>JAGFNQ010009038.1:0-418466 GCA_024364735.1 Boesenbergia rotunda | reverse complement strand
TCGCATGGCGCCAGCAGAACTGAAAGAATTGCAAGAACAATTGCAAGAGCTGCTTGACAAGGGTTCATCCGCCCTAGTCATTCACCTTGGGGAGCTCCTGTACTGTTCGTCAAGAAGAAAGATGGATCTATGCGAATGTGCATAGATTATCGAGCTTTGAATAAAGTAACCATCAAGAATAGATATCCTTTGCCAAGGATCGATGATTTGTTTGATCAGCTGAAGGGAGCTACAGTGTTCTCCAAGATAGATCTGCGATCAGGTTACCATCAGCTCAGAGTGAAGGAGAGTGATGTGCCAAGGACTGCTTTCAGTACAAGATATGGGCACTATGAGTTTGTGGTTATGCCCTTTGGAGTGACAAACGCCCCTGCGACGTTTATGGATCTAATGAATAGAGTATTCAAGGATTTTCTGGACAAGTTCGTTATTGTCTTCATTGATGATATCCTAGTGTATTCAAAGACTCAGCAAGAACATGAAGAACACCTGAAGATAGTGTTGCAAACCTTACACCAAAAGGAGTTGTACGCCAAATTCTCAAAGTGTGAGTTTTGGCTTGATCGGGTGGCCTTCCTAGGCCACATTATTTCCAAGGAAGGTATTATGGTAGACCCAGCCAAGATTGAAGCAGTTAGTAACTGGAGTCAACCAAAGAATGCTAGTGAGATCAGAAGTTTTCTGGGTTTGGCAGGGTACTACAGAAGGTTTGTGGAGGACTTTTCAAAGATAGCTTCACCACTTACATCCCTTACCAGAAAGAATAAGAAGTATGAGTGGACTGAAGACTGTGAGCAGAGTTTTCTTGAGTTGAAGAAGAGACTAACAAGCGCTCCTATCCTTACAGTACCCGAAGGTGATAAGAGCTTTGATATATACAGTGATGCATCAAAGCTAGGACTAGGAGCAGTCCTTATGCAAGAAGGCAAAGTCATAGCTTATGCTTCCAGGCAACTCAAAGACTATGAAAAGAATTACCCCACTCATGATCTGGAGTTGGCAGCTGTAGTCTTTGCTCTAAAGATATGGAGGCATTACTTGTATGGAGTGCAGTGTAAGATTTATACAGATCACCAGAGTCTGAAATATTTCTTCACTCAGAAAGACCTCAATATGAGACAGCGAAGGTGGCTCGAGTTAGTGAAGGACTATGACTGTGAGATTCTTTACCACCCTGGTAAGGCAAATAGAGTAGCAGATGCACTGAGTAGAAAGACTTGTGCCATTTTGATGTCCTTATCATCATTAGCACCACCATTACAGAAGGAGATAGTAGATTATGGAGTGGAGATTATTGAGGGACAGCTAGCCCTATTGACACTAGAGTCAACTTTGCTTGAAGAGATACAGAAAGAGCAAGCTGAGGATTCTGATATCCAAAGGATCAAGCAAGAGGTGCAAGAGGAAGAGAGTAAAGAGTTTAGAGTATCTGACAGTGGGATACTCTACTATGGTGACCGTTTATGTGTCCCCAATCATGAAGAGCTGAGAAAGAAGATTCTTGAAGAAGCCCATGGAACCCCCTACTCAATGCATCCTGGTTCCACTAAGATGTACCAGGATTTGAAAGGAAGATTTTGGTGGTCGGGGATGAAGAGAGACATAGCTAAGTATGTCAGCACCTGCCTGACATGTCAGAGAGTTAAAGCAGAACACCAGAGACCAGGAGGTGTCCTACAGCCCATTCAGATTCCAGAGTGGAAATGGGAAGACATAGCCATGGATTTCATAGTTGGTTTACCAAAGACAACTAATGGCTATGATGCTATTTGGGTGATAGTAGACAGATTGACCAAGTCCGCCCACTTTTTGGCGATCAGAGTATCTTACTCAATTGAGAAGTTAGCTCAGTTATACGTACAGGAAGTGATCCGACTACATGGAGTTCCGAAGACCATTATCTCAGATAGGGATGGTCGTTTCACTTCACACTTTTGGGAGTGTGTACAGACAGCGCTAGGCACCAAACTGAAGTTTAGCACAGCTTTCCATCCCCAGACTGATGGACAGACAGAGAGAGTGAATCAGATTCTAGAGGATATGCTCAGAGCTTGTGCATTGGACTTCAAGGGCAGTTGGTGCAAGTATTTATGTTTAGCTGAGTTTGCCTACAACAACAGTTACCAAGCCACTATTGGTATGGCACCCTATGAAGCTCTTTATGGGAGGAAGTGTAGATCTCCCCTCTGTTGGTATGAGAGTAGTGAGAAGAAAGAAATGGGATCTCAGACTGATCTTATAGAGGATACCACAGAAGCAATCAGGAGCATCCGCCAGAGGATAGAGACTGCTCAGAGTAGGCAGAAGAGTTATGCAGATGTACGTCGTAGGCCGTTAGAGTTTGAAGTTGGGGATACAGTTTTCCTCAAAGTAGCACCTATGAAGGGAGTGATGAGATTTGGTAAGAAAGGCAAGCTAAGTCCTCGATACGTAGGACCTTACCCAGTGATAAAGAGAGTTGGTAAAGTAGCTTATGAGTTGGAGCTACCCTCAGAAATGTCAGCAATACATAACGTATTTCATGTTTCAATGTTAAAGAAGCATATCCCAGATGCCAACCAAGTGATTGAGCCACAGATGGTACAAGTGCAAGAAGATCTCAGTTATGAAAGTCGACCTATTCAGATAATAGATCGAGCAGATAAGAAGCTGAGGAACAAAGTGGTACCACTAGTAAAAGTTTTATGGCTAAATCAGAAGTATGAAGAGGCAACTTGGGAATCAGAAGAGAGCATGAGGCAAAGGTATCCAGAGCTGTTCTAAGTTCGAGGACGAACTTTTTATAAGGTAGGGAGGATTGTAACGCCCCAAAATTTCCATTTTTAGTTCTTAAAGTCCTTAGAATTATTTAAAAATGGTTTAGAAATATTCTAGATATTTTTAGGAATTTTTAGAGTATTTTTATGGAATTTTCCGAGTCCGTTTGGTATTTTAGAGAAAGGAGAAAGAAATAAAAAAAGAAAAAAAAACGTTTAAAGGGGCAGCCGGGTATTGAACCCGCGACCACAGCGAGGAAGGGAAGCCAACGAACCAGCTGGGCTAGGGTATCAAGCACAGAAAAGGAAGGAGAGATATAATGTTATAGAGTAGTTAAGCCTTTTCATTAAGAGGTATATTAAGCCCTCTTAAGTCGCGTGAAACCCTGGAGAAGCCGTAGCCGCGCGCGTGAACAGAGAAGAGAGGCGAGGAAGAGGCGAATTCAAGGGTTCTTCTTCTTCTTCTTCTTCTTTTTCACCTTTTCCCTTGAGTAGAGAAGACCTAGGGTTGTTTCCTAGGGCTAAAGGTGGAAGCTTTTCAAAAGAAGGAGGGGAAAGGATTTGGTAGGGAGTTTTCTCCCTGTTTTTGTGAGTTTTCTTCAAGAACGAGGTAAGTAAATCGCTCACCTGCAATAGGAGTAGTTTCGTTTCGAAATTCTCATTGTAGAACCCTAGTTTTCGAAAAGTAGAAGCATGGTGAAGAGAATTTTGCTATTCTATGTTTTAGCTATTAAAATTGCATGTTTTATCATGTTAGAAATTCAATTTGTTTGTATTGAATGTATGTAGGCCAAGCATGATGAGTTTTCATACTTATGAAAAGACCTAAAAGTGAATTTGAGTTAAGAAGCACACAAGGTGCTCGATGGAAAGTTAAAGTGAGAAAAGTAAAGGTTTTTAGCATGCAAATATATGCAAAAACAAGTAAAGTGATAAGTTTAAGTATGGTAGTAAGAAAAGTATTTTACTTTGAGAAAGAGACATGTACCGGGCAAATGTAAGGCCCATCGAAAGTTAGAAAGTAAAGTTCTAATAGGGTGCGGTGGCTAGCTACCTCGCAACCTATTAGAAAAGCGCGCAGTTGGTACACTGATACCATGGTACAATGTCAAGGCCTAAAGAGAAAGTTGATTATTTATTTTCAAGTATATAAGTATGATCAAGTAGTTCCTTTTTGAGGAAGTGTTTAATTATTATATGTGTACCTTGTTACAATGCAAGCATGATAAAGTAGTTCAAGTAGTAAGCATGGTTAGTTGTGTACCTTGATACATTAACAAGCATGATAAAGTGTTTCAAGTTGTAAGCATGTTTAGTTGTAAGTTTTGAAGTGAGTAAAGTTTTAAATTATTCTTTGAAATGAGCATGTTTAGTATTGACATCGTGATTTTGTGAGTAGGGATTTACTTACTAAGCATTGTGCTTATTAGTTGTATTTTCCTTCTATTGCAGATAAAGGAAAAGAGAAAGCGTAAGTTGGGAGGCGACAGGACTTGCATTGATGTTCAGTGGAGGTGGAACCGGGGTAAAAGATCCGTTGGGTTGAGTATGAGTAGAGTTTGGTATTTAGAAACATTTAGTTTTATGTTTTGAATAGTAAAGAGTGAACCAATGTGTTTAATTTCCGCATAGAGTAAGAAGTTGATACAACTTGAAGATGTTTACTTATGTTTTTCCATATGCTTGGTTAGTTTGGTTAAGTTCCGTATTAGTTTCAATTTCAAGAGTTTGGATTGGTTTTGAGTTGCCAATGTGCCAAATAAACTAGTATATATGATAGATTTGAAGTTATATCTTAATGCGAAGTGATAGTATGTGA
Organism: Boesenbergia rotunda; assembly: GCA_024364735.1. Classification (NCBI taxonomy): domain Eukaryota; kingdom Viridiplantae; phylum Streptophyta; class Magnoliopsida; order Zingiberales; family Zingiberaceae; genus Boesenbergia; species Boesenbergia rotunda. Next base: position 413,891 of record JAGFNQ010009038.1, on the reverse strand, counting down.
TTTGTGGATGTTTGAAAGGGATTTTCAGGTCTGAAATTTGCAGTTTCAGGCGTGCCAGTCGACTGGCTCAGATACCAGTCGACTGCTATATCGAACAGAACCTTCTGTTCGATATGGCAGTCGACTGACCATATACCAGTCGACTGACACCAGTCGACCGATATAATAGCAGTCGACTGGTACCATTAAAGAAAAACTGTGTAGAGCAGCTGGTTAGTGCTTTAGTGTTACAACTAAGAGGTCTAGGGGTCAAATCCTGGCAAAGCAAATAAAATGAAAGTTGTTTTGTTTTTTTTTTGAAAAAAAAAGGAAGGAAGAAAAAAAAAAATTCAGAGCAAGTTAAGGGGACTCAAGTAGGTGTAACCTAAGGCTAAGGATAAGGTAAAGTTAAGGTCCAGTAAATGTGGCGCCCGCCTTAAGAGAGAAAGTTAAGAGAAGTCGGGTCGTCACAGGAAGTATCGGAAGCTAAGCAAAAGTCCACCCGAAGGATTGGGTGGCAACCATCTCCTGAAAGGAGTAGGTGAAAGGCGCGTTCTCGGGGGTGGGAACTTGTGCCGGTTCGACCTAGGGTTTTGTGGAAATCCGAAGTCCGAACCATGTCCTTAAGGCTAATATTATGTGTATATATGCTTTGTGTTTATGTATCTTGCAGGTACCAATATTGGAAGACAAAGCAAGCTGCTGGAAGCCCTGAAGCAGGGCGCCCCCATCAGTGGGGGCGCCCCCATCAGTGGGGGCGCCCCCATCATCCAGGGTGCCCCCATCAGTGGGGGTGCCCAAGCTAAAGAAGGAAAAAAGTAGTTTTGTGTGGTAAGCAGAATAGGCTTCAAGCGGAGCGCCCGGAACGTCCGGGGCGCTCGGGTTCAAAGTTGTTTGTGCTGTTTTGAGTCTGAAACACAGATAAGCCTTCATGAGGGCACCCGAGAGGTTCAGGGTGCCCTAGTCAAAGGTTTTATCAGCTGCGGCGAGGTCGACGTGGGGATAAGGTTTGACCGGGTTTATCGGGGCGCCCCCGACGTCCAGGGCGCCCCCAGGAGTGCTATAAAAGGGACTTCGACACCTCTGCTTCAAACACAACTGCTACAAGCCATTCTGATCATTCTGACCGACGACAACATGCTAAAGTCGAGGCTCTATGACCGGGAGGCTCCAGGAGGAAGTGCGCGGCACTTCGGAGGTCCAAATCGGCCGAGCTTCAACTTTGTTTTGTTTGGTTTGCATTTAATTTTCTGTACTTAATTTTCTGTACTTGTGCTTGTACTTCTACACTGTAAGACGGGTTTTCTCCACTTCTGGAAATTCCGGAAAGGAGACCTATAGTGGACTCACGCCGAGTACATAGGCCTTGGACGTACTGACCCTGGGGGGTTGGGAACCAAATAAATAAATCCCGTTGTGTCCCTGTGTATTGCTTTTATTTTGTTTATTTATTTTTCCGCTGTGCTACTAACGTTCTAAGTTCAGAACGATCCGAGTTTCTCTACGAAGTTTCCACGAGAGTTTTTCACGGTCGATATTCATCCCCCCCTCTATCGACGTCACCGGTCTTACAATTGGTATCAGAGCCGAGTCGTTCTTCACCGGACTAACCGCCGACGGAGCAACGATGCCAGGAGTTGAGGGGGAGCCCAGGGGTGAATCAGGTACATTTTAATTTTAAATGTTAAATTTTAAATTCCATATTATATGCTTCACATGCAGGGAGAGAGGGCAGTATAAAAATCAGTGCCCTACTCGTAACATTCGGTCTACATCACCGGCGGCAAAGGGGGTACCAGCGCCAGGAGTCCGGAAAAACAAGGATCACGTACAATGCTTCAAGTGCGGAAAATACTGACACTACAAAAACAAATGTCCGGCGAAGGTATGGAAAATTTATGTTCCAAAATTTTACAAATTCCTGCACTGTCTTGTGATAATTTAGTTAATTTTCCTAATAAATTAGATTTACTGCACAATAAAATTAATAACTTGCATGTCAAATTAGAAAATGTAGATATGAATAAAATATCAGAAATTAATTGTTTAATTCAGAATATCAATTCAGTAATCTCTAAAATAAATTATCATAACTTTAATGCTGATAAAATTAATTCTGATAATTTAAATTCTGATAAAATTAATTCTGATAATTTTAATTCTGATAAAATTAATTCTGATAATTTTAATTCTGATAAAATTAATTCTGATAATTTTAATTCTGATAAAATTAACTCAGATAATTTTAATTCTGATAAAATTAATTCTGATAATTTTAATTCTAATAAAATTAATTCTGATAAAATTAATTCGGATAATTTTAATTCTGATAAAATTAATTCTTATAATTTTAATTCTCATAAACTTAATTCAGATAAAATTAATTCTGTTAATTTTAATTCTGATAAAATTAACTCTGATAATTTTAATTCTGATAAAATTAATTTTGATAATTTCAATTCTGATAAAATTAATTCTGATAATTTTAATTCTCATAAACTTAATTCTGATAATTTTAATTCAGATAAAATTAAACCTAAGGATAAATTTGAATTCAATTTCGAAAATCTTAAGGATAATTCGGAATTCAAATTCGAAAATCCTAAGGATAATTCCGAATTCAAATTTGAAAACCTTAAGGGTAATTCTAAGGATAAGTCTGAAGTTAGTGAAGATAATTCTGAGGATAATTCCGTGAATAATATTGAAGATAAAATTCTCCTAAATAATAACTTAATTATAGATAATCTTGAAGATTATTACAAAACATTAATTAGTGGCCCAAATTACTCCTCTTATTTTGAGGACACTAAAAGATATAATTTTGAGGATGAGGAGGATATGGAACTATCTAAGATCAAGGTCATAATTAATAAAAATTACAAAGGTTCAAATAAATCTGAATTGTTAGAAAAATTTGAAAAGATAGATAAAGATGAAGCAGAAATTTTCGAAATAATGAAAATGATAAACTTAAATCCACAATTATTAATGAAACAAATTAATTTAAATAAAATCAATTAATTCAACAATTATTAATAAATTCAATTAATTCAAATTAATTCAATTAATTCAAATAATTCAATTAATTCACAATTATTAATTAATTCAAATTCATTCAAATAATTCAATTAATTCAAATTAATTAATTAATTCAACAATTATTAATAATTCAATTAATTCAAATAATTCAATTAAATCAAATAATTCAATTAATTCAAATAAATTCAGTTAATTCAACAATTATTAATAAATTCAATTAATTCAAATTAATTCAATTAATTCAAATAATTCAATTAATTCAAATAATTCAATTAATTCAAATTATTCAAATTAATTCAAATAATTCAATTAATTCAAATAATTCAAATTAAATCTTAACTAAATTAAATTAAATCTTAATTAAATTCAAATTAAATCTTAATTAAATTAAAATTAAATCTTAATTAAATTCAAATTAAATCTTAATTAAATTCAAAATAAATCTTAATTAAAATCAAATTAAATCTTAATTAAATTCAAATTAAATCAAATACATAAATTAAATCTAAATTCAATTCAAATTAAATCTTAATTAATGTTAATTAAATCTTACTTAATTCAAATTAATTCAATTATTTATTTAATCTTAATTAATTCAAATTCAATTAATTCAACATCAATTAATTCTTAATTAATTAATCCTTAATCAATATAATTTCCAACTAATCGTTAAACAAGTTAAACTTGAACTAAAATAAAATTTTATCCAAACTATAACAATTAAAATTAATAACATTAAATATATCAAAGTGGGATGACATATTCGCGGGTTCACACGACATGTATCAAATTCGAAATTTGATACATCATTAGAAACTTAAATAAAATGATTGGACTTGTTTGACTCATGCATAATTGTCATGCCATGCATTTGCTAATTCCTTTAAATATATGACATGTCATTCATATTTAAAATGTTATGCATAATTTAGAACGGCTATAGGAAAAAGAATAATTGAAACTTGATCAACCTAGTATTGGATGGAGGTGAGATGATAGTACATTAGGGAAGCCATTTTGTTGGAACTAGCCGAAGCTACCGATCCAAGACTCAAACTAGTTAGACCAAAATCTTTCAAAGAGTAACTTGAAAATGGATTTTCAATAAAAGGTTTTGTCAAGGAAAGGGTTGATGATCCAATAAGGCTACGGCCAAAGAAGGCCTAGTGCCTCGCCAAGACCTGGAAGCCGATTATTGAAAACCAAATTCACTTTACTATTGTCAGATTTGAATCTAACACAAGCTTCAATTAAATCATAGACTTAATAATAAATTAAGAAAAATGACTAAAGCATCTCACAATACACTTATAAGGCAACCATGCTTGTTGTATTGATACAACTAGAATGGGTGAGATGTCAAGGACTAACGAATTGATAAGCATGTTTCAAAATTGTCTTTCAAAATTGCTAGAATATTTTTCTAAAAATATATTTTCAAAATAGTGCTTCAATATAATAATGTTTGTATGGATTTCATGCTTATTTGATTGCCAATACAGTATATGCTTTCAAAAATTATATTCATTTGAAAATTGTTTGACTCACACAATTAGACACAAGCCTCTTAGGACAACACTAAAGTTCCTTAAGGAACTTAGATAGAGTCAAATGGTATCGGGTACAGGGGGAGTGCTTTTCATTTTTTTTGAAATGGTTTTCAAAAACTGCACTTTAAACATTACTATTATTTGAAAATACTTTTCGAAAATTGTGCTTTAAATCATTATTACTTGTGTTTTCAAAAAGGGTTTATGTTGTAAAAAATTATATGTTCAAAAATTTACCTGTTTCTTTGACCTTGATAAACCCTAAAGACACAGAGGAAAGGTCCACTTCATGATCTTCAAGGACTCCTAGGATGTGTCAAATTTAGGGGGAGTATGAGTCAAAAGAAGAATTTCAGGAAAGTTTTTTTTGGTAATTATTCATTTTTTTTTGTTAAATATTTCTTTTTAATCTGAATCAAACCTTAAGACTCAGAGGAAGAGTACTTGTGGTCAACAAGCTTCCCAGGACTGAGTCAAGTTTAGGGGGAGGTCAAATTAAATGAATTATTTAATAACATGTTTTCATATCTTCAAAATCCTGCTAAAAATCTAAGTCTTTCAAAATACTATTATTCTATTTGTTAGATTTGTGTGACTTATGAAATTATTTTTTTTCAAATAATGTTTACTTGGGTTGGAGAATTTCCAGGACACTTAGGAAATGTCCTTGTAGTTAACAAGTTTTCCCAGGATGGTGTCAGACCGGAAGATAAACCAAGTCAAGTAAAATATTGGGTCTTCAAAAGCTCACACATTTTTCAAAATGCACTAGCATATATTTTCAAAAGTACTATCATTTTTTTTGGCAAAATTCTGTTAATATTTACTTGAGTTTGAATAATTTCCAGGACACTTAGGAAAATGTCCTTGTAGTTAACAAGGTTTCCTAGGATTGTGTCAGACTGGAAAAGAAACCTAGTCAAGTAAAATATTATATTTCAAAAATTATTTATATTTTTCATAGTCTCATCTTTTTCAAAAATAGTTAGTACTTGCAAAATATGCTTAATATTTATATTTTCCAAAATAGCATTCTTTCAAAAATTATGCATTTTCCAAAAGTACTTAATTTTTCAAAAATTCAATACATTTTTCAAAGGTACTTATATTTTTCAAAAATTACATAATCTTTCAAAAAGTACTTGCATTTTTTTTAAAAAAAAAGATCATAATAATTCTCAAAGTACTTGGACTTTTCAAAGCGCATAACATCTGTTTCAAAATTATGTATTTTTAAAAAATGCAAGATATCATTCAAAATACAGTGCTTTCAAAAATTTACACTAAGTATTTTCAAAAAGAATCAAAGGTTTTCATTGTTGGTGCAAGTATTTTTTTTGGTTTTTTGATGTATGACAAAGGGGGAGAGGTGTGCTTAAGTTAGAAATTGTTTTTCTCCTAAAAATAAAAAATGTAGGTTCAAAAATTATAGCATTTTTTTTATTTTTTATCCCAAGAATAGTAATATTAGCCCCTTCAACCAATCTAACATAAGTTATTGTCAAACATCAAAAAGGGGGAGATTGTTGGTGTAAGTTACATTAATGATGTTCTCCTTTAAGTGTTTTGATGTTTGACAATACACTTAAGTCAGTGATACATTGAACAGACAAAGGGGAGCAAAGGAAAAGTAACCTAAGTTGAAGAAAAGTCCTAGTTAATCTAGGCATCGAAACCCTAAGACCTGGCGAAGGGCTACTGGGCACCTTGACAACCGTTTTTGTCATGGTACGGTTTCAAATACAATTTAAGTACCGAATTCCTCTAAACTAATGTAGCATAGAGTAACTCGAGTCGTCTCCCAACGAATGTAGTTAGTGCAAGATAATTCTCATGATTGAATCTTATTGCTTTTGGGTTTTGAATATGAAATTGGGTTTTGGATTTGAACTTCAAGACTACAAAATGAATAACAGAGCAAATATGAAATCTAATTCTAATTAAGACAAGACAAGACAGGTAATGAAATCTGAATTAACCTAACTACAATTGCAGAAAAGAAAAGGCAATGTGAAAGAAACATTTAAGAGATAAGCATCAATAAAACCTAGACATGAAGCACAACTATAGCATTGAAGAAATCTAGACTGATCTAGCTTAATTGCATTTAAATGAAGACATGAACATTAAAGCTTGGAAAGAGCAACACAAAATCAAAGTAAGCAACTAAGAAACGTTACAATTGAAAGAAATTGTTCTAACAAACATTTAACCAAACACCTCATGTGTATGAATTAAAATGACAAAAGTTCGTGCCATTTGAATTGTGGAAGATCCATCAATACAAGCAATTCAAAAAAATAGATCAAACACCTAACATTTAACAATCAAACACAACCAATTCAAACATTGATTAAAAAGCTAATGGAAAGAAACTGCCGAATGCTGTTGAACTGCCGGAAATGGCTTGCTGTGATGGAGTTGCTGTAAGGGAATTTCTGGAAGGAAGAAACTGAATTGCTGAAACTGGACATCTGCTGTGAAGAAATTGGAACTGAATTGAGCTGGAAACAACTGCTGGGAAGAACAAATGAAGAATTGCTGGAAATCTGTGAAGAAGCTGACTACTGGATCGAAAACTTGATTTGCTGGAAAGAAATTGCTGTAAAATGAAGGAAAAACTGCAATGAAGAAACTTGATTTGCTGTGAAGAGAAAACTGCCGGAGTTGAAGAAGATGATCGCGTGCGGTGGAGGTGAGTGGAGAGTGGATGGAGATTGGATGAAGTGATCGGATCGAGTCGGGAACCCCTCAAACTGATCGATCGAGCTCCGGCCGGCTAGGGTTGGAACCCCTAATCCTAGCGTGCGGCGGCGATGAAAATGGTGGAGAAGAAGAAGGTGGCGATGATGAACTCCGGCCGGCTAAGGTTGGAACCCCTAACCCTAGCTGTGCAATGGCCGGCGGCGGCGATGGGCGGAAGATTGAGTCGCCGGCGTGTGATCCCCCGATTGAGAAAATGTCGAGAAGATGCCCTAGCTTCCGCGCCTCTGCTTCCTTTTGTCCCTGGCTGCACGTGGTTTGGTTGAGCGGCTCGGATTCAGTCAGCGGTTTTGTTCAGCTCTGGTCCAGCTCAGCCCTTCACTTGAGTTCAGCCAAATTCGGCCCTAGTTCAAACCAGCCAGTTGAGTGCAGCTTGGGTTCAATCTCAGCCCAGCTCATCAGTTGGTTCAACCAGCCCTCTGGTTCAGTCAGTTTGTGTTCGGTTCAATCAACCAAGCCACAACTCAGCCCATGCCTTGGGTTCAGTCATGTGATGATGGAAGCAATGGACGGTTGAGATCAATTTGGCTTCATCCAACGGTCGGATCTCTTCAGATCTGAACGAAACTCCATAGATCCCAATCAAAGGCCTTGATCTACCTATCCCCAGCTCGGATTAACCAGATCAGTGGCGGATGGTCCAGATCGTCCCTTTTCTTGAACGGATGGTCTAGAACATCTTGAGCTCGATCCAACGGTCAGATCACTTTTGATTTGGCTGAAATTTTCAGATCTTGATCTCTGGTCATGATTGATTCTATCTTGAACTCGGATCGACCAAAAGTTGACCGATGGCTCAGATCCAGCCGTTCTCTAGAATGGACGGCTCCTAATAATCCAATGCTTGATCCCTTTGATCTGGATCCAATGCTGACTCAAGTCTGACCCAATTTGATCTAGGTTCATGATGAATTGAAACCTACAAAATGATATTCAAATTTAGTGCCAAAAATATCCCAAATATACAAAGATTAGAATTAAAAGCCAAAATGAAGGGAATACATGAAACCTAATACAAATGCAAACTTAAACATATAAAATGTGGATCAAACATGGATTTTAGAGCCTAAAATAATCAGCAAAAATGGTGGTTATCAACTCCCCCACACTTATTCTTGGGCGTCTCGCACAAGTAAATAAAACTAAAAGAAAATAGCATATCTCCCAAACATTACATCCCCTATCAATACCTTAAGAAATAATAAAAGAAAGTTACTTAGGATCATCAAGTCTCAAGCATCCATGTAGTTATGGTTCCAAATCTCACATAAGCCAAAAGCATGGTAATTTCATCAACTTGAATAAACTAAGCATGACAAAAACCTCACAAAATGGATATATGCACTGATGCTCACAAAAAATAACATATATGAAAGTGGAGTTCTCTCAAAGCATTCATGACATTGCACTACCATATGCTTGCTTATCTTCTACTTCTCCACTACTATAATATAAGTACACAAATCAAGAGGGCTTTTCAATGAATGATAATGAACCCAAGTGCTACAAGAAAACAAGAATGATAGATAACAAAGAAGATCATAGAGAGCATGAAAGAATATCAAAGAGAATATGAGAGCATTGGGGTAATTAACATGATGTATACACTCAAACAATAGGCCAAAATAATCAACTCAATCAAGCCTCCAACACTCAAAATTATCCTTTCACATTCTCAATGCACTACACATCAACAATTTATAACATCTCTCAAAATGCATGTAGAGATTACAACATAACTCTTGAGATTCTCTAATAAAGATATCAAATGAGTATACATCAAGAAAATATTCCTTTTTGTTCATCACTAACAAAATCTCGAATGCTTGAGGATTTATTATTTTTTTCACATAGAGAGATTTTTTTCATTCTTTTCACTCTTTTTCTTTCACTTTTTTTTTCATCTTTACTTTCCTTTTTCTATCTCTCTCTTTTTTTTTCACATAGAGAGATTTTCTTTTTCTTTTTTTTTTCAAAGAGAGATTTTTTTTTTACACAAGCATTCGTCCATATACACTTGTCTCCCCCCCACACTTAAAATTTGACCGTCTCGGGCAAGATAGTAAAGCATGATAACATCTAAAACTCACAATAATAGAGGCTGACAATAGAGAAATAAAAATGTAACTCATCATGCAATCACCTTATACTCTCATCGCATGCTCCAAGGAAGAATAAAATAATAAAGATATGGCAGTGAAAATGTAATGACAATGAAAAGATCTGATAAAGTAGAGACAATGAAATATGAAAGCAATAGGTGAAATACCCAGTAGTGACAATAACAAAGGAGAGGAAAACTAAAAGTTCAACAAGAAAGATTGCCTCCATCATATTCATGTAAGCTTATGCTATTGTAATTTCAAAAAGAATCAAAGCAAGTTCTAGAGTGTCAAGTATCACAAATGCTATCACACATAAGAGGATTAAGGATAGGCATGGCAATATCCTCACTAGGTGAACAATAAAACTGTCATGCTTAATCTAACAAGATAGAGTCTATCACCACAACAAATGACTAAATGCAATTAATATCCCCAAGCATACCAAGGAAACCAAAACTCGATAATCAGACTTAACTATCTTTTATGATTCTCAAAGCATAATAAAGGAACATGTAAGGAGATACAACTCGAAATCAAACAAGATTTATTCAAAGCCAAACAAAATGCAAAATGAGAAAACAAAGTATAAATGCAAAGTATAAAAGTAAACAAACATGCGAGTATAACATAAAGAAAAACAAGAAAAGTAAAGTAAAGGAACAAACTCCCCTTTATTCTGGTGGACGGAGCCTATCCAGAAGTAGCCTCCATCTTGGTAGTGGAGGAGTCTGGGTGGCTGGGAGAATTAGGACTCCCCCACACTTGAACTTCACAAAAAATTGCTCTGGTGGCCTAAGTCGATTCAGGTTTAAAATCCATGGAAGGGGTGGAGTGCTTCGAATAATAGTAAAATCATCTCCTCCTTCTTGATGCTTTTCAGAAATCCTTCCAGGAGGCTGAAGTCTGTTCAGTTGGAGCACCCACTCCTGAAGTCTTCTGGACCCTGCAAAAACATGTAATACCTCTCTCAAGCGTGCAGGGTCAGAAAGAAATGATATAATATCAGTCTCTGCAATAAGTGAATCCAAAACTGCATCATATTCAATTAAATCAAATTCTGGTACCTCAATGAAATTTTCAAAATTATGTTCTACAAAAGTTGCATCCAGATACTCATCACAAAAAAAGAAATCAAGTTCTGGCTCATCAATAGAAATTTCACAATTATTTTCAATCAAGGGTATATCAAGCAATGTATCACAGCCAATCAAATCAATCTCAGATATTTCCATAAGTTTCTCACATTCAACCTCAGCATAAGATATAGCAAGAGACTCATCAAAATAAATAACATCCATTTCAGGCACTTCTAAAAAATTTTCACTATCCATATCCACAAAAGATGTATTAAGTGATTCATCATAAAAAACTACATCAATTATGGGTGCCTCTAAAATTATTTCGCAATTTATATTTACAATGAATGTGTCAAGTAATGCATGATGATCAATAAAATCAATGCTTGGTACCTCTATTGGATTTTCACAAACAATTTCTACACAAGGTATATCAATAAACTCATCAGAATCAATAACATCAGCACTAGGTACCTCACTGCATTTTTCTGAAGAAAGGGGAGAAATACTTGCCTGAGCGTGCTGGAGAATACCTGGAGGTTCTACAAGGGTAGATGTATCCATGGCTTCCTCCTGGTCAAGTACATGCTCCTCTTCAGCCTCAGGCTCTGGTGCACAATCAACTGGTGATCCTTGGGTGCTTGCTTCCACCATGCAAGTCCCTACACTTTCTGGTTCATCATCTAAATCTTGTGGTGGTCCCTGGGGCTTAGTGCAATCCCCTACACCTGTGGAATCATCTCCTCTGCATGCTTCTCCTGTAATATCTGCAACAACAGTGTCAGAAAAATTAGGACCATCAATAATGCTATCATCAGAAAATAAAAGTCTAGAATGGTCCTGTGGAGCTTCAATTTCTTCTTCTGGAGCTGAAAAATTTGGAATTGGATTTTGAATAGGAGTCTCCTGAGGAATACATGCTCTAGGTGCCCAGACTTTAATGTATTCTTCTTCTTCTTCTTCTAAAATTGCAAGATCCATTAAAGAAAGATTTGGCCCTGCACTAGGGTCACCTTGAACTTGCATTTGATTCATTTGACTAGCAATTTGTCCACCGCCTCTTTCTATGTCTTGAAGCCTTTGCTGTTGTTGATGATATTGTACAACTAGTTGATAAATCTCCTCAATTCTTTGTTGTTGTGCCTCATTCTCATTAAGATTCTCAAAGCCTCCTTGGTTAGCATAGCTCCTTGACTGATTTTGAAAGGATGAAGTAGGCTGAAAATTTTGAGCTTGCTGATTTGGTTGAAAACATGGCTGTTGAGGCTGATTAAAGGGCTGATATTCTTGGCAGCTATCAGAGGTTATGGAGAGCAGATATTCTTGGAAACTTTGCTGGGAGTTGTAGCCTTGAAAGTTCTGATTTTGGTGTGGAAAATTCTGTGGCACTTGCTGAAATTGTTGTGGTGGCTGAAATTATGGTTGCTCAAATTGGGGCTGATAGCTCTGAAATTGTGGCTGCCCCTGCTGAAACTGTTGAAAATTTTGAAATGATAGTTGATCTTGTGGCTGAAAAAATTGACTTGGTTGCTGAAAAGGCTCGAATTGTTGTAATGGTGGCTGGTAAGTAGATGAAGGCCTGTTGATTATTTGTTGATTCAAATGATTCAACCAAAATTTCAACTCTGACAGTGCACTTTTGATCTCTTTACAGTCCTCTGGTGAAAACATTTTGATCTTACAGCCCTGTCACAAATCAAACAAGAAAAATGGCAGCAACCATTTATAAAAGATAAAGCAATCAGAACAAAATCAAAAGATAGAATTATCAAGCACCACTACATTCCCCAGCAACGGTGCCAAATTTGACAACCGTTTTTGTCGTGGTACGGTTTCAAATACAATTTAAGTACCGAATTCCTCTAAACTAATGTAGCATAGAGTAACTCGAGTCGTCTCCCAACGAATGTAGTTAGTGCAAGATAATTCTCATGATTGAATCTTATTGCTTTTGGGTTTTGAATATGAAATTGGGTTTTGGATTTGAACTTCAAGACTACAAAATGAATAACAGAGCAAATATGAAATCTAATTCTAATTAAGACAAGACAAGACAGGTAATGAAATCTGAATTAACCTAACTACAATTGCAGAAAAGAAAAGGCAATGTGAAAGAAACATTTAAGAGATAAGCATCAATAAAACCTAGACATGAAGCACAACTATAGCATTGAAGAAATCTAGACTGATCTAGCTTAATTGCATTTAAATGAAGACATGAACATTAAAGCTTGGAAAGAGCAACACAAAATCAAAGTAAGCAACTAAGAAACGTTACAATTGAAAGAAATTGTTCTAACAAACATTTAACCAAACACCTCATGTGTATGAATTAAAATGACAAAAGTTCGTGCCATTTGAATTGTGGAAGATCCATCAATACAAGCAATTCAAAAAAATAGATCAAACACCTAACATTTAACAATCAAACACAACCAATTCAAACATTGATTAAAAAGCTAATGGAAAGAAACTGCCGAATGCTGTTGAACTGCCGGAAATGGCTTGCTGTGATGGAGTTGCTGTAAGGGAATTTCTGGAAGGAAGAAACTGAATTGCTGAAACTGGACATCTGCTGTGAAGAAATTGGAACTGAATTGAGCTGGAAACAACTGCTGGGAAGAACAAATGAAGAATTGCTGGAAATCTGTGAAGAAGCTGACTACTGGATCGAAAACTTGATTTGCTGGAAAGAAATTGCTGTAAAATGAAGGAAAAACTGCAATGAAGAAACTTGATTTGCTGTGAAGAGAAAACTGCCGGAGTTGAAGAAGATGATCGCGTGCGGTGGAGGTGAGTGGAGAGTGGATGGAGATTGGATGAAGTGATCGGATCGAGTCGGGAACCCCTCAAACTGATCGATCGAGCTCCGGCCGGCTAGGGTTGGAACCCCTAATCCTAGCGTGCGGCGGCGATGAAAATGGTGGAGAAGAAGAAGGTGGCGATGATGAACTCCGGCCGGCTAAGGTTGGAACCCCTAACCCTAGCTGTGCAATGGCCGGCGGCGGCGATGGGCGGAAGATTGAGTCGCCGGCGTGTGATCCCCCGATTGAGAAAATGTCGAGAAGATGCCCTAGCTTCCGCGCCTCTGCTTCCTTTTGTCCCTGGCTGCACGTGGTTTGGTCGAGCGGCTCGGATTCAGTCAGCGGTTTTGTTCAGCTCTGGTCCAGCTCAGCCCTTCACTTGAGTTCAGCCAAATTCGGCCCTAGTTCAAACCAGCCAGTTGAGTGCAGCTTGGGTTCAATCTCAGCCCAGCTCATCAGTTGGTTCAACCAGCCCTCTGGTTCAGTCAGTTTGTGTTCGGTTCAATCAACCAAGCCACAACTCAGCCCATGCCTTGGGTTCAGTCATGTGATGATGGAAGCAACGGACGGCTGAGATCAATTTGGCTTCATCCAACGGTCGGATCTCTTCAGATCTGAACGAAACTCCATAGATCCCAATCAAAGGCCTTGATCTACCTATCCCCAGCTCGGATTAACCAGATCAGTGGCGGATGGTCCAGATCGTCCCTTTTCTTGAACGGATGGTCTAGAACATCTTGAGCTCGATCCAACGGTCAGATCACTTTTGATTTGGCTGAAATTTTCAGATCTTGATCTCTGGTCATGATTGATTCTATCTTGAACTCGGATCGACCAAAAGTTGACCGATGGCTCAGATCCAGCCGTTCTCTAGAATGGACGGCTCCTAATAATCCAATGCTTGATCCCTTTGATCTGGATCCAATGCTGACTCAAGTCTGACCCAATTTGATCTAGGTTCATGATGAATTGAAACCTACAAAATGATATTCAAATTTAGTGCCAAAAATATCCCAAATATACAAAGATTAGAATTAAAAGCCAAAATGAAGGGAATACATGAAACCTAATACAAATGCAAACTTAAACATATAAAATGTGGATCAAACATGGATTTTAGAGCCTAAAATAATCAGCAAAAATGGTGGTTATCAACTCCCCCACACTTATTCTTGGGCGTCTCGCACAAGTAAATAAAACTAAAAGAAAATAGCATATCTCCCAAACATTACATCCCCTATCAATACCTTAAGAAATAATAAAAGAAAGTTACTTAGGATCATCAAGTCTGATTTCGAGTAAATAAAGTTACTTAGGATCACCAAGGCCTTAGACATACTGACCCTGGGGGGTTGGGAACCAAGTAAATAAATCCCGCTGTGTCCCTGTGTATTGCTTTTATTTTGTTTATTTACTTTTCCGCTGTGCTACTAACGTTCTAACTTCAGAACGATCCGAGTTTCTCTATGAAGTTTCTGTGAGAGTTTTTCACGGTCGATATTCACCCCCCCCCCCTCTATCGACGGCACCGGTCTTACAGAAGCATCAAGATAAGGTCAAAATTAGAACTTTTGGGAAAGATTTCATAATACATTTTAAAGAAAATTGAAGTTTGTACCAATCTTGGAATTTGGGATAATTTTTTATGAAATTATATTTTTCCCAAATAGACCTAGGATCCACAAATCCATCCATGAAATTTCATAATTTTTGGGAATGTGTGGAATTAGTTAGGCATTTCTGAAGTTTGGATTGAAAATCTGAAATTCAGAATATCAGACACCAGTCGACTGGCTGGAGGCCAGTCGACTGGTAAAACCCACAGAATGTAATTACACTCTGACCCAGTCGACTGCCCCTGGGGTAGTTGACTGGTACGCGGGTTTTATAAAAGGAAAGGGCGCACCGGGGGGAAGCTAAACTCTAGGGTTTTGACGATTTCCCGGCGATCATCACCTCTCTCAAGCTCCTCCTTCGATCTTAGGCCCTTTCAAGCCCTAAAATCAGTCTCTATGTTCTCCTCTAACTCCGATCTACCTCTAGGGTTAGTGGAAAACCCCTCTTCTCAAGCCATTTTCTCAAAACCAACAACATGAAAAGATTAGCAAAGTGGTATAATGATTTAAGGTTTATTTCTCCATTTAGACTTTGTATTGATACTAATATGATGTTTTGTGTATGTTTTCTTTGGTATTTTCTCTTTTAGGGGGGTTATCTTGGTATGCATGCATGTGTTTGAGATATTAGGGGTGTGTCTAAAAGGTCTAGGGGTGAAGGTTTATCCCGACCAGGTCCACAAGCTCCAGAAGAGTCAATATTTAGGAGCTTAGAGTGTAAAAAGAGATTTGAAGAGAATGAGTTTGTTCCATTGCCTTGTCGGTACCTTAACAAAACCTATTTCGAAGAGAAAGCGCCATAAATTATTGAGATGGTGACTCACTTTGGCATAGAACAATTGGTATACTGCCAACATGACATTAACATTGATCTATGCAAGGAATTCTATGCAAATTTGACTTGTATTGATTCAGAAAATGATATTTATGAATCAAGAGTGGTCGGCGTTACCATTCCCTTCACAGCCATGATTCTAGCCAGTTTCTTAGAGTGTCGGGCGTCAAACAATGTCAATACCTATTTTCCCAATGTCATTGAGCCGCTTGAGTTTCCAAACATCACTATCGATCAGATTCATCTGCACTATTTTAAAAGACATAGGCATGAATTTGAGCGTACCTTTGATGCAAAGCCCATGAGTCCATTTAGCCATGTTCTATATAAGATTGTTGTAGAGTGTATCCTACCCATTGTTACTAAGGGGAGGGCAAGGATTCGATTGCCTCACTTAGTGATGATGTATGCTCTTGAGTGACGGTTGGACATAGATGTGTCTTTGCATGTATTTGCCTCCATTTGTCACTTTTCCAAGAGTGTTAATGAGAAAATCTATATGCCTTTCTGCCATATGTTGACTGAGTTTTTCCAGTTACGATTTGGTATTCATGTCACCGGTGGTCAGGTCAGGCACCTGTCCAAGGACTATGACTAGATTGGCACACGCTAATTGTCCTTGGCAGGTATTGAGTGTAGACAGGGGCATTTGTTTGGAGGGAGCACCCGGAGGCCGCTGACGCAGATGAGGAGCCTGGTGAGCTAGTCACACGTGCAGAGTTCACCCAGCTTCGATCTAATGTCCACAGCCTTCAGGAGGAGGCTCACGTCATTCGTGAGGATATTCACGGACTTCGGCAGACGGAACAGAGGCTTGAGACAAAAATTGATAGGATTACCAGCCGCCAAGATGATATATACGAGATGATGCAGCAGTGGCATCTCGCTTTTCAGGGTCCTCCTCATCCTCCTCCTCCTCCTCCAGGTGGTAACGATCACATGTTCTTCTGATCAGATGGTGTAGTTATTGGGAGTTTTCAGTGTTGAGAGTGTTCTGTTATGATGTTTTATTATACCTCTCAAACACTTTATATTTTGATGATTGTATTTATTTGGATGACTTCCAGCCTTTTTGGCTCTAGGTACTCTTGTGATGGTTATCTCTTGACAGATCCTATGACTCCATGTATTATACATTTTCCTTTATGATTATCTTATTAATATCTTCTCTTATTTTGATAATGTTTTTGATAGGTGACTAAGTGCTAACATGTTGCTAACATATTTTGGTTTAAATTATGCTTCTTATATATGTGTTCATGATATGATTTTGAAATTTTATATTGTTATCTCATCTAATATGGTTTGATTGGAAATCAAATAAGGGTGTTATATATAAAAAGGGATGATCCTTTAGACTCAAGAGACAAAGAGGAGGAGATCTTGTCAAAATGGATATATTTATATGAAAAAGGGGAGTTTGGGAATCATTTCAAATGTCAAATGGAGTTGATAGAGAATGACAAATATAGGATACCATGATTAGAACTCTATGTTGATACAAAGTTGGTTTTATTTAAGAATTTTTGAGTTTGTACCAAAAGTCAAGCACGGTTGATGTTTTTCTTGAACCAAATTTTTCTAGGGTAGGGAATACCTTAACAATCGTGCTTGCAAAGTTTCACATTTTTTCAGATTTTCTAGAATTTTTTATTCGTTTCTGAATTTCGATTGAAATTCTGAAACCTGCCGTATCAGTCGACTGTCCTGGGGGCAGTTGACTGGTAGTGTGGGCAGAATGGGAGTTTGTAATTTCTGAGGGGTTTTTCAGAAATCTGGTTAAGTTCTATTTGGCACCAAGGGTAGGGTTGCTGGGGGCAATCTTTTGATGGTGTCAAAGGGGGAGAACTTGGGTGTTAAGTTAGGTTTAGGTTGAAACTTAACTTTGATACTGTGAAGTGAGTTTTGGGAAAACTTAACTTTGGGATTAGCAATAAGAATTAAAATTTGGGAGAAAGCATAGGTTAAGGGGGAGTTTGCCTCTTGTGTGTTATGCTTGAATTTCAATTGCTTTTGTTATTGTTATTGCTATATGTTTACCTAACTTAACATATTGCCACACATCAAAAAGGGGGAGATTGTTGGGGCAATCGACCCTGAGATGATCCTCCAACCCTGAGATGATCTGGAGGATCATGATATTTTGATGTGTGAGCAATATGGTTAAGTTAGGATTTGTGTTGTTCTCATATGTGTACATGAGTGTGCAGGTGTACAGGTACACATGGACTTGGTTGATGTCTTCAGGTGAAGGATGGCATGGAGGCAAGCTGGAGGCTTGTGTGGGTATCCGAGGGACCGTTGGATAGCAGAGATGATGAGCCGAGGGATGCGGACTTCGAGGCGTACGTGAAGGGTGGCATGCAGGCAAGCTGGAGGCTTGCGTGCGCATCCGAGGGACGAGGGCCAAAGATGAAGAGGGCGTGAAGGCAACAGTCATGACTGCTGGTGAAGAGTCAACTGAGTTGTAAGGGTCTGAGTATGAGTGTGTGTACTCAGGGGCTAAGCCGGGAGGGTTTGAGTGCAGAGAGACTTGTACTCGGGAGTAAAACCCTAGGCTTAGGTGTGTACCAGTCGACTGCCTCTGGGGCAGTCGACTGGTGTTCACTGGAACAGCCGGCAGATTTGAACGTTGTACTGTAACGGTCGAATCTGAGTGGGACCAGTCGACTGCCCTAGGGGCAGTCAACAGGTAACGGCTGTTTCAGATTCGAGCCCTATTTAAAGGGGCTCGTTTCCTACTATTTCGCTTGACGAAACTTGCTTGGGTAAAGTAAGTTAGTAGTCTATTTTGATCAGAGAGCGTCCGAAGTGCTGTGGCGATGTTTCTCCACCAACAAGGAGCGACAAATCTAGATGGAGGTAATCCGGGGATTAATCCACCGAAGGATTCTTGGATTAGTCACCCGTCCAGGGTGGATACCAAGTAAATCAGGTTGTTAGCATTGCATTCATATTTATTTTACATATTATTGTTTCCGCTGCGCTAATGATTTTGTAGAGATCAAAACGACGAAAAAGTACTATTCACCCCCTCTAGCACGCCTGAAATGATCCATCACGCATGCCACGTTGGTGTGGATGTATACGAATTCTACATTTGTAAGAGGATGTTTTACCCATTAATTTTATTATCTTGTCAACCTAATTTTTTGACAAATAAAATTAATAGTTGGTCCTCTTCGGCCCTATAAGTAATAGCAGTGACTCCGATGGGGAAGATAGTATTATTTTCATCTAAGTGTTTACCATTACACAATACTAAGAAAGCTATCTCAGATTATGTGTCGTCCGATGGGGAAAATCACACGCTCATCAATAAATTTCTATAATCATGTCTGACCTAGTGATCCATAGAACAAGCCCATCCGATGGGGAGGAAGGCACTCAGAGCCAACATGTAGACTTGTTCGCATCACTTGTCAAATTAGTAATGGAGGCCGCGGGACCCTTAGGGTCCAACTCCCACTTAGTTATTTATAATGAGGAATTTTCATGCACTCACACGACAAGCACATAAACCAAAATAATAAACAAGAAAAATCCTAGATTTTTACAACTATCATGGCTTTGGTTTCCAATGTGCTTCCAGTCGTGTCGCCATCTCGTCCGCTCCTCCCTACACCATGCTCAAGATACCATTGAAGGGATCTTCAAGCCGAGATGATAAGCTACTTATTTACATCCATCTATCGTATACTCCACAAAGGAGTGTACACAAAATCTAGATCGAAAGTAAATAATAGCTCGGCTAAACATGTGTCATATTTAATTACAAAAATTAAATACCTATTTAGCCTCGTCAACCCCGAGGATTCAAATAAATTACAACCATGAATAATCAATCACATATACACAATATTTAAGCCATAATAGTTGGAATCTCGTGTCTGCAACAAAGAGTTAGCCTACGCACACCCTACTATTATTCGACAAAAATAATATACATGATAATGTGCAAAAAGTAATCGAATCCTAAACATACAAAATCGGAATCCTTGCTCTGATACCAATTGAAGGGGAATAGGGTATGACTTGGCGGGTTTCCTAAGCGTATACTTGGTCGTCCATGAGAGACCTCTCCATGTCTACACATTAAAAATTAATCCGAATGGATACCTATATCCCATACGACCGTCTCGTTGTCATACCATTCGATTCAAGTTACAACTTAGCCAAACTCAAAGTTCGAGCCTTGTAACTCGCCTAACCAATTGATTGCAGAGAAGACAACGAGCGGATCGCCAGTTTTTGTGTTTATTATCGGGGTCCAAATAATTAATTATCAACATTAATTAAGAAATAATTGAACACATGATAATTAATTATACACCACATAAAATGATAAGAATATCAAAGGAGCCAAGGAAGAGTTTATACCTTCCCGTTACCTCGCGATCTTCTATCGTATGACCCTCCCCTCTTGGTCGTCGTGTGGGTGATGATCTACCAAGAACCGGAATCACCAAGGGACACCAATCAATCCTCCTTCTTCCTCCTCTTCAATGCACCAAACAAACCCTAGAACCTAGGGTTTGCGCCGGCTTCAACAAGCAAGAAGAAGATGAAGGAGAGGGGAAGAAGAGCTCTTCTCCCTCACAACAACCCTATCCGGCCTCCACCACCAAATCCTATCCTGCGGCTCCAAGCACATGAGGAAGATGATAACTTCTCCTCCCTTCATCCAACTTGCGCCGACCAACTATGTACAAAACTAGTTGCCGCTGACCAATCAAGGAAGAATACCTTTCTCTCTTGCCACGACAAGCTTCTCCTCCTTCCTACAGCTGCTGCCAACCAAGGAAAAGAGAGAAGAGAGTTGACTTCTCCTCAAGTTGCCGCCAAAACCCTTGCTTGAAGGATTTCGGCACCGCAACCCTAAGGTGGCATTGGTGCTGCCGCTGGCCAATCCCTCACCCACCGGAGCTTGCTCCGGCCAAGAAGAACAAGACGAGACCTCCCCTCTTCCTACAGCCATGCCTCAGGTGGAGAGAAAAGGAAGAGAAGAGAAGAAGACCTAGTCTTCTTCTTCTTCAATGCCGCCGGCCACCAATAACCCTAGGGGAGAGAAGGAAAGGGAGAGGGAGAGAGAGGGAGAGGGAGATAGAAGAGGCTTAGGGTTTTAATTTTGGATTAGTTAGCCTTGGTTTCATGATACCATGGGGTATTTATAGGGCTACAATAGGACCATGAGGAGTTGGGTCTTGGCCTACTAATGGATCTAAACTCGATCCATTAATGAAGAACCATTCCACTAAAGGTCCTTCATTGAACCACCTCACCAACCTCCATATTTACATATGGGCTCCACCTATTATGAGTACATTTTCTCCCCGTGTTTAAGATATCGAATGCCCATTGATTAATTTAAATTATTGACAATTTTAATTAATCAACCTCTAACACCTTGACTAGTACCACTCAACATTTTCATCATGTTGGACCAAGTTCACTTGCAAGATTTAACATGACAAACCTTATGAGCTCATCAAGAGGGCATCATCATCCCGACTCACTGGGATACGGATTCCATCTATAATCAATGGCACACAATGTAAATAACATTATTTCCCAACTTACTGAGCCTATCGATTTAGCTGAATAAATCTCGCCCACTGGTAAATTAAAAAAATAACTACTAAGTACATGTGCCCGTTATTATATCAGGATTCAGAGCATGTACTTCCATAATAAACTGAGATCCGATCCAATTATAAAGTCAGTATAAATTGAATTACCTCTATGTTGGTCCTGCTCAATGCATACAAAGTGCACTAGTGTAATTCTATGGTCAAAATAAATCACACCTAATTACACTACAACCATCCCGATGGTTTGTCCAACTCCATCTCGGTTGAGAGCCTCTACTTATACATTGCTAGGGACTGATAACATGATCTTCTGTGTGTCACCACACACCATGTTATCTACAATGCAAAGTATTAGACAATTATGCATATACTAATATAAATACGCAACAGTGATCGTGTGATTCTCTTTCAAATTGTAGATGTTTATATAAAAAGCAAGACTTTTAGTATACATCCTAACAAGTTTGACTGCGCAGCGAATAGAATTGTCGCCCGAGACGCTGCGACTAGCGCATCTGAAAGTACTTTCAGGCGCCTCGGAGACTACTATATAAAGGGTCAAGAGCACCACCCCAACACATCAATTGACACTCTGCAATCATTCTGTTCTCCTGTGTGCTGCGCGATCAAAGCCTCGACAACGCCAAAACGCCATCCGACTCTACGAGCGAAGAACTTCAACTCATTCAAAAAGGAGTCGGTACATTTGTTTTATCTTAATTACACACTAAAATCTTGTAATCTGTATATTCATTCAACTATTAGTTATTGCCCAATGCAAACGATCAAGGATCGTGGGCCACAGTGGGAGCCGATCAACACTTTGAAGCAAGTAAAACTGACTTGTGTTAGCGTGCTGTGTTTTGTTTTTCGCAATGTACTCGATCGTTCTAAAATCCAAAATATTTTTATAAGCGATATTCACCCCCCTTCTATCACTCATCTCGATCCTACAACATCAACTAAGCCCTAATGGAGTTAGGCAATTGAAAACTTGACTGGGAGTCAGACATGAGCCATGCAAGAAAGTCCTAGCTAGGAGCTGGGTGAATCAAGTCCAAGTGGAGCCAACTAAAGGCTTGACAAACAACTCCAAGTGAAAGTAAGCTATGAGTTGAAACTTGGAAAACAAATCCAAGTGGAATAAGATGAGAGCAAAAGCTTGGTAGACAAGTCAATGTGGAATCAAATGAAAGCTATAGCTTGACACCTCAATTTAGAAGAATTAGTTGGGAGTTGAGCGTCTAGATCCTATGTAAGTGCAAGTAATTTTATAATTTCTATCAAATTCATTACATGTAACAAGTGCAAAGAAGGAAAGTTCAATGGTTCCAAGCGACCAGAGGGAGTCTGAGTGACTGATTGGTCATAACTCTCGATGAGTGGAATTGGAGGGTCTAGACTACCGTATCAAGGTCAGGGTGACTGGAGCATATGACCGACTGGAGCAGCTTCTAGGTGACCAAGAGATGATGTTATCCAGCATTCCAAGTGAGTTGGGTCAAGATTAGATTGACCCCTTTTTAGGCGATTAGAGAACACTATTAATGTTATCTATTTGATAAATATTACAGCAACGTTAGCAACTTCTAGGTGATCAGGGAAACTCCACTCGACCAAGGTTTGCCAAGTTAGCAACAAAGAAGGGCTATATCAAGGGCATTTAGATAGAGCTTTCAAATTACTCATTCATGCAGTTCCATGCATTCTTGTGCTCGTTCTCTTGTGCCTTTTGTGTTGTGACAATGATACATTGCAATTTGTGCTTCATTTCAAGCGGAAATACCTAGCATAATGTTTCATTTTGTGTTGTTTTACTTGCTTTATTTGTACTTAACTTTTAGATTTTTTTATAAGATTTCTCCACCTTTGCAGAGACTTTCTAATAAAAGAAAAATTAAGTAATGTGAATTATATTTTATTATTGTTACGCAATTCAAGTTGTGCATGCTTAAATTCTTTTTTTTCCATTAATTAATCTGTGCTAGGTTAAGTTTTACAATATTTCTGCTGCCCTACTTTGAATTTTGTTATTTTCAATTCAAAAATTTTTAATACTATTCATCGCCCCCCCCCCCCAACAATACACACCATCTAGCGTCGATGAGTTTGATCCTACAATTTAGTATCAGAGTAGGTTGAACTTATAGTAACTAGAAAATTTTAGTTAGGTGCATGTCTAAGTTGGGTAAGGAGTACCATACTTGACATATCTAGTTAAGTGAAACTAGCAGATAATAACTCATCTCACTCTAAATTAGTTAGAATAAGGTATTATATTAAAGTTGATTTACCACTATATTTTTAAGTTATCTTTGTTTTAGTAAGTGGTCGTTGTTTTGATCAAGAAAGCCCTTTACCTTACCACTACTTGGAAGCTAATTTAGGAAACTTCTGCTCAATTAAGCCAAAGCAAAATATGAATCTAACATACTACTAACTTTATGCTTTAAGACAAAACAAATTAATTTAAATTAATTATTAATATGAGTTTAGCCCGAACCCAATTTAAACCCTAATTATGGTCATATCTGTTGGTGCAATTGACATGTAGAATTTTGATGTTTGTTTGACAATATATTCAATGGACTTTAGATAGGTCAAGTTTGACCAAATGACTAGCAAGAGTGGAAAATCATAGAGGAGTAAACTATAAGCAAAGGAAAAACTCCTAAGAGGGTGAACCTTAGGTGATGAGAAGTTTTGGAGGAGTGAACTCTAAACAAGGAAAATACCCTAGGAGAGTGAACCTTAGGTGATGAGAAGTCTTGGAAGAGTGAACTCCAAGCAAGGAGAAAATCCTAGGGGAGTGAACCTTACGTGATCAGAAGTTTTGGAGGAGTGAACTCCAAATAAGGAGAAACCCTAGGGGAGTGAACCCTAGGTCTTGGAGGAGCGAACTCCAAGTAAGTTTGTCCGAAGGGGTTTTGGTCAACCGCGTACGATCGATTGGACCAGCAGATTCTAGTGAACCTGAGTACAAGTTTTTGCATTACTACTATTATACTTGTAAGATGGAGTGAGTAAGGTCATGTCACAATTTGGGAGAAAACCTTAGGCGATGACTCATGAGGGGTGTAGTGGGAAGATGTTGGGAGTAGATAGGGATGGTGAATAGATTCACCATTTTTTATCTATCTAGTCCGTAGTAAATGGCTACAGTAAAGACAAGTTAAATCCGTTGATAGCTGGAGTTTTGTGAAAAAACTTGTGAGAGTGAATAGGTCCACCATAGACCTATTTAGTCCACAGTAACGGCTGTGATATAAACACTCCAAATCCTTTTGAACGGCTGGTCACTTTCCCAAAGGTAACCTTGGCTTCTTTAGAATGATGGGATCTCTAATTGATTGGCTGGGTTGCCTTCCTTTGGCTTGGATGAAGGTGGCTGCTGCTATGGTCCAATGTTAATTAAGGAACTGGGTACAGGTTTGATGGTGTTGGCTACGATGTGTTTGGCGTTTATTTCTGCTTTTGGCATAGATGAAGGTTGAAGTTGCGATGACTCAAGTGTTAATTGACGAATCGTCTCTGTTTATGTTGGATGTGTGATAGATCACTGAGTTTCACACATATGCAATGAGCTACTATGGTTTTGGATGGATGGTTTGTTGACTCATGTTCACTGGGTTGCCGGTGGAAATTTTGCTTTGGTGGCTTGGAAAGGGAGTGGTTGTTTGCTCCAGTGTGTCCTTTTTCTCTCATTTGAGCTTCCAGGGAGGGGTGGCTAGGAGATGCTTATTTGGCAAAGTCAAGGTTTGAGATATCATAGGAATGATGAGGTCTATGTCTTGGGTTTTTTTCTTTGTAAAGCTGATAGAACTTTTTGACTCCACACTTTGAGTGTAAGTGTAAATCAGTTAAGGTCATGTAAAGCTTCATATGGGAAGGCCAAGTATACCCCCTTCCAATCATGAGTTTCTTTTATTAAAGGAATAAAATTTGCCAAAAATATCTTAGGCGATGATCTAACCAAAGAAACCAACGGAGGTTTCTAAGTTGAGATCATGACAGACCTATCTATCTATTATATCATGTATATTCATATTTGTTCTAACCTTATTTTGCAGATAAATATTATTTTTATGCTAACACCATTTTGTAGGAAACACTGTTCCATCGACGGATAAAGTGGTTCTGTCGACGAATCTAGGTAAATCTAGATTAGTGAATTCCGAAGTAGAACCCAAAAGGAAAACCAATTTCGTCGACTAATCAACATGATCAGTTGATGGATTAGGGAAAAACCAGACTGGTTCAAGCTGTTTTAAGGAAGAAAAGGAAGGGGTGTTCAATCAACTGAAAGATGTGATCAGTCGATAGAACATTAATACTCTAACGCGACAACCAACTCAGCTGGTTCAATCAGAGAAGTAAAATTGGGATTCCATCGGCTGGAAGGGTTGTTCCGTCGATGAATCAAGTGGATTTCAGATTATGAAGCTGGACAGGAACCAAGGAATATTCATAGGGGGTTTTGTCGATGGATCAGAGGGATAAGTCGACGGAACGATGATTTCTAGAATTGTTTGGTTTGGTTCAGCTATAAAATAAGGCTTAAAGGTTCAATTAAAAATGACTTTTCAACAACTCGAATTCTTCTCTTCTTCATGCTCTATGCCAAGACCATCTTCAAGCAAGTTTCCGCGTTAAGAGCAACTCCGACAACAAGCTTCAAGTTTCATTATACATCTGCCAATAAATTTAATATTGTACTCATTTCATTAGGAGAGGTGTAAAGATTGTTACACCATCCTTCATTTGTATTCAAGTTCTCCTTTCGAAGTTTTGAGGGAGAATTATAGCGACTGCCCATCGAAAGTGATCAAGGATCGCAAGCCTTGGAGTAGGAGTCGTCGAAGGCTCTAAACCAAATAAAAATAACTCGTGTCCTTTACTTGTTTCCGCTGCTATATTACTTTGATTTTTCGAAAGGAAAAAAAAGTTCTACGATGAGATTCACCCCTCCTCTCTCTTGTTCTCAACTGTCCTACAAATACCAAACCCAAACCAACCTCCAACCTAGTCCTAGACCTTAACTGTAACTTAAACAAATTTGTGTGATATATTATTTTGTAACTAACCTAAGGTTTTGCAATAATCTTAGAATAATGTTTCTACAAGAACAATTTAGCACAAACTGCCCTCTCCTTTTCAATGGCAAAAATTTTGCTTATTGGAAAGGTAGAATGAAAGACTATCTCATTAATGAAATGGAAAACTATCTAATAGTAATGGTGGGCATTGAACTACCTATAAAAGAAAACGGAGACTCAGTTGATTTCAAAAACTAGTCAAGTGAAAATAAATGAAAGGCTTAAGCCAATGCTAGATCTACAACCACATTGCAATATGGGCTAACTGTAGGATCGTAAAGAGCGGTATGAAAAATATTTTTGATTTAAACAAGTTACACAGTGGAATAAAAGAGAACGCAAGAAAACAAACGCTAACACAGGTTGGTTTTACTTGGTTCTGAGTCTTCTAACGGTTCCTACTTCAAGGGCCATGACCCTTGTGTTGGGTATGACTTGGCGGGTTTCCTAAGCAAATACCTAGTCTATCCAAGAGACCTCTCCATGTCTATGGATTAAAAAATTAATCCGAGCGGAGACCCGTCTCCCATCGACCGTCTCGTGCCGTATCGAACGATCTAAATTACAACTTAGCCAATTACCAAAACTGACCTTGTAATTTGCTCGACCGTTCGACCGCGGAAAAGGCGATGAGTTTATCACCGACATTTGTGTTTATGGTTGGGGTCCAGTTAAGAATCTATTGAACATATTTCGAGATCGAAATAACAAATTCTTAAACATAAAATGACAAGACATATAAACATGGCACATAAACAACATAAGGAAATACAAGGGAGCGTAGGGAAAGTTATACCTTTCCGATCACCTCAGGTCTTCTACCTTATGTCCCTCACTTTGCATATGTCGTGTGGGTGACGATCTACCGCGATCCGAGATCACCAAGAGCTTCAATCAACCCTCTTCTCCAACCGGCCAAAACCCTAGCTCCTAGGGTTTGCGCCGTCAGCCAATCCTTCCCCTCCCTTTGCGCCGCCGTCCACCGGAACCGGCTCCAAGCCCTCCAGACCAGCAGTACACCTCGAGAGGAAGATGAAGAAGAAGAAGAAGGAAGGAGACAACCTTCTTGCTTCCCCAAACTAGTCGAAACCTTTCCTCTCTCCCTCAAGCTTGCGCTGCCGGAACCCTTGGTTGCGCCGCCTGCAGCCGGCCGTCGGCACCTCCTTCTCCTCCCTGAGCATGACGCAAGGTAGAGGACTCCTCTACCTTGCTTCCGTGAGCCTCAGCCGAAGTTTGGTCAAGGAAGGATGAAGAACCGAGGAGCTTCTCCTCTTCTTCTATGCGCCACCGAGGAGAGAAGGAGAGAAGGAGAGGGTTTGGGTGTTGGCTCTTGGATTGATTAGCTCTTGGTTTCTTGATCTCATAGGTATTTATAGGGCTAAGGTAGGGACCAAGAGGAGGAGTTGGATCATGGCCCACTAATGGATCTAAACCCGATCCATTAACTAAGATCCATTCCACTAAATGATCTTAATTGAACTTCCTCACCAACCCCCATATTTTCATATGGGCTCCACATATTACGAGTTGTCCATCCCCCCGTGTTTAAGATCTCGAATGCCTATTAATTAATTTAAATTACTGAAAATTCAAATTAATTAACCTCTGGATCCTTGACTAGTATCACTCAACCTTATCATCGCACCGGATCAAATCCACCTGCAGTGTTTAACACGATGAACCTCTTGAGCTCATCAAGGGGGCATCATCATCATGACTCACCAGGACACGAATTCCATCAATAATCATCGGCACATCATATTATTAATATTATCTCTCAACTTACCGGGCCTATCGATATAACAGAATAGATCTCGCCCATTGTTAAATCAAAGAAACAATAATTAATAATATATGCCCGATATTATTTCGGGATTAAGGGATCATACTCCATAATATAAACTGAGGTCCTATCCAATTATCGAGTCAGTACAAATTGGATAACCTCGGGTTTCGGTCCTGCTCAATGTACTCAAAACACACTAGTGCAATTCTATGGTCAAGACCAACCACACCTAATTACAGTACAACCATCCCGATGGGTTGTCTAATTCCATCTCTGTTGTGGGCCTCTTATTTATACTAAGCAAGGAACTGATAACACGATCTTCCGTGTGGCACCACACACCATGTTATCTATAATGCAAAATAATTGGACTTCATGTATGTACTATTATAAACAAACACCTAGTGTAGTTGCGATTCTCTTTTCATAATAAAGATGTTCATATAAAGAAACTCATGTCTTTCAGTATACACATCTTACAATCTCCCACTTATACTTAAAGACACTGTTGTTCTCCCACTGCCATACATCTAATTCTCATATCCTCCACATGCCTGTCAAAAGCTCTAGATGGAA
This sequence comes from Boesenbergia rotunda, assembly GCA_024364735.1. NCBI lineage: Eukaryota > Viridiplantae > Streptophyta > Magnoliopsida > Zingiberales > Zingiberaceae > Boesenbergia > Boesenbergia rotunda. The sequence goes on along the minus strand of JAGFNQ010009038.1, from coordinate 385,072 downwards.
GAGCTTTAGTGAAAGGATCTGTCAGGTTGTCATCCGATGCAATCTTGGCGACAGCCACTTCTCCTCGCTTTACGATTTCACGTATCAGGTGGTACTTGCGCTCTATGTGTTTACTCGCCTTATGGGCTCGTGGTTCCTTCGAGTTTGCAACTGCACCACTGTTAGTACAAAAGATTATGATAGATCTGGGAAAACCTGGAATCACATCCAAGTCCATGATGAAGTTTCTGAGCCATACAGCTTCCTTAGCCGCCTCCGAGGTTGCCACATACTCAGCTTCCATGGTGGAGTCTGCCACGCACTTCTGCTTGACACTCCTCCAGACAATGGCTCCACCTCTTAAAGTAAGGACAAAACCTGAGGTAGACTTACTTTTGTCCCTATCTGACTGGAAATTTGAGTCCGTATAACCCACAGGGACTAATTGGTCTGCCCGGTAAACCAGCATATAATCCCTAGTCCGTCTCAGGTATTTCAATATATGCTTTATCACTGTCCAATGTCCCTGTCTAGGGTTACTCTGATATTTGGTAACCATGCCCACGACAAAACAGATATCAGGTCTCGTGCACAAAATAGCATACATGAGGCTTCCTACTGCCGATGCATAAGGAACCACCTTCATTTCCTCTATCTCCTTTGATATTTTCGGACACATCTCCTTGGATAGAGGAACTCCATGCCTGAAGGGTAGGAAACCCTTCTTGGAGTTTTCCATGCTAAAATGAGACAAGACTGTGTCAACATATGAAGCTTGGGATAAGCACAACATCCTTTTCTGGCGATCCCTTTTGACCTTGATCCCAAGAATGTGTCCCGCTTCTCCTAAGTCCTTTATATCAAACTGCTTTGATAGTCAGACCCTTACGTCTGATAACACTTTGACATTGTTGCCAATTAACAAAATGTCATCTACGTAAAGTACAAGAAACACCATGACATTTTCGTCACTTCTTTTATACACACATGACTCATCCGGGCTTTGACTAAATCCATATGACTGAATTACTTCATCAAAGCGGATGATCCAAGACCATGAAGCTTGCTTCAATCCATAAATGGATCGATTAAGCTTGCACACTAGATGTTCATTGCCCTTGGCAATGAAACCCTCTGGTTGCTGCATGTAGATGGTCTCCTCAAGACTCCCGTTAAGGAAGGCTGTTTTGACATTCATCTGTTATACCTCATAATCCATATGAGCTGTAATAGATAAGAGAATCCGAATCGACTTTAGCATGGCTACTGGCGAAAAGGTCTCCTCATAATCGATACCCTCTTTTGTGTGTACCCTTTCGCAACAAGCCTTGCTTTGAAGGTCTCAACCTTCCCGTCTGATCCTCTCTTTCTCTTGTAGATCCACTTGCATCCAATGCATTTACACCATTGGGTGGTTCTACTAGCTCCTAGACATGGTTAGAATCCATCGATTCTATCTCGGAGTTCATTGCCCTTTGCTAAGAATCTACATCCTTGTCTTGGAGGGCCTCGTCATAGGTCCAGGGATCCGGTTCCTGTTTACCAGAGACCAAGTCCGAAGACTCTCCCAAAAATATGAACCTTTCAGGATGTCTCACAACCCTCCCACTGCGATGAGGTACTACCTGTGTGTCTTGAGTGACACGCGATGCAGTGACTTGTGGTGTGTCCTCTTGTACAATTGGTCCTGAAGTCGGAACGTCCCCCCTTAACTCTTCAAGCACTAGTCTACTCATAGGCTTATGGCTCATCATATAGTCCTCTTTCAAGAATCTGGCATTTGTGCTAACAATTAACTTCTGATCCTTAGGACTATAGAACAAACCACCCTTCGTTCCTCTAGGATAGCCTACGAATAGACGTACCTCCGTTTGAGATTCCAACTTATCAGTATCTCCCTTCAGCACATGTGCTGGACTACCCCAAATCCGAACATGTCCTAGACTGGGCTTGCGCCCAGTCCACAGTTCTGTGGGAGTATGAGGGACTGACTTAGATGGAACCAAGTTTAGTATGTACGCTGCCGTTTCCAGAGCGTATCCCTAGAATGAATCAGGTAAATATGAATAGCTCATCATTGACCTAACCATTTCCATAAGTGTCCTATTCCTTCTTTCTGCAACTCCATTCTGCTGGGGTGTGCCGGGTGCAGTAAGCTGGGACTGAATCCCAGCTTCTGATAGGTAGCTCCTAAACTCTCCAGAGAGGTACTCGCCACCACGATCTGATCGCAGTGTCTTGATACCTTTACCTCGATGTTTCTCCACATCAGCCTTGAATTCTTTGAACTTATCAAAACATTTATACTTGCGGCGCATTAGGTAAATGTACCCATACCTTAAATAATCATCAATGAAAGTGACAAAATATTCAAAGCCTCCTCTAGCTTGGATTGACATAGGGACACATACATCAGAATGAATCAGTTCTGGCACATCTTTGGCTTTATACCCCTTAGCCTTGAAAGGCCTCTTGGTCATGTTTGTTGGATCGAGAAACACGATAGAGGGGGGGGGGGAATATCGTGAAAACTTTTTCGGATAAGACTTAAGAGAAAATACGCAGCGGAATTAAAAACAAACACGAGGAACACAAGTATTTTTTACTTGGTTCGGAGTCGCGGTCGGCTCCTACTCCAAGGCCCACAGTCCTTGACCATTTACTGCGGGCAATTCTATAATAGCGCAAAGATTTATAAAATTTTGATACATTAGTAGTGCAGTAAATAAACGAATACACTTTTCGTTACCGACGCCCGGTGTGGATCGCACTTCGGAGCAGAGGGTCGTCGTCGGCACTGGAATGTTGAGATCGGAATTTGCCAGAGCAGAGCGCTTGAGCAAAAAGCGTAGAGGCATTGGAAAGTTGTGTTCATGAAGCCTAGGGGTCGAGCCCCTTTTATAGTGCTCCTAGGGGCGCTTGATTCGCCGGGGGCGCCTGACATGTTCCTTCAGATTGGAGAAAACTCATCCGCAGCTCGATCAGCGTTTATCCCTTCAGAATCGACCTCGGAGCTAACTGGGGCGCCCGGGACCTCCCGGGCACCCAGCTTGACTTGGTCCGCTGGCTTCATGGCTGATTTTGCTTCGACTCCTCTTTGACATTGACCTTGGGCGCCCAGGACCTCTCGGGCGCCTTGCCCAGTGTTGTTTCGAAGCAATTCTTGCTTAACTGCTTGTTTGGCTTTGACCTTGGGCGCCCGGGACCTCCCGGGCGCCTAGCCCAGCTGCATGCCCCTCTCCTTTGGGGCGTTCTGAGCTGCAGAAACACACTCCTTTAGTCCCTGCATCCAAGGTTAGTTCCACAACAAACAAGGCAAGAATATTAATCCATTTTTACAGCCGTAGCTGTCTTGGTTCTGACTTCGGGTCTCCCAAATGGAACCCTAGGTCGAATTGATGCCTATTGTTCCCTCGACGGGGAATGCGTCCTCACCTACTCCTCTTAAGAGAATTTACCTTTTGCCAACCGGCTCCTTCGGTTGGACTTTTGCCAAATCAACCTGACCAGGTCTTCGTGCCCAGTCCTCGACCAGGACTTCGTGCCCACCTTCTGAGCAGGTCTTCGGTGCCCACCTTCCGAGCAGGTCTTCGGTGCCCAACCCCTTGCCAGGACTTCGTGCCCAGTCCTCGACCAGGACATAGTGCCCACCTTCCGAGCAGGTCTTCATTGCCCAGCCCCTTGCCAAGACTTCATGCCCAATTCCACGAACCAGGACTTATTGCCCAACTTCCGGTCAGGACTTAGTGCCTAGTGTTCCTAGCACTTTTCCTGCACACTTGAGTAAGATCGTTAGAGCACAAATAGTACTTAACTTTGAATCCTTTGCCAATATCAAAACAAAGTTCGATATGGTACTTCGTGCACCAACAATCTTTCCTTCCACGCAAGACTCACAGGTCGGGAGATCCTCCACCACCAATGAACCCAAGGGCCCATGGATATCAACCTCTGAATCCTACTAAGGTTAATATGACCAAGACTAAGGTGCCAAAGATATGTCTGATTCATCTTAGAAGGCTCTTTTCTCTTATTCATGTTAGATGATGAGTTATTTACTTCAGTGTGCATTGTGGGAGGTTTTCGTTCTAGAGTATACAGATTGCCAACTATTGTGCCTGAACAGATAATCTCTCTGTTTCTCTTAATAACAACTTTATTATCAAAAGTAACAGTGTATCCATCTTTAAACAACTTAGAAACTGAAATTAAATTCTTTCTAAATGAAGGTACATAAAGGCAATCTCTCAGAACTAGCACTTTATTTCTCTCAAAAGACAAATAAAAGACTCTAGTAGCATCACCCATGTAGACCACAATCTCTTCATCCGCTAGCCTCGGGTTTCCTGGAACCCCTGCAGAGTATTGCAGACATAGTCAGTGGCTCCTTTATCTACACACCAGGTACTGGTAGATAGCACCGCTAAGCATGTTTCAACGACTAAGGTTGAAGAAATACCATTGCTTTGACGACAGGGGCAGTCCGCCTTCCAGTGCCCAGTTTGCTTGCATGTGAAGCACTTGCCCTTCGGCTTCTTCACACCAGTCCGGGGTCCTTGCGATGTTCCTGCCTTCTTGAACCCTCCTCGTTTCTTCTTCTTCCTGCCTTTTGGCTCAGAAGAAGAAACCCTTTGAGTTACTAAGGCCTGTGAGTTCTTATGAAAGAGTGCCTCTGCCGCCTGGAGTTCTCCTAGCAGTTCACCCAACGTATAATTCTTCTTGTTCATATTATAGTTGAGGTTGAACTGCTCAAAACTCTTTGGTAGAGACTGGAGTATAATATTGACCTGGGATTCCCTGTCAATTTCAGCTCCCAGTACCTCAATCTGATTGAGATGAGCCATCATCTTTAGGACATGATCCCTTACGGGTGTCCATTCAACCATAGTGGTTGACATCAGACTCTTCATCGTACTTTGCCTAGTAGCTCAACCTTGGTGCCCGAAGAGATCTTTGAGGTTCAGCATCATGTCACTAGCAGTGGCCATGGCCTGATGCTGATGTTGCAGCACATTCGACATAGATGCCAGAATGTAACACCGCGCCATCTCATCTGCGTTTTTCAACTTCTTGTAACGCTCCCAACTCTTCACCAGAGTCCTCTCTAGGTCTTTCTGGACATTCCTCGTGGAGTACAAATTTGTACTCCTCAGTAGTGAGGACAATGTCTAGGTTCCTCTTCTAGTCAATGTAGTTTGGGCCAGTAAGTTTATTGTCCATAAGAATGGTTGCTAGTGGAGTAAAAGACATAACGAAAAACCTGAGAATCATAACATACACTACTTTAGAAATCGAAAATAAATTGATTCCTCAAAATAATTAATTTTCAAATTTCAACCAACACCCCTATACACCGAGAAATTAGCATGCCACGATGGTGTGGACGTATACAAATCACTACATTCGTAAGAGGAGGTTTTACCCATCAATCTTACTATCATGTCAACCTAACTTTTTGACAAGTAAGATCAACAGTTGGTCTCCTTCGGCTCTGTAAAATAATAGCAGTAACTCCGATGGGGAGGATACTATTATTCGCATCTAAGTGTGCACCATTACATGACACTGAGAAAATTATTTCCGATTATGTGCCTTCCAATGGGGAAGTGCACACGCTCTTCAATAATTTCCTATAGTCTTTTTCAACCCAGTGATCCACAGAATAAGTCCATCCGATGGGGAGGAAAGCACTCAGAGGCGACGTGCAGACTTGTACGCATCACTTATCGAATTGTAATGGAAGCCGTGGGACCCATAGGGTCCCTCTCCCACTTAGTAATTTATCTAGATGAATTTTCTTAGCGCTAACACACAACCAAGCACACAACCAATCAACATGAAACAAAATAATGAAAAATCCTAGATTTTCCAACTTTCATGGCCCCGTGGTCTCTCATGTGCCTCCAGTCGTGTCGTCACTTCGTCCACTCCTCCCTTCCTTCTGCGCATGCTACCATGAGGGAACTCCGAGCCGAAATGAAAAGCTAATTATTTACATCATTGATCCTATACTCCACGAAGGAGTGTACATGAAATCTAGATCAACTGTAAATAAAAAACTCAGCTAACATGTGTCGTATTTAATTACAAAAATTAAATACCTAGCCTCGTTAACCCTGAGGATTAATTAATTACAATAATTACAAATCAATCACACAAACAATATTTTGGCCATGAAGTTGGAATCTCATGCCTGCAACACAAAGTTATCCTACACACATCCATGCATCATCAAAATAAAATGTATGAAAATTGCAAAAATTAACCAGTCCTAAACACACAAAGCCAGAAACCTCAGCTCTAATACCAATTGTTCGGTATGGCTTGGCGGGTTTCCTAAGCAACTACCTAATTGATCCGAGAGACCTCTCCACGTCTATGGATTAAAAAATTAATCCAAGCGGAGACCCGTCTCCCATCGACCATCTCGTGTCGTATCGAGCGATCCAAATTACAACTTAGCCAATTACCAAAACTGGCCTTGTAATTTGCTCGACCGTTCGATCGCAAAAAAGGTGACGAGTTGATCGCCGACTTTTGTGTATATGGTCGGGGTCGAGTTAAGATTCTATTGAACATATTTCAAAATCGAAATAACAAATTCTTAAACATAAAATGACAAGACATATAAACATGGCACATAAACAACATAAGGAAATACAAGGGAGCGTAGGGAAAGTTATACATTTCTGATCAGCTCGCGGTCTTCTACCTTATGTCCCTTCTTTCACGGATGTTGTGTGGGTGATGATCTACCGCGATCTGAGATCACCAAGAGCACCAATCAACCCTCTTCTCAAACCGGCCAAACCCCTAGCTCCTAGGGATTGCGCCGTCGGCCACTCCTTCCCCTCCCTTTGTGCCGCCGTCCACCGAAGCCGGCTCCAAGCCCTCCGAACCAACAGTACACCTCGAGAGGAAGATGAAGAAGAAGGAAGGAGACAACCTTCTTGCTTACCCAAACTAGCCGAAACCTTTCCTCTCTCCCTCAAGCTTGCGCTGCCGCAACCCTTGGTTGCGCCGCCTGCAGCCGGCCGTCGGAGCCTCCTTCTCCCTCCTTGAGCACCACGCAAGGTAGAGGACTCCTCTACCTTGCTTCCGTGAGCCTGAGACAGAGTTTGGTCAAGGAAGGATGAAGAACCGAGGAGCTTCTCCTCTTCTTCTATGCGCCGCCGAACCCTAGGAGAGAAGGAGAGAAGGAGAGAAGGAGAGGGTTTGGGTGTTGGCTCTTGGATTGATTAGCTCTTGGTTTCTTGATCTCATAGGGTATTTATAGGGCTAAGGTAGGGACCAAGAGGAGGAGTTGGTTCTTGGCCCACTAATGGATCCAAACCCGATCCATTTCACTAAAGGATCATAATTGAACTTCCTCACCAACCCTCATATTTTCATATGGGCTCCACATATTACAAGTCGTCCATCCCCCCGTGTTTATGATCTTGCATTCCCGTTAATTAATTAAATTACTGACAATTTAAATTAATTAACTTCTGGATCCTTGATTAGTACCACTCAACCTTATCAACGTGACGGATCAAATCCACCTGCAGGGTTTAGCACGATGAACCTTTTGAGCTCATCAAGGGGGCATCATCATCCTTACTCACCAGGACACGAATTTCGTCAATAATCATCGGCAAATCATATTATTAATATTATCTCCCAACTTATCAGGTCTATCGATCTAACAGAATAGATCTCACCCATTGATAAATTAAAGAAACAATAATTAATAATATATACCCGATATTATTTCAGGATTAAGGGATCGTCCTCCATAATATCAACTGAGGTCCTATCCAATTATCTACTCAGTACAAATCGGATAACCTCGGGTTTTAGTCCTGCTCAATGTACTCATAGCACACTAGTGTAGTTCTATGGTCAAGACCAACCACACCTAACTACACTACAACCATCCCAATGGGTTGTCCAATTCCATCTAGGTTGTGAGCCTCTATTTATGCTAAGTAAGGAACTGATAACATGATCATTCGTGTGACACCACACACCATGTTATCTACAATGCAAAGCAATGGGACTTCGTGTATGTACTATTATAAACAAACACCTAGTGTAGTGTGATTCTCTTTTCATAATAAAGATGCTCATATAATAAAAGTCATGTCTTTCATTATACACATCTTACACCTTGACCATTTACATTGGGCAATCACTATCAATCCATGAAATGTATACAAGATTAAGTACAATGCAAGAGTATTTAAAATAGAAATTTATACGACAATACAAATGAAAGAAAGTTGAAGCTCGTTGTTATCGGAGTAGTGCTTCCTCGTCTCTAGATCGATTCGGCGTGGCTCACGGATCACAAATGATGAGAGAAAGTTGTTTTGAGTCCCTGGCCAAAAACCCCTTATATAGGATCATACAGGAGCCCGTGTGCCTATAGGGGTGCTTGTGTTGTTGCAATATAGCTACGGTCTTATCCCTGCTTGGTTCAAATTTTATCCCAACTCAAGCGCCTGACTGCTTCTCGAGTGCCTGTGTTGCTGATGAGGAGGCTCTAGTTAGCGTATGCTAACTCAGTCGAGCCCTACCTGAGTCAGAAGCACACAGGCGTCCGAGTCTCTTTCAGGTGCCTGTGTCCCTCTCGGGCGCCTGAGTGTCGCAGGTCTCCAATTTGCTTATCTGCAATACAAGGTTAGTTCAACAATAATATACAAAGGAAATGCATGCAAGATAGCCAGTGTTGTCCAATCCTGACTTTCAAGTTTCAACTGAAATCCTAGGTCGGACAGACGCCTACTGTTCCCTCTTCCGGGGAACACTTCCTCACCTACTCTACTCTAGAGAAGTTGCCTATTGCCAACCGGTACCTCCGGTTGGACTTTTGTTCGGCCACCGAAGACTCTGGATCTCACGACGTTCATACCTTAACCCGTCTCTACTTCTGTCTGCTGTCCTTGCTCAGCTAAAGCTTTTGTCTGATCTACCAGATCAGGACTTCAGTGCCCAACCTCAGGTCTGGTCTTCGTGCCCAGTCTTTTGAACCATTTCTTCATGCCCAACTTCACTCACCAGGTCTTCAGTACCCAACCATCAGTTAGGTCTTCACGCCCAACTTCACTCATTAGGTCTTCGATGCCTAGTCCTCGAGCAGGACTTCGTGCCCAACCTTGCAGATCAAGATTATGTGTCTAGTTATACTAGGACTTTTTTACACACTCAGTATAACTGATTAGAAACAAAAACACATTTAACTTTGAACCCTTTACTATTATCAAAATAAAGTTCAACCTGGTGCTTCCGACACCAATAATCTCTCCCTTTTTGATGTATGGCAATACAGCTCGAAAGTTAAGTTAAAATAGCATTTTAAATAAGTTTTAAAGTAGCAAATAAGTTTGAAAGCACTATTCAATTTTTCAAGGTAAGACAAGTTTTGCAACATAAGTTAATCTTAGAGAGAAAAGAAATTTTAAAACCATTTTCAAGGTAGTAAAAGATTTGAGGAGTTTTGGAAATTTAAAGATTTTGTTTTAAGTATTTTGAAAATACATGAAGCTCCCCCTTGATATGTTGCTCTTCCTCTGAAAACTTTGAAAATGTGCATTTTTCAATAAGATTTGAAAATATGGATAATTTCAAAAAATACTTTGAAAAATCCTTTATTAACAAATACTTTTGAAAACTACTTTAAATAATATTTTGAAAGTGTTTGAACAAGGAACTTTTGAAAACAAATTTTGAGAAATACTTTGAAAAATACTTCAAATAATATTTTGATAACATTTGAACAATACTTAAAAAATATTTGAACTTGAAAAGGTATTTTGAAAACATTTGAACAATACTTAAAAAATTTGAACTTGAAAAGCTACTTTGAAAGCAAAAGTCTTTACCTTTTCCTTTTTCTCCCACTTTGACATATATCAAAAATATTTAGTTAAGGGGAAAAAAATTTTAAGTAGTAAGTATGGGTGTTTTAAAAGCTAAATGAAATTGAAGGAACTTTTATGTGAAACATTGAATGTATTAAGTTCAAAAAATTCTATTTCTTTAGGTATCACAGCCCGAAATAATTTTCGATAAGAATAAAATAAAAAATTTCTGGTGAAGCAAATAAATCAAGCTAAGTAAGAATAAGTAAGTCATGCAAAATAACAAGAATAATTGAATAACTAAGCAAACTGAGTTAAGTTAAAGAACCAATTTTATTCTCCCATTTGAGTCCAAGCATGATTAAAAGTAAACAAGAAATATTTTTGAAAAATAATTTAAATATTTAAAAGTCCTCATGCCCCTGTCTAACCCAGTTTGTTACTTACTAACTGTTATGAAACAATAGCTTTCACTTGGTTTAGTCAAGTCAAGTAATTTAATCAAGCTATATTTGCTAAGCTTGATTAGTTAAATTGATATAGTAATTTAATCAATATAGAAGTCAACAAAGTCAATAGGTCAAATAGAGTCCATAAGTCAATCACAAGTCCAACCTAACAAGTCCATCAAAAGATTCAACAAAAAGTTAATCTTAGGTCCAAACAAAGTTAACTGCAGATCAGGTCTAGGAAGAAGATGAGCCTGGGTACCACGAGCGAAGCATAGCCATAAGCTCTGCGTGTCGGGCCTCGTTTGCCTCCAACCTCTCCACGTGTTGGGCCTCTGGCTCCTCCCACAATGTGTAAATCTGACAACTCAATCCGGATACCTCCAGCTCAAGTCGGGTGAGTCGCTTATCAATAGTAAGAGGAGGTGGAGGTGATGGTGTCTGCTGCATCTGCGCCTCAAGCTCCACTACGAAGTCATGTTGTCAGCCTCCGGATCATCCTAAGGCTGAACAACTCCCTATTGTCTCGAAGACACGTCTGTAGTGTCCGAGATGTTGGCTAATGAAAAGTTCCTAATCCCTATCTCGTGGAACTCGGTCATATAGGTAACCTCACCGGCAGACATATCGCATCCCGAGGCTAAGAAGAGAGAGGTCAAGATGTGATAACAAGGCATACAAACTCTCTCTCGGGTAGAGATGCTAGATGTGTAGATGATGGTGTTAAAGATGTGTAGTCCGATGTTATTGTCAAGACGATGAATAAGGGCATAAAGTAAGAAGGTATGAATGGGTCTCATCACCGCTACATTTCTAGAAGTGAGTGGTAGAATACATTGAACTAAAACTCATTATAATGCGTATTCCTGAATACGCAAAGTCAAGGGATCAAAAGTGAGTGATAGTAGGGTCTCTCTCACCCCCAAAGAAATAGGTGTAGAGGGTGTCGAGGGTGATGTGGGAGTAGGGGTTAGAAAAGGAGAGGTCCCTAGGAGGATAGCAAAGAAATGTGGACAGCGAGGGTAGAAGCACTAAGTGATGGGTGATAATGTTAGGAGTAAAAGTAAGATTATGAGTCTAAATCCTAGTGGAGTACCTAAGGTGATCAATCTTTATTAGGTTATTGTAAAATTTTGCACATAGGGTGGTATTAATTAGACTGGTACAGTAGACTAGATTTTCTAGCTGATAATGATTGATAACCTCAAAAGATAAGGGACAAGACTGAGTAAAGAATTGCCTACCTAGATAATAATGGGTCTTAAGGTGTTTGTAGGATGTAAATCTAAACCTATTGTAGAAACCTAGTGATGGGAATTTGGGGTTAGGACTGGGCTCATCAGAGGGGTCAGCCTTAGTAACTCGGCGTTTACTAAACAGAGAAACAAAATGATAAATAGTCTATTTGAATTATAAAATGAAAGAGAAGGTCTTACCGAGGAGGCATAGCTGAATAATAAAGAGAAATGACGATTCTCGATTGTTCGCAATTACACGGATATAGCTTGGAGTGAGAAAGAGGAGGAGAAGAAGCATTTTTTTTCAAGAAAAGGGCGCCTGATTGTGGCTGTGAGGGTCTCTATCCGGTGGCTTATATAGCCACCGGTCGGATGCCTGGAGTCAAAGGGGCGCAGTGGATTAGACCATGTATGGGGTGCCTGAGAACTTCTCGGGCACCCGTGATCAGGTGGACCCTAGTTTTGAAAAACCTAGGCCGCTTGTTACATGAGTCACGAGGCGTCTGGGAACTTCCTTGTCACCTGGTTTAGAAAAGCAGGGGGAGGTGGCTGCCCATAACCTATACGAACGCCAGTTTAACTAAAGGTTGACCAAGCATTAAATCACATCAAGCAAAAAGAATTCCTAGAAATTAAGTTGTAATGAACTTGAGTTTGATTTTGGAAAATTAAATTAAGTTTTAAAACAAATTAGATTAGATTTTGAAAACATTAATTAACATTGAGAAAAAAACATTAAGTGTGATTTTTAAAAGAGAATTAAGTTAAATTTGTTTTGAAAGAAAAATTAAGTTAAATTTAGAGAAAAAATTAAGTTAAATTTATTTTAAATAAATTAAGTTAAATTTTTTAAAAAATCAAGTTAAATTTGTTTAGAAAAGGTTAAGTTAAATTTATTTTGAAAATAAATTAAGTTACATATTTAAAAGAAATTAAGTTAAATTTGTTTTGAAAAGGGTAAGTTAAATTTGTTTTGAAAATAAATTAAGTTAATTTGTTTAAAAAGAATTAAGTTATTTTGAAAATTATATTAAATTATTTTTGGAAATTAAGTTGGATTTTAAAAATTAAGTTGAATTGAATTTGAAAATTAAGTTGGATTTTAAAATTTAGTTAAATTTGAAAAATTAAATTATTTTGTTTTGAAAATTAATTTGGATTTAAAATTAAGTTTAATTGATTTTGAAAATTATGTTGGATTTTAAAAATCAAGCTTGTTTAAAAAAAATTAAGTTTGAATTTTGAAAAATTAAATAAATAATTTTAAGGTAAAATAAGGATAAAATTTTAAGTTAGGTTTAATTAATTAAAGATAAAATTAATTAGATTTGTTGAGTTGATTGAGTTAGACTAATCCTTTTAGGTCTTAAATATCTCACCCATTTCTAAGTGATAAAATAGGAAAACCTTATCTGTTTTGTGAGATGTGTTAAAAAATTTTATCTTCAAATTTAAGTGAAGTCTAAGATTTGATTGATTCTTGAATTCGGTTTAAGTTTAACAAGTCATAACTTAAAAATACATTTCAATAATCGGCTTCCAAGTCTTAACGAGGCACAGGAGCCTTCTTGAGAATCAGAACAACAAACCTTTCCTCAACAAAGCCATTTAAAAAAAATTGTATTTTTAATTTACTCTTTGAGAAACCCTGCTGTAACTAATCGAGGATATGACATGGTAGCTTTGGCTAGTTCCATCGGGCTAAAAAGATCAAGTAGGGTATTGCTAACCCTAACTAACTCCTTGGACAGGCTTTCCTAATGTACTATCATCTTGCTCCACCCTAATACTAGGTTGTGCAAGTTTCAATCAAGTCTAGTCCTTACCTAATCATTTCTAGTCCTAAGCATGATAATTTTCAGAAAAAAGAGTAAGCAAGCAATCAAACAATTTAATAGGCATGGTCATCTAATAATATAAATTGTCTTTCTATTGGCTCCCTCGATATGGCTATCAAGGTAATGAATTTGATCCTTAGGGATCTAATAGTTGTTTTGTCCTTCTTGATTTGTCAAGCTTAGTTTGGGGACCCATGCTTGGACTCGGGTGCTAGTACGGTTCACAATCGAAACGTAAGATCTATTATGTGAGTTGGGTTTATACTCAAGTCCGGATCGGTTAAGAACGACCTTTTATTTTCCAAAAATCATATCAAGATTCTTGGAACCCAAAGTGAACCGCTCTAGGATTACTCTAAGTTCCTTGACTTGAGTTTTCATAGAGGAATTCTCTTCCTCAAGTTGTTGGACTTGAGTGGAGATTCCTTCGTGAACGGTCTCAGTCAGGGAACTTTAGTTAGCCTCCTCCTTAAGGGCTTGCACCTCCTTTTGGAGGGACTTGACCTGGACGTTGGATTTAGCCAACTTATGAATAGATAGGAGATCAAGTCATAGAGTTTAAGTTCAGAGTAGCCACTTATAGTGAGTCAGCCGTTTTCCGACAAGGAGATTGTTCTGTTGCTTTGCTCCAGCTCTGCTCCTACTTAGACTTGGTGTCAAGTTTGTCTGATGCTGTTAGTGTAAGAAGGTTCGAGTGGGGAAGTTCTTTTTCATCTGACTCCTATAAGGAAGACTCATCCCACGTATATTAATGAGTCTTCTTTCATCGTTGCTTCTTTGCTTCTTTTAAGTTGGGGCACTCTGATTTGAAGTGACCCTTCTTATTGCACTCGTAATAGATGATCTTTGCTTGTTCTTCTGGTTCATGTATGGTTCAGTCGGACCATCCTTTAATTGACCCATTTTCTTCTTGTTCTGAACCTGACACTTTTTGTGCATCCCCCAAACTAGATTAACTAGTTCGGTGTAATCAATGTCTTCTTCGTTAGACTCCGAGTCGGAGTCTAATGAAGGTTCGAGTTGTGACTTTTTGTTCATTAGTTTACCTACAACCAATGCAATACCTCTATTGACCGGTGTGGCATTAGTTTGTTCATGCAATTTAAATTCAAAAAAAAATCATCTAACTTAATTGGCGCAAGATCCATAGAAACCTTGTAAGCATTCACTATGGATGCCCATAATGTGTTCCTTGGAAAAGAGTTTATTGCATTCCTTACCAAGTCACGTAAAGGTCGTTTATCAGCTGTTGGATTCGAGCATGTAGTTGCGCAGCAGTCTCCCCTTCTTGCATCTTCATATTGTACATTTTGATGAACAACTGGTCACACTTGCTGATCTTTGTGCGGAGGTTCCTTTGTGGAGTTCGATAAGCTTGTTCCACAATTATTTTGCGCTGTTAAAGGGGCTGATGTGGTTGAGCTCTTCTTTGGTGAGACCACACTGAGGGGTTTAGGTCGCCTTACCAGTAGCTTATATTTTCTTCTTCAAGACTGAGTCCTATTAGATGTATCCCAATAGGTCATCTTGTGTATTTCATGGAATGTCGAGGCCAGCTTGGATAATGATGTGGGATCGTTGAAATCGGTATTCACCCCCGCTCTACCGATTACAACGATCCCACATGTGGTATCAGAGCGGGTTGCTCAACCTTGGTGAAACTGCCAACTGAGCAGTTTTTCGGAATCGATTTTCTTTTCGTTCATTTTTTTTAAAATATATTTTTATTTTTTGTCGTTCATCGAGGTTGGTGTAATACCACTCGAATTTTTTCTAAGTTTTTTTTCATACCGCACTACTAATCCATGACAAAGTCTTAGAACGAGTCTTTTTATTTTTATTTATTTTTCAAGTATTCTAAATGACCATCCAAGAAGGCTATAGTACCGTGCGCCCTCCTCTGTTCTCCGGTGAGGATTTTTCCTACTGGAAGAGCAGAATAAAGGTCCACCTAAAAACTCAGGTGGAAATGTGGATTATCATCCAGTCTGGACTGAAATCCCCAAAAATGCGCAAGGAGAAATCCAAGGGTACTCTGAGTGGGATGCCGCACTCAAATAGAAGATAGAAGCAGACGCAAAATCTACTCAAACTCTCTCCAGTGTGGACTGGCGAAGGAAGAACTCAACCGCGTCGGCCCATTCAACAGTGCTAAGGAACTGTGGAGTAAGTTGATCAAGCTGCACGAGGGGACGTCAGACACAAGAATCAGCAAGAGAGACCTCCTCCTCAACAAATTATATACAATCAAAATGCAAGACGGTGATACAACCGCTCAGCTACACACAAGAATCCAAGAAATCATGAACGGTCTACACATGATAGGTTACAAGGTAGAGAACCGTGATCTAATTAGGTATACCTTAAACTCATTCCCAAGAAATTCTTTCTGGGCATTGATGGTAGATGCTTACAAGGTTTCTAAGAATCTTTCAGATATCAAATTAGATGAATTATTCTCTGAATTAGAACTGCACGAACAAACTATCACCTCAATGGTCGAGAAAGGGTTAGCTCTTTCTACAGGTAAAGCCTCTACAAAACAAAGAAGAAGGTGCAACCGATACCCGAGTCAGACTCCAACTTAGAGTCTGACGATGACGGAATCAATTATCCAGAGTTGGTTCGATTGGCCCGAAGTCAGTACAAAATGATCAAGTGACAAATGAAGAAGAAGAAGGTGAACCAGAAGAAGGATGATCCAACCGAACCGCCTACCAGCCAAAAAGCCAAGAGTAAAGTCACCTATTATGGGTGCAACAAGAAGGGCCACTACAAGTTGGAGTGTCCCAGCTTGAAGGACAACAAGAAGAACCGGAGGAAGAAAGATCTCAAAGCTATGTGGGGCGAATCCTCTTCAGAAGAAGAAGAAGAAGTACCACACGCCAACCTCCTCGTGCTGACTACTTCGGAAGACCTCGACACCGAATCAGAGTCAGAAATGGAAGAGAACGTCAGAACCGGAAGACTTTCAGTTTCATAAGACGGGCAAATAATGGTAAGAGGCTACCCCGAACTAAACTTTATGATTTAATATCATATCAATCTCGTAAGTTGGCTAAAGCTAACGTTAGGGTCGAATCCCTCTGACAGGAAGTCAAAATCTTGAAAGAGGGAGTCAACTCTAGTCCCTCAACTGAGCCCGTTCAGGAAGGAACCTCCACTCAAGCCCAAAAACATGAGGAGGAGAATTCCTCCTTGAAAAATCAAGTTAAGGAACTAAGAGTTGCTTTGGAACGATTTTCTTTGGGTTCCAAGAATCTTGATATGATTCTTGGGCCAAAAAAATTAGTTCTAAACCAATCCGGACTTGGTTACCGGGCCAA
Organism: Boesenbergia rotunda; assembly: GCA_024364735.1. Lineage (NCBI taxonomy): Eukaryota > Viridiplantae > Streptophyta > Magnoliopsida > Zingiberales > Zingiberaceae > Boesenbergia > Boesenbergia rotunda. The sequence continues at coordinate 368,397 of JAGFNQ010009038.1, read as the reverse complement.
CTCACGATATAGATCATACTATTCTATGGTGAACCCAAGTAGAACTCGAGTCCAAGCATGGGTCTCGAAATTATGCTTGACAAATCAAGCTGGACTGAACCAATATTGGATTCCCAAGGACAAGATTCACATCTTGCCTAATCCATACCGAGGCTTTAGTCTAGGGGGAGCCAATATAAAAATCATTTTTATAATTAGATAAATTTTATTAAAGTTTTCTTCTGTTTGATGCTTGTTTTTATTTTCTGCAAAATATCATGCTTAGACTTAGGATTGGTTAGATAAGGATTTGACTTAACTGAATCTTACACAACCTAGTATTAGGATGGGGCAAGATGATAGTACGTTAGGATGACTTGTCTAAAAAGTCAGGTAGGGTAAGGCATACCCTATCTGGTCCTATTAGACAGGTGGAACTAATTGAAGCTACCTCACCAAATCCTCAACTAGTTAGACCAGGATTTCTCAATAAGTAATTTGAGAAAAAAATTTCTTTAAAAGGCTTTGTCTAGAAAAGGGTTGATGATCCAATAAGGCTATGACCAAAGAAGACCTCTGTGCCTCGCTATGACCTGGAAGCCGATTATCAAAATTTATTTTCAACTAATTAATTATTAAACCCAAATCTAACAAAAGTTTCAATTAAATCATAGAGTTAACAAAAAAATCAAGATAAAATTAATACATCTCACAAAATAGTTAAGGATACATGTTTTGTCACTTAGAAATGAGTGAGATGTCTAGGACCAAAAAATGTAGTCCAACCCAACCAACTCAATTAATTTTACCCCCAATATATGTTTTTTTAAAAAAAATTCAATTTAACTTCAAATTTAACTAAATTCAATTTAACTAAATTCAATTTAACTTAATATTTTCAAAAATAAATTTAACTTAATATTTTCAAAATTAAATTTAACTTATATTTTCAACTTAATATTTTCAAAATTCAATTTAGTTTAATATTTTCAAAATTCAATTTAACTTAATATTTTCAAAATTCAATTTAGCTTAATATTTTTAAAATTCAAATTCAACTTAATAATTTTTCAAAATTAAATTTGACATTTTTAAAATTCAACTTAATTATTTTTCAAAATTAAATTTAACATTTTTAAAATTCAACTTAATAATTTTTCAAAATTAAATTTAACATTTTTAATTCAACTTAATGTTTTCAAAATTAAATTTAACATTTTCAAAATTCAACTTAATAATTCTACAAAATTAAATTTAACATTTTTTAAAATTCAACTTAATAATTTTTCAAAATTAAATTTAACATTTTCAAAAATTCAATTTAGCATATTTTAAATTGAAAATATGTCACACAAAAATACTCATAGGAATAACATGATTAATAACCTAGGCTGGGTGAGGCAGACTAGGTAGTGAAATTCAATCAATCTATCTTTACACCTCTGTATAAATGGATCTAAATTAGAATACTTTATGTGTATGAACATAATGATTTGGACCAGTGGATGTTGGATAGTGGATGCTCCAGACATATGACTGGAGATAAATTGAAGTTCACAAAATCAAGTACGAAAATCTAGGCTCAGTGGTATTTGAAAACAATAATACACTTAAGGTAATTGGGTTAGGTAATATCGAGTTAAATTCTGATTTTATTATCAAAAAGATTTTATTGGTTGAAAATTTTAAATTTAACCTGCTTAGCATTAATCAGTTATATGATACTGGTTATGTAGTCACCTTTACTAACTCTGACTGCCTTATTAGGAACATACATGACTCAGAAATAACCCTTAAGGGAGTTAGGAAAAATAATATCTATACTATTAATCTACCATCAACACCTAAGTGTCTTTTGACCCAACTTGAAGAAACTAACCTTTGGCATAGGAGACTAGGTCATACTCACATAAAGTTAATTTCTAAAGTAAGTCAAAATGGACTGGTTAGGGGAATTCCAAAAATTAAGAATTTTGAAAACTCAATATGTAACCCATGTCAACAAGGTAAACAAACAAAATCAACCCACAGATCTACCCAATCGGACTTAACTCAAGCCACACTTGAGCTCCTATACCTAGACCTATTTGATTCTCATGGAGCCAAGTCACTAAGCGAAAATCGATATTGCTTAGTAATTATTAATGATTACTGTAGATTTACCTGGGTTAGATTTTTTAAAACTAAAGATGAAACTTTTGAATCATTTAACAACCTATGTAAAATGATAAACAATCAAAAAGATATCCAAATTAAAAGAATAAGAAGTGATCATGGGGGAGAATTTGAAAATCAAAAGTTTAATGATTTATGTAAAATAAATGGGTATATTCATGAATTTTCTAGCCCAAGAACCCCCCAACAAAACGGGATAGTTGAAAGAAAAAATAGAACCCTTCAAGAAGCCGCTAGGACCATGCCAAATGAATATAGTTTAACCAATCAATTCTGGGCAGAAGCGATAAACACCGCATGCTATATTCAAAATATGGTACTAATAAATAAAAGACACAATAAAACACCTTACGAAATATATTACCAAAGAATACCCAACCTATATTATCTATGAGTATTTGGGTGTAAGGTCCATATCATAAATACCAAAGACTATCTAGGGAAATTTTAACCTAAATCAACCCCAGGAATATTTGTAGGATACTCAACCACGAGTCGGGCATATAGGGTCTTTAACAAACATACCCTTAGAATTGAAGAAACCACAAATGTTATATTTGACGAAGAAATCATCACAAAACCTAACTCAATTAACATAACCAATTCATCAAAACCAACTACTTCTAATCAAGATCATCACGAAGTTGAAACAACAATTGAACCAACAATTGAACCAATAATTGAACCAATGACCGAACCAATTCAAACTGTTGATCCTGTTCCAACCCAAAACCTACCAGCTGGACCTGAGGCTGAACCAAGCTCGAGGCAATCTAAGAAACCTAGAGTAAATCACCCAGTTGGCTAAATTATGGGTGATCCAACCCTAGGGGTTAGAACAAGGTCCTCCTATAGAAACCTAAGTCAAGTAGCACTAATTTTGATGATATAACCAAAAACTATAGAACATGCCTTACCTGACCTGGACTGGATCATAACCATGCAAGAGGAATTTGCACAATTTAAAAGAAACTAAGTCTGGGACTTAGTGCCTAAACCAGAAGGTAAGTCGATAATAGACACTAAGTGGGCATTTAGGAATAAATTGAACGACCAAGGTGAGATAGTAAGAAACAAAGCCCACTTAGTAGAAAAAGGATTTAGTCAAGTAGAAGGATTAGACAATGATGAAACCTATGCCCCTGTAGCTAGACTTAAGTCAATTAGGATGCTACTAGCCTTTGCAGCCTATAAGCGATTTAAGTTATATCAAATGAATGTCAAGTCTGCCTTCCTAAATTGATTTATAAAAGAGGAAGTCTATGTAGGACAACCCCCAGGTTTTGACGATCTTGACTATCCTAATTATGTGTTCAAGCTTAGAAAATCCCTTTACAGATTAAAACAAGCACCTAGGGCTTGGTATGAAAGGTTATCCACCTATTTGATTTCTAAAGGTTTTAACCAAGGTCAAATTGACTCAACCTTATTTGTTAAAACTATAGAAAAAGATATTTTTATAGCCCAAGTTTACGTAGATGATATAATTTTTGGTTCAACAAACACTAACTTCCTAAAAGACTTTATTAAGATTATGGAAAACAAATTCAAAATGAGTCTAGTAGGAGAATTGAACTTCTTTTTAGGTTTACAAATTAAATAAACCAAAGATGGAAATTACATTCATCAATCAAAATATGCAAGTGAATTAATTAAGAAATTCAAAATGGATAATTAAAAAATTTTAAGTATTCCTATACAGATGCCAAAATAGATGATGACCCTGAAGGTAGGCCTGTTGACTTAAAACACTATAGAAGTATTATAGGTAGTCTACTTTACCTAACTGCTAGTAGACCTGATCTACTGTTTGCAGTAGGCATTTGTGCCAGGTACCAAACAAGAGCTAAGGAGTCCCACTTAACTACAGTTCAAAGGATCCTTAGATATATTAAAGGCACAATAAAAGTAGGTATTTGGTATCCTAGGACATCCAACTTTGAATTGTCAGGATTTTTGGATTCAGATTATGCGGGGTGTAATTTAGTTAGAAAAAGTACGAGTGGAAGCTGTCAGTTACTAGGACAGAGTCTAGTTAGCTGGTGCAGTAGAAAGCAACATTGTGTTGTCTTATCCACAATTGAAGCATAATATGTTGCCCTAGGGGAATGTGTAGCCCAACTTTTATGGATGGTGCATACCCTTAAGGACTTCAACCTGGAGTACACCTAAACTAAGGTATTTGTTGACAATATAAGTTCAATCAATCTTACCAAGAATCATATCTACCTTTCCAGAACTAAGCATATAGAAGTCAGACATCATTTAGTTAGGGATCACGTAGCTAGGGGCAAAATCGTACTTACACATGTAGACTCAAAATCTATTCTAGCCGATATTTTCACTAAACCACTTCCTGAATCTGAGTTTAGTTCACTAAGAAGGCAGTTAGGAATGTGCTTTAGTAGAATAGGACTGTTTTCTTTAATTTTTCAAAAAAAAAAATTCATATTTTATTTCAAAAAAATCATTTTTTTTCTTCAATTAAGTTTTGATTTTTAAAATATTTTTCCAACTTAGATTTTTCTAAAAATTATCCCCTTCAAAACTAGGTTTTTTCTACCGACCAGGCGTATTGTGTCGATTCTTTTGAGTAATATATCTAGAAATACCCGGCGATTCCTTAGCTAGGTCTAGAGGGAAATTGTGAGCATTAGGACTTAACCCTAGAATTGCATGCTCCTATAGATCTAGAAGCCAACATCTCATAAGCATAGTAGGACACTTTGATTGATAACCTAGATTGGGTTGAGATGCTTAGGTCTATGTCTTGACTCAAGATGCTTTAAGTCAGTGCATCAAGAGTAGTTGGGGCAATAAATATATTTGAACAACAATCAAATTAAGTATTTAAGCTTAGAAAGTCTAACTTGATCAGATTACTTAACTTGACTAACCCTAGTGAAAGCTGCTGTTATATAACAGCTAGTAAGTAGCTAACTGGGTTAGACAGGGACTAAAAGAGACTATGTTAATCTGTTTTTTATAAAAAGGTTTTTTATGCTTGGACTCACTAGTATGTTAACTGGGTTCAAATTTACTACTTGGGTAAAACTTAGATCAATTACTTGCTGCAGTTCCCTTTATCATTTTTATAAATCAAGTATGCTCTGATACAATCAAGTAGGCTCTGATATGCTAACTATCTTTTTTATGCCAATCATTTTTGTTACATTTTTTTGATATATGGCAAAGGGGGAGAGAAAAAGAAAAAAGTCAAGTTAAAAGAAGTCAAGCAATTTTTTATAATTTTTTTAGAAGTCAATCAATTTTTTATAATTTTTTTCCAAGTCAAGTGAGTGAAAAGAAAAAAAGTCAAGTTAAAAGAAGTCAAGTAATTTTTTATAATTGTTTATCCAACCCAAGTGAGAGAAAAGAAAAAAGTCAAGTTAAAAGAAGTCAAGCAATTTTTTATAATTGTTTTTCCAAGTCAAAGGAGGGAAAAGAAAAAAGTCAAGTTAAAAGAAGTCAAGCAATTTTTTACAATTTTTTTCCAAGTCAAGTAATTTATTCCTTGGTTTTGAAAAAAAACAAAGTTTCAAAATTATTGTTCGAAAACATCAAGTTTGAAAATTATTTTAAAAATTATTTTTTTAAAAACAAGTTAAGTTAAAATTATTTGTTTCTCACAAAATAATCTTTTTAGTTTGTTACTCAAACTTTTATCTGAAAAACTATTTTTAGAAAATTCAATTCGATTCAGAAAATTCTGTTAGAATTTTTTTTCAAAACTTGTTGGAAAAACTTTCAAAAATTGCATATTTTCAAAAGCATTAGGGGGAGATTTTCAAATTAAAAGGAAGCCTTATGCAATGTTTCAAATTTCTAGTATGTTTTCAAAAATAAAATTATAAAGAAAAAGGGGAGAGAACTGATTAAGGGGGAGATAGAAAATCTACCTATTCTCTCTTTTCTAGTACTTAATTATTATGTTTTCTGTTTTAACATAACATTTGAACAGGTTGTCATAAATTAAAAAGGGAGAGATTGTTGGTGCTGAAACTACCAGATCGAACCTGGTTTTGATAATGGAAAAGGGTTCAAAGTTAAGTATGTGTTGTTATCTAATCGAACTACCAAGTGTGCAGGAAAGTCCTAGTTCACCTAGGCACGAAGTCTTGACATGCAGGATTGAGCAAGAAGTCCTGGTCAAGGATTGGGCAAGAAGAACAGGTCGAGGGTTGGGCAAGAATTCCTGGTCGTGGACTGGGCAATAAAGTCCTGATCTGGAAGATTGTGCAGAAGTCTTAGTCGAGCGAGAGTTATGGGCAAAAGTAGAGGTGGGTCGAGGAATGGACATCTCGAGATCCGGCAGTCTCGGAGGCTGAGCAAAAGTCCAACTGGAGGAGCTGGTTCGCAAAAGGTAACTTCTCCTGAGAAGAGTAGGTGAGGATGTGTTCCCCGGAAGAGGGAACAGTAGGCGTCGGTTCGACCAAGGGTTTCACTTTAAAATCCAAAGTCAGAACCAAAACAGCTCCGGCTGTCATTTATTTCAATTATTTATATTATATATTGTTTTTGGCCTATCCCTGGTTGCAGGAGTGAAGAGTTCTTTACCACTGCATCCCAGGCGCCTGAGAGGAGTCAGGCGCCCAGGAAGCCAGGTGCCTAATAGGTATCAGGTGCCCCAGATGGCTATTTCCAGCGGGGTAGTTGGCTAAGCTGGCAGGTCACCACGTCAGCAACTCAGGCGATCGTGAGCCATCAGGTGGCCCAGGAGTCCCAGGCACCCAAGAATTGAAGATAGGAGTTTGGCCGAGTCTGCATATAAGGAAACACCGGATCCACGACACGTGTCAGGCACCACACAAGCCTCAGTGTAATCGTTGTAATCGGTAGAGGGGGGGTGCATAGTGATTACGTAAAATTTTTTGAAAAAAATCAGAACGCAGCGGAAGAAACAAAAATCACAACGCTAACAAGTTTTCTTTTTACTTGTTTCGGAGTCTTTGATGGGTCCTACTCCAAGGCCCACGGTCCTTGACCATTTTCGTTGGGCATTTCTATAAGTTGCAAAAGTATTATAGATATTTAAGTTGAGTACCGAATTTGAACAACAAAATAAACAATACCGACGACACCGAAAAGGATTGTAGACTATCATGGATGGCATGTTGACGATCTTGATTGTTTGCGGCATGGACGAACTTGAGCATGGAAGAATTATGAAGAGCGTTGGTGTGCTTGAGTTGCGAGAAGGCTTCTTTGCATTGGAATGAATTGATGTTGGAATGCAAGGGGTGAAGCCCCTTTGATATAGGGTTCTCGGGCTCCTAAGGCTTGTGGGGTGCCTGACACGTGTCGCGGATCCGGTGCTTCCTTATCCGCAGACTCGGTCAAACTCCTATCTTCTGTTCTTGGGCGCCTGGGACTCCTGGGGCTCCTGATAGCTCACGAGCACCTGAGTTGCTGACGTGGCCACCTGCCAGCTCAGCCAACTCCCACGCTGGAAATAGCCATTTGGGGCGCCTGATACCTATCAGGCGCCTGACTCCTGTCAGGCGGCTGGGATGCAGTGGTAAAGAACTCTTCACTCCTGCAACTGGGGTTATTCCAAAAATAATATATAATATAAATAATTGAAATAAATCACAGCCGGAGCTGTTTTGGTTCTGACTTTGGATTTCAAAGTGAAACCCTAGGTCGAACCGACGCCTATTGTTCCCTCTTCCAGGGAACGCGGCCTCACCTACTCCTCTCAGGAGAAGTTACCATTTGCCAACCGACTCCTTCGATTGAACTTTTGCTCATCCTCTAAGACTGCCGGATCTCGAGACGTCCTTTCCTCGCCCCGCCTCTACTTCTGTCCGCAACTCTCGCTCGGGTAAGACTTCTGCCCAATCTTCCGGATCAGGACTTCGTTGCCCTGTCGACGACCAGGAATTCTTGCCCAACCCTCGGCCAGGTCTTCTTGCCCAGTCCTCGACCAGGACTTCCTGCTCAACCCTGCATGTCAAGACTTCTTGCTTAGGTGAACCATGACTTCCTGCTCAACCCTGCATGTCAATACTTCCTGCTTAGGTGAACCAGGACTTTCCTGCACACTTGGTAGATCCATTAGATACACATATTTGACTTTGAACCCTTTGCCATTATCAAAACCAGGTTCGATCTGCTGCTTCCGGCACTAACAAATGATCCATATGTCCACCTGAGTTTTCAGGTGGACTTTCATATAGCTTTTCCAGTAACCGAAATCTTCTCCAATAAATAGTGGAGGACAGACCGTATAGTAGCCTTCTTGTTAGGCCATTAAAGGAGAAGGATGAGAATCTAGCGACAACACAAAAGCGAAACTCGTACCAAGACTTGGTCTTGGATTAATAGTGAGGGAAGAGATAAAAGTAAAAAAAAATCAAATGGTATTACACCAACTTCGAGAAACAAAAAAAATTACGAATGAGATATATATCAAGAGGCAATGGTACCGTTTCTGATTAGTTCGAAAAGAACAAATCTGAAAAAATAGCTCAAATGGTGGCTTCACCGAGTTTGAGCAAACCCCGCTCTGATACTAATTGTAGGATCATAAAGAGTGATAGAGGGGGGAGGGATGAATATTGCTTCAAAAAATGTTTCCGATTTAAACAAGCTATGTAGCAGAATAAAAGAAAGCACAAGAAAACAAATGGTAACATAGGTTGGTTATACTTGGTTCGAAGTCTTGTAATGGCTTCCACTCTAAGACCCTTGGTCCTTGACTGTTTACTTTGGGCAATCACTATAAATCTGTGAAATGTATACACGATTAAGTACAATGCAAGAGTATTTGTAACAGAAATTTATACCGACAATACAAATGAAAGGAAGTTGAAGCTCGTTGTTGTCGGAGTAGAGTTTCATCGTCTCTAGATCATTTTGGCATAGCACACAAGCACACGAGAGCATAAATCATGAGAGAAAGTTGTTTTGAGTCTCTGGCCGAAAACCCCTTATATATGGTCTTACAGGTGCCCTTATGCCTATAGGGGCACCCATATTGTTGCAATCTAGCCGTAGCCTTATCCCTGCTTGGTCCAAATTTTATCCCAACTCAGGCGCTTGATTGCTTCTCGGTCGTCTGTGTTGCTGATGTGGAGGCTCCAGTCAGCGTACGCCAACTCAGTCGAGCCCTGGCTGAGTCAGGATCACACGGGCGCTCGAGTCCCTCTCGGGTGCCTATGTTCATGGGCGTCTGAGTCCCTCTCGAGCGCTTGAGTGTCGTAGGTCTCCAATTCGCTTAGCTGCAATACAGGGTTAGTTCAACAATAGCATACAAAGGAAATATATGCAAGACAACTAGTGTTGTTCGATCCTAACTTTCAGGATTCAACTAAAACCCTAGGTCAGACAGACGCTTACTGTTTCCTCTTTCGGGGAATGCGTCGTTAGTTACACCACTTTGGAGAAGATACTTGTTGCCGACTGTCAACTCCAATTGGATTTTTGCTCAACCTCCGAAGACTCTGGATCTTGCGACAACCGTACCTTGACTCGTCCCTACTTATGTCCATTGTTCTCGCTCGACTAAGACTTCTGCCTGATAATCAAGATCAGAACTTCGGTGCCTAAGCCCTAGTTTAGTCTTCATGCCCAGTCTTCCGAACTAGGTCTTCGTGCCTAGCTTAACTCACTAGGTCTTCGGTGCCCAACCCTCAGTCAGGTGTTCGCGCCCAGCTTTAGTCAGCAGGTCTTCGATCCCTAGTCCTCGACTAGGACTTCGTGCTCAACCCTACAGATCAAAACTTCGTGCCTAGTTACACTAGGACTTTCCTGTTGGGTATGACTTGGCGGGTTTCCTAAGCGAATACCTAGTCGATCCGAGAGACCTCTCCACGTCTACGGATTAAAACTTTAATCCGAATGGAGACCCGTCTCCCATCGACCTTCTTGTGTCATATCGAACGATCCAAATTACAACTTAGCTAATTAACAAAATCGGTCTTATAATTTGCTCGACCGTTCGATCGCGGAAAAGGCGACGAATTGATCACCGACTTTTGTGTTTATGATCGGGGTCCAATTAAATAATTATTTACTATGATTCACAATCAAAATAATTAAATAACAAACATAAAATGACGGGGCAAATAAATAAAGCACAAATAAGAACGAAAGGAGCTAAGGAAGAATATACTTTCCGTTACCTTACAATCTTCTACCGTATGACCCTCCCCTCTTGGACGTCGTGTGGGCGACGATCTACCAAGACCTGTGGTCACCAAGTCGATTCTTTCTCTTTGCACCAGCCAATCCCTAGCCAAAGGGATGCCGTCGGCCACTCCAAGGAGACAATTCAAACACAAACTCAATTGATTCTTTCTTTCACTGTCAATGCCTGAACAACAAGTATCTTGGAGCTCTTGTGATCTGAGCAACTCCAAATTACACAAACAACTTGTGTTTTGGGCAACTCCACACTCCAACTTATATTCCTCGACTCCACACAAAAGTTGCATGCGAGCAATTATTTTGTGCTCCTCGGTTCGCGTGCTCCACACAAACTTCACCCAACAAAAATTGCGATCCTCGGTTTGCGTGCTCCTTCATGCAAATTGCGCGTGCAATTTGTTCTCTGCATGCAGTTGCGAATTCTTCCCCTGAGCGAATTAAATTGCGTGAGCAACTACCTTGCCGTATGGGAGAACTTGCGATTTCTTCCCCGAGCAAAGTTGCGTGAGCAACTATCCTTGCCCCTTGAGAAAATCACTACTCCACGGAAGAATTCGGCGCCCTTTGCTCACGGCCATTAATTGCCTCCTGGCAATTGTTGCCTCACGGCAACAAATTGCCGCTCGGCAATTACCACCTGCGGCAATTATTTGCCGTTCCTCAGCAATTGCCTCCTGAGGCAATTAATTGTTACGACAATTAATTGCCTCTCGGCAATTGCTTCTCTGGGCAACAAATTGCCTCTCGGCAACAAATTGCCTCTCGGCAATTGCTTCTCACAGCAATCGAGGCGCTGAGAGCAAAACCAGCGTTAGAGAAGAACTCCTCTACGCACGAGTCGGCGCGCACAGAGAGAGACAAAGAAGAGGAGGAGGAGAAAATAGGCTTAGGGTTTTCTTCTGTTTTCTTGGATTTATCGACCAGATCGATTAACCTTTGGTTCCATGCAACCATGGGGTTTATATAGGGCTACGGTAGGGACCATGAGGAGGAGTTGGATCTTGGTCTGCTAATGGACCCGGTCCATTAATGAGGATCCATTTCACTAAAGGACCTCCATTGAATTACCTCACCAACCCCCATATTTACATATGAGCTCCACTTATTACGAGTCGTCCATCCCCGTGTTTAAGATCTCGAATGCCCGTTAATTAATTAAATTACTGACAATTTAAATTATTTAGCCTCTGGGTCCTTGATTAGTACCACTCAACATTATCATCGTGTCGGATCAAATCCACCTGCAGGGTTTAGCACGATGAACCTTTTGAGCTCATCAAGGGAGCATCATCATCCTGACTCACCAGGACACGGATTCCGTCAATAATCATCGACACATCATATAATTAATATTATCTCCCAACTTATCGGTCTATCGATCTAATAGAATAGATCTCGCCTATTGGTAAATAAAAATAATAATAATTAATAATATATGCCCGATATTATTTCGGGATTAAGGGATCGTACTCCATAATAATATCTTGAGGTCCTATCCAATAATCGAGTTAGTACAAATTGAATAACCTCGGGTTTTGGTCTTACCCATGTACTCAAAGCACACTAGCGTAATTCTATGGTCAAGACCAACCACACCTAATTACACTACAACCATCCCGATGGGTTGCCCAATTCCATCTCGGTTGTGGGCCTCTTATTTATACTAAGCAAGGGACTGATAACATGAACTTCCGTGTGACACCACACCATGTTATCTACAATGCAATGTAATTGGACTTCGTGCATGTACTAATATAAACAGGCACCTAGTGTATTCGTGTTTCTCTTTTCAAAATAAGATGTTCATATAAAGAAATCATGTCTTTCGGTATACACATCCTACAATCTCCCACATATACTTAAAGACATTGTTGTTCTCAAAATGCCACACATCTGACTCTCTGATCCTCTACATACCTAAAGCTCTCGCTATCAAGGCCTCAGTGAAAAGATCTCCTAGGTTATCCCCTGATGTCATCTAGGCAATAACAGCTTTTCCTTTCCTGGGTGGTACTTGCGCTCTATGTGTTTACTCGCCTTATGGGCTCGTGATTCCTTCGAGTTTGCAACTGCACCATTTGTTTATCACAACAAAATGTGATATCTCTGAGCAAACCAGGAATCACATCGAAGTCCATCTTGAGGTTCCTGAACCATGTAGCATCCTTTGGCTGCCTCAGAGGCTACCATTTTACTTAGCTTCCATGGTGAAGTCCGCCACGCAGCCGCTGCGCGACACTTCTCCAAACTATGATTCCACCTCCTAAAGTAAACACAAAACCCCGAAGAATACTTACATTTGCCCCTATCCAACTGGAAGTCTGTATCCGTATAATCCATAGGGAATTGGTCTGCCCGGTAAACCAGCTTATAATCCTTAGTCCTTTTCAGACACTAATATAAGCTTTTACCGCAATCCAATTTTCTTGACCTGGGTTACTCTGATATCTACTAACCATGCCCACGGCAAAGCAGATATCCGATCTCGTTTTTAGCATACATGAGGCTTCCTATAGCCGATGCTAAAGGAAGCATCATTACCTTCTCTATCTCCTTTGATAATCTAAACATATCTCCTTGGATAGAGTAGCTCCATAGCTGAAAAGTTCAAAACTTTTCTTGGAGGTTTCCATGCTAAAACGAGTTAAGACACTGTCACTATATGAAGCTTGGGATAAGCACAACATCATTCTCTGGTGATCCCTTAGAACTTTGATCGCCAAGGATGTGCCCTGCTTCTCCAAGTCCTTCATATCAACTGTTTGCTCAACCATACACTTACGCCTGATAATACTTTGTCATTGTCGCCAACTAACAAAATATTATCTACGTATAGTAAAAGAATACCACTACGTTTCCGCCACACTTTTTACATACACAAATCATATCCGTCCTTTGAACAAATCCATATGACCGGATTATCTCTTCAAAGCGGATGTTTCTCATCATAGGTCCAGGGATCTTGATTCATCGTCGCCAGGGACCGAGTCCGAATACTCTCCCAAGAACATGAATCCTTCTGGTTGACCAACAACCCTCCCACTACGATGAGGCACCACCTGTGTATCTTCTGTGACATGCAGTGCAGTGACTTGTGGTATTTCTTCTTGTTCAGTTGGTACTAAGGTCAGAATATCCCCTCTTAATTTTTCAAGAACTAGTCTACTCATGAGCTTATGGTTCATCACATAGTCTTTTTCTAAAAATCTGGTATTCGTCCCAACGATTACCCTCTGATCCTTAGAACTATAGAACCACCTTTCGTTTCTCTAGGATAGCCTACGAACAAGCACACGAGATTCCAATCTTATCAGTATCCCCTCTCAGCACATATGCTGAGCTATCCCATGTCCGAAGATGTCTTAGACTTGGCTTTCTCCCAGTCCACACTTCTATGGGAGCGGGACGCACTGACCTAGATGGTATCAAGTATGTACGCTGCTTTCTAGAACATATCCCCAGAACGAATCCGGCAACTCGGAGTAGCTCATCATTGTCCTAACCATCCCCAAAAGAGCCCTTTTCCTTCACTCTACTGCACCGTTCTGTTAGGGCGAACCAGGTGCAATCAATTGGGATTGAATCCCAGCCTCTGATAAGTAAGTCCTAATTCTCTCAAGAGGTACCCATCACCACGATCCGATCGTAGTGTCTTGATACTGTTATCTTGATGTTTCTCCATAATCGTCTTGAATTCTTTGAACTAATCAAAGATTCAGACTTGCGGCCATCATGTAAATGTATCCTTAACTTTGAATATTTGTCTCACGAAGTATTCAAAGCTACCTCTATCCTGGATAGACATAGGACCACACAAATCAGAATGAACCGAATCTAACATATCTTTGGCTCTATACCCCTTGGCCTTGAAAGGCCTCTTGGTCATCTTACCTTCTAAGTAAGTTTCAAAGGTTGGGAAGTCTCCCACCACCAATAAACCCGATGGCCCATCGGCTATCGACCTTTGAATCCTACTAAGGTTAATATGACCAAGCCTTAGATGCCAAAGGTATGTTTGGTTCATCTCGGAAGGAACCTTTCTCTTATTTTGATTAGATGACGAGCTATTAGCTACTATTTGCATCATAGAAGACTTTGGTTCTAATGTGTACCAATTGCCTATCAATGTACCTGAATAGATAATATTTCTATTCCACTTTTCATAAAAAGTAATAGAATATCTTTTATTTCAGAAACTAAAACAGAGTTCTTTCTAAAAAATTAGGTACATAAAAGCAATCTTCTTAAAATCAAAACCTTTATCTTCTAAAGACAAATAAATAACTCTCACTGCAATAGTAGCCACCTCCGTAGCATATCCCTAGTAGACAGTAATCTCTTCCTTTGCTAGTCGTCGGGTTTCCTGGAACCCCTGCAAAGTATTATAGACATGTTTAGTGGCTTTCGTATCTATCCACCAGGTACCGGTAGATAACTCTGCTAAACATGTTACAATGACAAAAGAAAAAGATATACTTTTCTCTTGATAACGGGGACAGTTCACCTTTCAATGTCTAGTCTGATGGCTCGTGAAGCACTTGGTATCTTCACACCAGCCTGAGGTCCCTGCGATTCTGCTGCCTTCTTGGACTCACTTTGTTTCTTCATCTTCCTGCCTTTCGGCACAGAAGTAGAAACCTTCTGAGTGACCAAGGCCTGCGAACCTTTATGAAAGAACCCCTCTGCCCCCTAGAGTTCTCCCAGGACTTCCCTCAATGTGTACTCATGCGTATTCATGTTATAGTTGAGCCGGAACTACTCAAAACTCGTAGGCAGAGATTGGAGTATTATATCGACCTGGGTTTCCCCGTTAATTTTGTTAGTAGGAGCCCTAGAGCCAATTATGTGATGATTGACTAGGGACTTTTTGTATCATATTCTATCATTAATAAATGCATGTTTGGCTATTATACTTACTTTGTATTTGTGCCAAATAACTAAGTATAATAATGTCCTTGGGTAGTAGGTTCTTATCTACATTATATCGATTGGTTGAATCGATAGTGAGATGATGTAGAGAACACTACTCTAAACCATTCCTAGTCAAACATTAATATTCAAGGACAATATTAATGCATGGAGACTAGCATGTAGGTCAACTGATAACTTGAGCTCACAAGTCATGGATATGTGATATCTGTTGATGCAGTCTGACCCTGATTGTTATTTTGGTGTTGACATCGATTTTAGTTTAGGTTGATGATTATGATTATGGTTAAGTCCTGATCGGGGATTAGGCATGTTATGGAAAATCCTAGCTTGGAGGGCTAGGTGTTGGAAAATCCTAACCTGGAGGATTAGGTGTGGAAAATCCTAGCTTGGAGGGCTAAGTGTTGAAAAGTCCTAATTCGGAAGGGTTGGGTGAAAAGTCCTAGCTTGGAGGGCTAGGTGAAAAGTCCTAACTTGGAGAGTTAGGTGAAAAGTCCCAACTTGGAGGGTTAGGTGAAAAAGTCCTGGCTTGGAGGGTCAGGTTCTAGCTTGGAGGGCTAGGTGTAGAAAAGTCCTAACTCGGATGGTTAGGTGAAAAGTCCTAGCTTGGAGGGCTAGGTAAAAAGTCCTAACTTGAAGGGTTAGGTGAAAAGTCCCAACTGGAGGGTTAGGTGAAAAATCCTAGCTTGGAGGGTCAGGTCCTAGCTTGGAGGGCTAGGTTGGAGCCCCTGGATCAGTCTGGTGACCGATCAGGGAGTTGGCACGGTGCTCCTTCGTGGATCGGTCTGGTGACCGATCCAGCAATGACTGATCTGTCTGGTGACCGATCAGGGAGTATGCGTTTCACCCACTGCTTGGCTCCTGATCGGTCTGGTGACCGATCAGGGAGCACATAGTGAGATTGAGTTCCCCTGCTGATCTGCTCTTGATCGGTCTGGTGACCGATCTGGATCACTGTGCAGATCGTTCTGGAGAACGATCAAGCGTCGCGAGTTCCTCACTATGATCGATCTGGACGGAGCCTGATCGGTCTGGTCATGACCTGATCGGTCTGGTGACTGATCAGGAGGGTTGGACTGTGAAGCTCAGAAATCGCCCGGCAAAGGGGTGGATCGGTCTGGTGATCGATCCACAACCTAGGATCGGTCTGGTGATCGGTCTAGGAGAGACCCAGAGAAATCATGATTTCTTATTGAGCGTTGGGGACCGATCAGGACGAAACCTGCTCGATCTGAACCCAGCCTGATCGGTCTGGTGACTGATCAGGAGGCCCTCTGATCGGTCCGGTGACCGATCACTTTAATTCAAAATGCACTGTCAGACGCTCTGATCGCGTCTGAACATATCCGATTCTCTGCGCTTAATCTCTGATGCTTGATTTTCTATTTGATATACTGCTCTAAGTCTGATTAAGCTGCAGGTGACAGGGAAGGATTCAAACACTCAAGGAGAGTCAATAGAGGCCTTTCCTTGGAGCAGGTTTGTTCGTTTTCCATCTCAGGTTGCAACGGGCACTGGCGCTGGCTGGAGCTGCTGACTGGGGCTGGTTTGAGGGAAGCTCAGGGAGTCCAGAAGAGCTCAGTGGTGGCTGGTGGTTGCAGGTGAGCAGCTGGAGGCTGCAGTGAGATGTTGTCAGCTGGCGCTCAATGGAGAAACAAAAGGGCGTAGAGGAGAAGAGTAGAATGAGGTTCTAGAGTTCGCTGAATCAACTGTTGGCTGAGTTCTTGCTGCGCGTTTGTTCTCCACACTTTGCTTGTTGCGTGCTTGTGTTGGTCCATCATTTTTGAGCAAGCTACTGCAATCTTTGAGGCAACCATTCCTTGCTTGAGCACTTGGAGGAAGGAACAAGAGGCTTTGAGTCCAACAGCGAGAAGACACGAAGAAGGGGATTCTTGCGTGAGATCGTCGCTGGGTGGAGCTCGGGAGAAGCTTGCTGTGTTCTTGTCTGTGCTAAGTGCTAAGTAAGATCTTTCTTGTGTTTCATTCTGCTTAAACTATATCTTTGATTGAAACGCTGTGGAGAGGTTACTCCACCGAGAAGGAGGTTGCTTTCTATCCGGTGTTAACCGGGGCTTGATCTGCCGACGATCAAGGGATCACCCACCTTACGGGCACGCCAAGGAGTAGGGGCAAGTAATCCCCGAACCTTGTAAACCCTCTTGTTAGCGTTTTGCATTTGTGCTGAGCTTAGGGTTTTAGTTTTCTGCATACTCTGTTTCTATTCTTTCCGCTGTGCTACTAAACGTTTAAGTGCAGAATTTTTGATAAGCGCAAAGTCCAAGTGATTGGCTATATTCACCCCTCCTCTCTAGCCATCTGAGATCCAACAAGTGGTATCAGAGCTTGGGGCTCTATTTTTGCGGATTAACAACCGAGAGCTATCATCCATGGCTTTGAGAGAAGGTTTTTCCACCACCCGACCTCCTTTCTTTGATGGCGCTGACTTTCAATATTGGAGATCAAAGATGGAGTACTATCTTCAGATGGACATCAACACTTGGTTCGCTGTGAAGGAGGGTTTCACCCCTCCTAAGGATGATGAAGGCAAAGAACTTGAATCATGGCAGTGGACGGCTGAACAAACTCGAATGAGTGAAGCCGACGCAAAGGTGGTTGTCACTCTACAATGCGGCATGAACAAAGACCAACTCATCAAGGTTGGTCCATTCACAAGTGCAAAAGACTTGTGGAATAAGCTCATCGAACTCCACAAGGGCACCCGAGATTCAAGAATCGCCAAGAGGGACTTGTTTCTCAATCAACTTCAAAATCTCTCCATGAAGGAGAATGAAACCGTAAGTGAGTTACATAGCCGGTTCAAGGAAGTCCTCAATGGGCTTCATTTGATTGATGAAAAGGTCGAGAACCGCGACCTTGTGAGGTATGTGCTAAAAGCATTTCCAAGGAATGCTTTGTGGTGATCCATGGTGGATGCCTACAAAGTCTCCAAGGACTTATCAATTGTTAAACTAGATGATCTATTTTGTGAAATGGAATTACATGAGATGGCTAACAAAGGCCCCAAGGAAAAGGGGATTGCCTTAGTTGCAGGGGAACGATCCAATAAGAAGAAGAAGGAGAAGGAAGTCTCTTCATCTTCATCCGAATCCGAATCCGAGTCCGATTTCGAGGAAGACGGCAGCGGATCTTCATCCTCCGAGATGGCGAATTTGGTGAGAAGGATGATGAGAAGGGGTCGACGCTTCAAGGGTAAAGGTAACCCTAGTGAAGTTAAAGTTGATAAGTCTAATGTGTCTTGTTTTGAGTGTGGTAGGAAAGGGCACTTCAAGAGTGAATGCCCAAAGCTAAAGAAAAAGGAGGAGAAATCCAAAAAGAAAGAGGAGAAATCAAAGAAGAAGAAGAAGGCCTTGAAGGCCACTTGGGATGAGTCCTCCTCAAGCTCATCGGATGAAGAGGAGGAGAAGAGCATAAGACATGTGGCACTCATGGCTCTTGGAGAAGAAAGCAATGACGAATCCTCCAACTCCTCAAACGCGGCTTCATCATCTTCGGATGATGAAGAGGTAACCTCTCCCGAACTAGAAAAATATTATAGAGCTATTGCATGTTTAACCAATATGTTGAAAAAGTCAAAGAATAAGGTTAAATCATTGTAATTAGAAATTGAACAATTGATCTCATCTAGGGATGATAACATAGATGATTTGCATGTTGAAATGTTAGAAGATGAGGTTAAGTCTTTGAAAATTGAGGTTGAACATTTAAAATCCACTAGGGTTGAGGACGTTGATGATTTGCATGATGAATTGTTAGAGGAAGAAAATAAATCATTAAAGAGTGAAGTTGAGAGACTTAAGAATATTCTTGAGAAGTTCTCAACTAGCTCAAATACCCTAGACATGATCTTGAATGCCCAAAGGGCAGTCTACAATAGGGTCGGTATTGGTTACCGACCCAAAGAACCTTCATTTGTGTCATTGATGTCTAGGACTGATAAGAGACAATCTAGGACACCCAAGGTTCAAAAGAAAGTTGTCAAGGCATGGGTGCCTAAGTCTTGTTTAGTAAATGCTTTAGGTCCCAAGGTTTGGGTACCTAAATCATCCATTTTTCGAATTGTGTAGGTTATGATTGAGGGGGAGCATCTATCAACTTGGTTCGTTGATAGTGGATGCTCCAAACACATGACCGGGGATAGATCATTATTTACCACACTTCAAAAGAAAAGTAGAGGTAATGTTTCATTTGGTAACAATGGTAGCCTTAAGGTCATAGGAATAGGAGACATTCAAATATCCGAATGTCTTAGAATTTCAAATGTCCTTCTAGTCAAGGGGATGACATTTAATCTCCTAAGTGTCAGTCAATTGTGTGACACGGGTTACACAATTGATTTTCAACCAAGTCAATGTCTAGTTAGACAACATGACACCTTGGACACGTACTAGTAGGAATAAGAGTAGATAATATTTATCAAGTTTCATTTAAAAGTGCTATTAATGCTGTTGCTAAGTGTCTCATGTCAAAAGAAGAAGAGTCCACCCTTTGGCACCGGAGGCTAGCACATGTTAACATGAAGAACATCCGGAAGTTGGCCAACAAGGGATTAGTTCGTGGCTTACCAAGCATCAAGTATGAAAAAGATAAACTTTGTGATGCATGTCAAATGGGTAAGCAAACAAAATCTACACATAAAGGTAAAAGCGCTGTAAGTACATCTACTGCTTTAGATTTACTTCACATGGATCTATTTGATTGTAGCACTATCATATCTTTGAATGGAAGTAGATATTGCTTTGTTATCATTGATGATTTTACTAGATACACATGGACATATTTTCTAAAATATAAAGACCAAACCTTAAATGTTTTCATTTCTTTTTGTAGAAGGGTTGAAAATGAAAAATCATCAACAATTAAGACAATTAGAAGTGATCATGGAGGTGAATTTCAAAATCAACGATTCTTAGAATTTTGTCAAGATAGAGGGTATAGACATGAGTTCTCTACTCCTAGAACATCACAACAAAATGGTGTTGTAGAGAGGAAGAACCGTGTTTTATAAGAGGCTGCACGAAGCATGCTTAATGAGTACTCACTACCGAGTTACTTATGGGCTGAAGCTGTAAATACAGCTTGCTATGTGCAAAACCGAGTCCTCATCCATAGGATTTTAGGAAAGACTCCCCATGAACTTTGGTTTGGGAAACCACCTACGGTTAAACACCTTAGGGTGTTTGGTTGTAAGGTATTTATCCTAAACACCAAGGATCACCTTGGAAAGTTCATGGCAAAGGCTGATGAAGGGTTACTAGTTGGGTATTCCCTAGTTAGCAAAGTCTATCGAGTCTACAACAAGAAATCTAGATTGGTTGAAGAATCTTCTGATGTTGTCTTTGAGGAAGTCCCAAAAGCCAATGGACAACTAGAAGATGAAGTCCAATTCGAACTTAGGAGACTAAGTTTGAATAAAGGTCCAAATGTTGTTGAAGGTGATGAATCCGATGACGGTGAGCCTAGACAACCCATAGATCAGCCGGATCCTAAGGCTGAGCTTGTGTCTAGTGAACCCATTCAAGAAGCACCATCAACACCAAGGTAAACTAGATTAGCCTCTAGTCATCCTCAAGACCAAATTGTTGGTGATATCCATCATGGGGTAAGGACTAGATCATTCTTTAGGAATGAGGCTAATGAAGTTGCCTTAATTTCCAAAATTGAACCTAGGAAAATTGATGAAGCATTAAATGATCCCGATTGGATCATTGCAATGCAAGATGAACTAGATCAATTTGAAAGAAGTCAAGTTTGGGACTTAGTCCCTAGACCCAAGAAGATCACCATTATTGGAACCAAATGGGTCTTCAAAAATAAATTGAACCATAAGGGAGAAATCATTAGAAACAAGGCACACTTAGTAGCCAAGGGCTACAGTCAAGTTGAAGGCCTTGATTATGATGAGTCCTATGCTCCCGTGGCACGATTAGAGTCCATCCGATTGATGCTAGCATTTGCAACACATCGAGGTTTCAAGTTATATCAAATGGATGTCAAATCGGCCTTTCTAAATGGTTTGATTAGAGAAGAGGTCTATCTTGAACAACCTCCAGGGTTTGAGAGTATCGAATTTCCAAACCACGTATTTAAGTTCAAAAAGGCACTCTATGGCCTTAAACAAGCATCCCGAGCTTGGTACGAGCGGCTGTCGACATTTTTAATTGAAAAAGGCTTTGTAAGAGGCCAAATAGACCCTACACTATTTCTACGAAGAGATGGTGACAATATATTTGTAGCCCAAGTTTATGTCGATGACATAATTTGTGGCTCAAACAACAAGGGTTATTTAAATGAATTCATTGGACACATGGAAAGTGAATTTGAGATGAGCCTAGTGGGAGAGCTGACTTTCTTCCTTAGACTTGAAATCAAGCAAACTCGCGATGGTATCCATGTGCACCAATCGAAATACACACAAGAAATGCTTCGGAAATTCAATATGAGTGATTCAAAAGAGGTAACCACTCCCATGGCTACAAACACGAAATTAGACAGTGATGAGAGTGGTAAACCTGTTGATTTGACTCAATATCGGAGCATGAATAGGTAGTCTGCTATACCTCACAGCCAGTCGACCGGATATACTTTTCGCTGTGGGTATGTGCGCTAGATATCAAGTTTGTGCCAATGAATCTCATTTAATCGCAGTCAAGAGAATTTTGAGATATCTTAAAGGCACAATTGGTGTCGGTCTTTGGTACCCCCGTACCGAATCATTTGATTTAATTGGCTATACCGATTCCGACTACGCTAGATGTAAGTTGGATCGGAAAAGTACAAGTGGGGGCTGTCATTTCTTAGGTTCATCCTTAGTTAGTTGGTCGAGTCGGAAGCAACATTGTGTTGCTCTCTCCACGACTGAGGCAGAATATATTGCTATGGGAGAGAGTATATCGCAATTGTTGTGGATGATTCATACTTTAGAGGACTATGGATTGAGCTACAAGGGTGTGCAAGTGTTGTGTGACAACATTAGCACAATTAACCTAACCAAGAATCCAGTCCATCATTCTAGGACAAAGCATATTGAAGTGCGTCACCACTTCATTAGAGATCATGTTGCTAGAGGAGATGTTGTACTCTCATATGTAGAGTCCAAATCGAATTTAGCGAACATTTTCACTAAACCACTCCCCGAAAATGAGTTTAGCTTCTTGAGAAGGGAGTTGGGAATGTGTCGTGCTTCATAGTTTTCAAAATACATTCAAAACCCTTCATGATTAGTTCTAATTATTGGGATACAATTGGGTAACTTGGGGACATCTCACACAAACTATAAAGATTACCAAAACGTTTTTGTTTGCTAGAAATGGGGGTGAGATGCTAGGATCAACTCAATTTCTCAAAATGTCAATGTATCCCTTGAGAAATCAAGTTGACGAGATAAAAATCACTTCGGTGACCAAGTATGGGGAAAACCAATGCATAACACATATGTATTTGGCTCCATGATCATACTTGGACATTCCAATCAAGGAAACTTGATTGGAAATTTGAATTTGGCACAATCTTGGTTAAAATTTGATTGGATGATTGTTGATTGAGTTTGACTCCACTTGGGTGGAGCAAAGTGATTGTTGAACCTATAAGGACCTTTGATCCTTGTTTAGGGATCAATTTTAGTCAAGGAATCGCTTCCAAGATCGATATCTTTCATCAGATCTCTTCAAAAATCGTGTAAAAGTCTGAAACTGAAAGTTTTAGATCGTATCATGCAATATCAGGAACCCTGATCGGTCACTGGACCGATCAGGAGTAGGGCTGATCGGTCCCCGGACCGATCTGGCTCCTTCTGGTAGTGATCGGTCCACAGACCGATCAGAGGGGGCACAGAGACTTCGCGCAAACATTGACCAAACCCATTGTGTTGACCTGGATCGGTCGCTAGACCGATCTGGCATCCTGTAGTGATCGGTCCACAGACCGATCATGGGGGCTTCCCGAATATCATCCGACCCTACTGTTCGCTTCCTGATCGATCAGCCGATCGATCAGAAGCTTGCCTAATCGGTCATCCGACCGATCAGGACCAGGCCAGTCCAATCAGGTCGAAGCCTGATCGGTCTGGGCACTCTCAGATCGAACGGTGATCCGTTCGATCACATTAAATTTCGGTTGGTGGACCGATCCACCAACCTAATAACTTCGCGAAAAACCTCATCTCCCAATCCCTAGCGCCGAACCTCACTACCTGCGTCTCTTCACCTTGTGCGAGAACGTTCCCTGCGTCTACTTCTTCCCTGAGTGAGCTTCTTCGTGTGCGATCCAGAGATTGGTTCCTACGAGCTCTTCCTTCTCTCTCGTTGAACGGTTTTTGCGTTCATCTCTTGCGCTGAGAGCTTCTCCTACGCAAGCCTTTTCTTCCAGATTTCAAGATCCTCTCAAATCAACTTCAATGGCACCTAAGTAAGTATTTTTGGTTAGTTTATCTTACAGATCAACTGATAGATTATTAGCTTGTGCTAATTAAAGGTTTCTATTTTGTGGTGTGTTGTGCCGTGACCTTGCTTATGCCATGACCTAAACTATATCATATCTCTATGTTGGTTGATTTTTGATCAACTCTTACATTTGTGGTCCTTTGATTTGTCATGACTCCACTGATTACATCAAATCCTGTGTTCTTGATCAAACTCATGTGTTCACCTGATTATTCTTCTTATGATCAATTTCACCTTATGTTCACATGATTATTTTTTCCATGATCAAATCTTGGGTCCATGATTAATCCATGTTCATATGATCAATTCGCTCTTGCTCAATTGACTTAAACTATGTGCATGATATATTCCACTCTTTAGAAAATCTTCTAAGGGAAAGGAATACGTAGAGGGCAGCTCGAAGGGCAAAGCCCCTTCTTCATCTGCGCCCTCCCGAAGGCCTCAGCCTTCCTCCAGTTCTCGCTTTCCCAATGCTGCCTGCGAGCAGGCATTTGAATCCCGCACCTTTAAGTTACTTACCTACCGATCGATTGATGTTCCATTTCTGACCGAGCACTGCCCCTCTATCATTGAGATAGTCACTTTTTACAACCTGGGCTTCCTTCTTTCCTTAGAGCGGACCGTTAATTATGACCTTGTATCGGAGTTCTACAATAATCTTCAACAGGGTCTTCAAGGGGGCTTCGAGTTCACTACTCGAGTCGCCAAGAGGACTCTTGATTTCTCCTATGACATACTAGCGGAGTATCTGGGTGGTTGATGATCACCCAACCTGTATTCGATCTATCCCGAGCTTCCTGACCCTCTATTGGCCCAGTTTGTGGATGTTACTCCTGATGTCATCTATCAGCACTTCTTTGGTCATCCCCGCCCAGCCGGTCTCGATGAGTTGGGTCCTGATTTTCCTACCTTTGCAGCACTTCGTCTCTCTCCCACTGATTACATATTGTTCAAGATTATCACAAATTGTATTCTACCAATCACTTCCAAGCCCTTAACTGAGATCCGATCCTATCACTGCCTTATGCTCTACGGCATGCACCGCCGGATGGACTTCGATATCATAGAGAGCATCTTTCAGTCCATTTTATCCTATCGAGAGCCTAGCTGCCGCACGATCTATATGTCATTTGGTCATGTCATCACCGATTAGCTTATGTCAGTAGGTGTTGATGTCACCAAAGGCAGGACAGTACCTATGGTCCGACAGGATTGTCGGCTTGGTCGGCGGGCATTCGCCAAATCTGGCATCATTATTAGGGATCATGATAGGGCTTTGGTTTGGAAGGATGGTTGGGGTCTTGGTGAACTACCTGGGGGAGGACCATACTTTCAGGCACCCGCTGACGCTGCTGCACCTCAGGAGGCTCATGCTGCTGCTGCTGCTGATTACTACGATGAGCCCAAGCCAGATCTGCGCTGGCAGCTCTCAGAGCTGGATCAGACCATCCAGCATGATTTTCATCTGCAAGAGATCCATCGCGAGGAGGTCCGATAACAGTTCCGATCCATCAATCACAGACTGACAACGATCGAGACTGACGTCTCTGGGACCCGCACCTTACAGCAGACATGGTACGATGAGTGGCGTCACCACACATTTCCTGGAGGTGCACCCTCTGCCAGTTCTGCACCTGGATCGTTTGCTGCTGACGATGACATGAGGGACAATCCTATGCATGCTGACCCCCCTGCTGATGATTGATTGCTCTCTACTCCTGTTTGGTGATTTCTGACTATTTGACGGATCTGTCCGTCCTGACTCTTGCCTGTTATGGCGTGTTGTTGACTTTGATGCGTGGATATGCATCTACTTGTTTGTCAGGATTGTTGTTTATGCACTTGACTATGACTAGATTTTAATGATGCATCTGATATCTTGCATGTATTCTATATTTGCCTTATCATGTTTAGGATGTTGGCTTATATGTGTTCACATGATTACTATCTGTCTGTATGCCTCATTCTATATTGCTATGTTCATGCTTATGATGTCATGCCCATATGATGCATATGATTGTTTTACCATGCCTTATCTTTCTCATATGTATTCATATGTTGATCAAAATAACTCATTTATATCTTTGTTGTTTTGGGATACCCCTAAGGTTGAGGGGGAGTATGATTAAACTTAACAGCCTCTCTAGACCATTTTCGGTGTTCGACAAAGGGGGAGAGTGTGATTGGTTAACTTTAGGATGATTATATTGTAGGGGGAGGATCTTGATTCCCCTATGATTCTGAAAGTTGAGAAATTGATTGAGAATCCCTAAACTTAAAATCGGGTTGTCAAACAACAAAAAGGGGGAGATTGTTGATGCAGTCTGACCCTGATTGTTGTTTTGGTGTTGACATCGATTTTAGTTTAGGTTGATGATTATGATTATGGTTAAGTCCTGATCGGGGATTAGGCATGTTATGGAAAATCCTAGCTTGGAGGGCTAGGTGTTGGAAAATCCTAACCTGGAGGGTTAGGTGTGGAAAATCCTAGCTTAGAAGGCTAGGTGTTGAAAAGTCCTAATTCGGAAGGGTTGGGTGAAAAGTCCTAGCTTAGAGGGCTAGGTGAAAAGTCCTAACTTGGAGAGTTAGGTGAAAAGTCCCAACTTGGAGGGTTAGGTGAAAAAGTCCTGGCTTGGAGGGTCAGGTCCTAGCTTGGAGGGCTAGGTTTGGAAAAGTCCTAACTCGGAAGGTTGGGTGAAAAGTCCTAGCTTGGAGGGCTAGGTGAAAAGTCCTAACTTGAAGGGTTAGGTGAAAAGTCCTAACTGGAGGGTTAGGTGAAAAATCCTGGCTTGGAGGGTCAGGTCCTAGCTTGGAGGGCTAGGTTGGATGAAACCTTAGCTTGGAGGGCTAGATTTGTAACGCCCCGAATTTTCCTCAAGAAAGATAATGTAAGAAGGGGAACATGCCCAAATCTATAAATAAAAGAATACGAAGTACCTTTATGTAAAAGTACTATTATATTCATAAAATATAATAAAATGAGATTTAATATCATTTTGATATTATGAATGAAATGTGTGAATATGAGCATCCCTAGACAGGCATTGGTTATGTGGGCTTAAGGAAAGAAATAAAATAAAAAGGGAAATGAAGCAGAAAGGGGGGTGCCAAGGATCGAACCTTGAACCTCATGAAGAACCAAACCTTAAGTATGCCCATGTAACCAATTCACCCAGCAGGGGAGTGCTGAGAAAAGGAGAAGGGAAATGCTAGTTAAGGGGAAATTAGGGGAAGAGACTCATGAAGATGAAGAGTCACCAACGGAGAGACGCATGCCTCTTCGTTCGCTATAAAAGAATAGGAGAAGTGACGAAGGGAGTTTTTTTCGGCAAGGAACGAGACTTTTGATTCCCTTCCACCAAAACTTAGGGTTTCCTTCAGAACCCTAAGAACCCAGTTCTTTGAGAAGTCAGGAAAGAAAGAAGGAAGGAGCAGAACGAGAGGAAGAGCTTTCTTCTCCAAAAGCCGAACACTCCTTGGAACTTAAGCGTAAGAAGTAAGTCTCCTCGCCTGTAACATAATCGTTACGAGTGTTCGTAAATGTTCTGTTCGTAGATGTTATCATGATTGTTCGTAAATGTTCTGATCGTAGATGTTCTTACGATTGTTCGTAAATATTCTGTGTTCATGGAAAAGGTTACAATGTTACTGTGCTTTACGATTCAGGCTACACAGACCGATCAGGGAGTACCTGATCGGTCAGAGGGCATCCTGATCGGTCTCCCAGACCGATCAGGCTACACCCTGATCGGTCACCGAGACCGATCAGGCCATGCCCTGATCGGTCTGGAGACCGATCAGGGGAGCGTACAGAACCTTCTGTGTGCCCATCCATGTATACCCTGATCGATCACAGACCGATCAAACTACACCTTGATCGGTCTGGGGACCGATCAGGTGAGTGTACAGGTCGATGAAACTTTCTGTAGTTGCCCTGATCGATCACCAGACCGATCGGGCTACAGATCAGGTGTAAGTACAAGTTATGAACCACAGAAATGAAGAAAGGTTTCTCATGCTATGTATGTTTTACCTCCATGTTGTATGAATGCTATGCTATATATGTTGTATGCTATGGATTCCTTATGAAAGTAGGAAAAGTCATGTTACGGAATCATGCTTATGAATGAATAAACTTTACCTCCATGTTGTATGAATGCCATACTATATATGTTGTATACTATGCATTCCTTATGAAAGTAGGAAAGATTATGTATGGATTCATGATTATGAATAAATGAAATGTCTGCATTCTTTATGAAAGAAAGAAAGAATATGTGAATACCTATAGTACGTTCAATAAGAAAGAAAGAAAGGAAAGAAAAGAAGAATGACTGAACGTCTATAGAATATTCATCAAGAAAGAAAGAAAAGAATGCATGTAAGTATTTTATTTTAAAGAATGGCAAGTACCGGATCCCGAAAGGGATCCACGGTTCCGGACTACCGCAGCTGTCCCTAGGCTGAACGAGAGTAAGCCTAGCAAGAGGGCCCTGTAGGTCGGGATTAGCTACCTCGCATCCTACTAGGGTATGCGCGCAAATACAAGGGTACAAGCCAGGGATCCCACAAGCAAGAATGTATTTTTAAGTATTATGTATTAAGTTTTCCAAAAGAGCATCCTTATGTCTTGTGCATTCCACTCATGCATTCATTCATATTATGCACTTAAGAATGTCATGTTAAGAAAGTTCAAGTTAAGAAGATTTATATGCTGATGATATGTTCATTTCATGACCATGTTTGTGTCCATGCCATGCTATGCAAGATAAGTATGTATGCCTAAGAAATTCATGCTATGCTATATGTTAATATGTATGAATGTGATACCCTGCATGATATGAGCTATATGAATGATATGCCATGAATGTTATGTTGTATGATTTGCTATGATGTACGGATTTAGCGAGTAGGAAAGAGACTTACTAAGTGTATACTTATAGGATGTTTGCTTATGTTACAGATCAACCCAGATCGTACTAAAAGAAGGGAAGCTGCAGGAGGCTTGGATGTGTGTGATGGTGACTTGGCCGTCGATAGATTATCATGAATAAGAAAGCATGTTATAACTTGACTGGTCACTTAGTCGAATATGTTAAGACACGAATATTAAGAAGGGTTAATGTTTTATATACCTACTATTCCTTGTGTCATGATGTTTCCGCTGCCATGTACTATAAGTTAGACCAAGTAGGAATAGTAAGGATAGGAAGAAGAATATAAGTAACGCACTACTCTGAAAAAAAAAAAAAAAAAAAAAAACACGGGCGTTACAGTTTGGTATCAGAGCGGTTACCATCTCACCGCACACACATCAAGCCTGCATCCTGCCGCTTCCAAGTAAGAAATTTCATACTTGCTTATTTTATGATTATGGTTTATGAGTTATGCAAATATGATTCTAGACATGCATGTATGAGTTATGATATATGGAAGCATGATTCTTTCCTTGGTTAACACTAGGAGAATACCTTGCATGTGTTAAGAAGAAATGATTTAAGATAAATATATATGAGTAGGAAATGATGGAAGAATACGAAGAAGATCCCGAAGAAATCGGGAACATCGAGGAGGACCCCGACATGATCGAGGAAGACCCCGATATGTGGGAGGAGGACCCCGTGATAGACGAGGAGGATCTGGATATACTGGAAGAAGAACCAGTAGAATCCGTAGAAGATCCTGAAACTCCAGAACCCTGGATGAACGAGAGGGAGACAAATCTTGCCATGATATTCCTTATTATGGGAATAATGTTAGCCCCTCTAGTTCGTTAAGTAATATTGTACGATGTACGAACCAATAAAGAAATAAAAAGGGCTTACCTTATATGATTTGATGAAAAGAAATACCTTGTTAATGGGAACATAGGACAGAACCCTATCAATAATAAAGAATGTTACAATTACATGAATATGAGTATGAAAGAAATAATAGATGATCTAATGCTAGCTATGGTTTACTTCGTGAAGATAACATGGCTAGAAGAAACACCAGAGCTAATGAAACTGCACCCCAGCCTGACCTGACGCACCTAGTCGCAGAGCTCCAGCGACAGGTCACTGAACAACAACAGACCATCAACACTCTGATGGCCCAACAGAGGACTATTACCCCTCCATCACCTAACCCGACGGTGATACCTGTAGCACCCCCAGCTACTTCAGCACCCCTGACAGGCCCTGTCACCGGAATGCGACCGGAAGCCTACCTAATTCAGTGGCAGAGGTTGAAACCAGAATCCTTCTCCGGAAATTGTGAGCCCTGGGATGCACAGGCCTGGTTTAAGACTCTGGAGAGTACGATGGAACTGCTTGATTGGCCGGAGCATGAGAAAATAAAGTGTGCGTCATTCTGCCTCTCTGGTGATGCCAGAATGTGGTGGGAGAGGGTCAAGGCTAAGAGGCCCGTGAACCTGATGAAGTGGACAGACTTCGAGACGGAATTCTTCGAGGAGTTCTTCCACCTGCAGGTCACCAATAAGCACTATGACGAATTCACGGAATTTCGTCAAGGCAACTTATCTGTCAGCGAAGCAGTCAAAAGGTTCAACCGATTAGCTCGCCTATGTCCGGAATTAGTCAAGACGGAAAGGGAAAAGGTCCGTCTTATGCTGAAGATGTTACGGCCAGAAATAGCTCTGAACGTAGCCGGCGGAGTTAACAGACCCCAGACTGCCGAAGAGCTGGTCAGCAGTGCCTTGATCACTGAGCATTACCTGAACAACATCAACCAGCAGAGGAAAACATCAGCTGAGAACAAGAACCAGGCTCCATCAGGAGGGCAGCAGCCCCAGCATGCGAGCACAAGGAAGTGGAACGATTCGACAAGCAGCCCAGCAAATAAGAAGCCCAGGAATAACCCGTGCGCAAAGTGTGGAAATAGGCATCCTGGAGAGTGCCGCGTGGGTACTAACAAGTGCTTCACATGCGGACAAGTGGGACATAAGTTCTACAACTGCCCTATCCAAGCACCGATACCTGTTCAGCAGCAGATACAGTATCAAAAGGCTCCTGCACAGCTGCACCATATGCAAGCTGCAATAGAGAATTCTGAACCAAATCAAGGCTTTTTGGAGGCCCCACCTATTACTCCGAACGCCAGGGTATTCTCTCTTACAAAGGAAGATGCAGCCAATGCTTCCACCGTTGTCACAGGTCAGATAATAATTCACAGTCAGCATGCTACTGTTTTATTTGATACTGGAGCAACGCATTCGTATATTTCCATGATATATGCTAAGAAGATAGATATACCTTTACAAGTCTTGGACTACAATTTCTTAACAACTCTGCCTTCGGGAGAAACAATGGCATCCACCCACCAACTGCATGCCGTACCAATCAGAATCGCAGAAAGAGAACTCTATTGCGACCTGATAGTACTTAACATGCAGGACTTTGATGTCATATTGGGTATGGACTTTCTCAGCAAGTACGGTGCTTCCATCGAGTGCCGTAAACGCAAGGTGGTCTTCCAGACCGAAGGAGAATCCATATTCGAATTTATCGGAGAGCCAAGAAAAAGAACTAGAAAATTTTTATCGGCTCTCCAAGCACAAAAGATGTTGGACAAGGGATACACTGGGTTTCTAGCACATGTAGTCAACACGGTTCAAGCAACAGACCAAAAGCTAGAAGATGTCAGAATAGTATGCCATTATCCAGAGGTATTTCCCGAGGAATTACCAGGATTAGCCCCTGACAGAGAGGTTGAGTTTGAGATCGAACTGATTCCTGGCACGAATCCGATCTCCAAGGCACCCTACCGGATGGCGCCGACCGAATTAAGAGAACTGCAAGGACAATTACAGGAGCTACTCGACAAGGGACTTATCCGCCCTAGTCACTCTCCATGGGGAGCTCCGGTATTGTTTGTCAAGAAGAAAGACGGCACCATGCGCCTGTGTATAGACTACAGAGCGCTGAACAACGTGACAATCAAAAACAGGTATCCCCTTCCAAGGATCGACGACCTGTTCGACCAACTGAAGGGAGCTACTGTCTTTTCAAAGATCGATCTCAGATCTGGCTACCATCAAGTGAAAGTAAAGTCAGATGATATTCCGAAGACGGCTTTCCGAACCAGATACGGACATTATGAGTTCGTCGTTATGCCCTTCGGAGTAACCAATGCTCCCGCAATGTTTATGGACCTGATGAATCGGGTATTCTCGGCTTTCCTCGACAAGTTTGTGATCGTCTTCATCGACGATATCCTTATCTACTCGAGAAACCAAGAAGAGCATGCAGAGCATCTGAAGACGGTTCTACAAATTCTTCGAGAAAAAGAACTGTATGCCAAATTCTCCAAATGTGAATTCTGGCTGGATCAAGTATCCTTTCTTGGTCATATTATTTCCAAGGATGGAGTCATGGTCGACCCCAGGAAGATCGAGGCCGTAAGTAATTGGAGCAGACCCAAGAATGCTAGCGAGGTCAGAAGCTTTCTCGGATTAGCGGGATATTACCGGAAATTCGTAGAAGACTTCTCTAGGATCGCCGCACCAATGACAGTTCTCACCAAGAAGGACGAGAAATATGCATGGACCGAAGAGTGCGAAAGGAGTTTCTTGGAGCTAAAAAGGAGACTTACAAGTGCTCCAATCTTGACTCTTCCAGACGAAGACAAGGGATTCGATATGTACAGCGATGCCTCCAAATTGGGACTTGGAGCCGTACTAATGCAGAGTGGTAAAGTTATTGCTTATGCCTCTAGGCAACTAAAGGAACATGAAAGGAACTATCCCACTCATGACTTAGAATTGGCAGCCGTGGTCTTTGCTCTGAAAATATGGAGACACTATCTATATGGAGCACAGTGTAAGATCTATACAGACCACCAGAGTTTGCAATATTTCTTCACTCAGAAAGATCTTAATATGCGCCAACGCCGATGGCTAGAACTCGTGAAGGATTATGATTGCGAGATCTTCTACCACCCGGGCAAGGCAAACAAGGTGGCTGATGCCCTCAGCAGAAAGTCCAGTGCTACCTTGATGTCCTTATCCGTACTGTCCCGACCATTGGCAAAGGAAATTTCGAGCTACGGGATCGAGGTCATTTCCGGACGACTTTCGGCCCTGGCAATTATGCCAGCATTATTCGACGACATACTGGAGAAGCAAAACGGTGATCCCAGCCTTCAGAAGATTAAGCAAGGAATTCATGAAGGCAAAAGTGAGGGTTTCCATATCACCGACAATGGGGTACTATACCTTCAGGAACGACTCTGTATCCCAAATGATCCGGAACTGCGAAAGCAGATTTTGGAAGAAGCTCACGGAACCCCCTATTCTATGCATCCGGGATCCACCAAGATGTACCGAGATCTGAAAACGAAGTTTTGGTGGTCCGGCATGAAGAGGAATGTAGCCCAGCATGTCAGTACTTGCCTGGTATGCCAGCAAGTCAAAGCAGAACATCAGAGGCCTGGAGGAGTTCTGCAACCAATCCAAATACCAGAATGGAAATGGGAAGACATTTCGATGGATTTCATCTCAGGTCTTCCCAGAACTACGAATGGATACGACGCTATATGGGTTATCGTCGACAGATTGACGAAGTCAGCTCATTTTCTAGCAATCAAGATGACATATTCGATTGAGCAACTGGCCCAATTATATGCTAAGGAAATCATCAGATTGCACGGCATTCCCAAAACTATCATTTCAGATAGGGATGGTCGCTTCACATCGAAATTTTGGGAATATGTTCATAAAGCTCTCGGCACGAAGCTACGTTTCAGGAGATGGGACTCCAGACGGAGTTCATAAACGACACCACCCGAGCTATACAGAGTATCCGCCAAAGAATAGAGACGGCCCAGAGCCGGCAGAAGAGCTATGCGGATCAGAGGCGTAGACCCTTGGAGTTTGATGTTGGAGATTTAATATTTCTCCGAGTCGCTCCTATGAAAGGAGTAATGCGATTCGGGAAGAAAGGAAAGCTTAGTCCGCGATACATAGGGCCATACAAGATCTTGAACAGAGTGGGCAAGATGGCGTATGAGCTTGAGCTACCCCAGGAAATGTCTGCCGTCCACAACGTTTTTCACGTATCGATGCTTAAGAAATGCATTACTAGTACATACCAAGTGATTGAGCCGCACACCGTGCCAATCCGGGAGGACCTAAGTTACGAAAGCAAACCTATTCGGATCCTGGATCGAGACATCAAGAGACTAAGGAACAAGGAAGTACCCTTAGTCAAAGTCTTATGGCAAAGTCAGCAATCTGAAGAAATTACCTGGGAACGTGAAGAGGACATAAAGCAAAAATATCCTGAAATGATTTAAGTTCGAGGACGAACTTCTCAGAAGGGGGGGGGTGTATTGTAACGCCCCGAATTTTCCTCAAGAAAGATAATGTAAGAAGGGGAACATGCCCAAATCTATAAATAAAAGAATACGAAGTACCTTTATGTAAAAGTACTATTATATTCATAAAATATAATAAAATGAGATTTAATATCATTTTGATATTATGAATGAAATGTGTGAATATGAGCATCCCTAGACAGGCATTGGTTATGTGGGCTTAAGGAAAGAAATAAAATAAAAAGGGAAATGAAGCAGAAAGGGGGGTGCCAAGGATCGAACCTTGAACCTCATGAAGAACCAAACCTTAAGTATGCCCATGTAACCAATTCACCCAGCAGGGGAGTGCTGAGAAAAGGAGAAGGGAAATGCTAGTTAAGGGGAAATTAGGGGAAGAGACTCATGAAGATGAAGAGTCACCAACGGAGAGACGCATGCCTCTTCGTTCGCTATAAAAGAATAGGAGAAGTGACGAAGGGAG
The DNA here is from genome assembly GCA_024364735.1 of Boesenbergia rotunda. Taxonomy (NCBI): domain Eukaryota; kingdom Viridiplantae; phylum Streptophyta; class Magnoliopsida; order Zingiberales; family Zingiberaceae; genus Boesenbergia; species Boesenbergia rotunda. Next base: position 333,906 of record JAGFNQ010009038.1, on the reverse strand, counting down.
TTTTTTTCGGCAAGGAACGAGACTTTTGATTCCCTTCCACCAAAACTTAGGGTTTCCTTCAGAACCTTAAGAACCCAGTTCTTTGAGAAGTCAGGAAAGAAAGAAGGAAGGAGCAGAACGAGAGGAAGAGCTTTCTTCTCCAAAAGCCGAACACTCCTTGGAACTTAAGCGTAAGAAGTAAGTCTCCTCGCCTGTAACATAATCGTTACGAGTGTTCGTAAATGTTCTGTTCGTAGATGTTATCATGATTGTTCGTAAATGTTCTGATCGTAGATGTTCTTACGATTGTTCGTAAATATTCTGTGTTCATGGAAAAGGTTACAATGTTACTGTGCTTTACGATTCAGGCTACACAGACCGATCAGGGAGTACCTGATCGGTCAGAGGGCATCCTGATCGGTCTCCCAGACCGATCAGGCTACACCCTGATCGGTCACCGAGACCGATCAGGCCATGCCCTGATCGGTCTGGAGACCGATCAGGGGAGCGTACAGAACCTTCTGTGTGCCCATCCATGTATACCCTGATCGATCACAGACCGATCAAACTACACCTTGATCGGTCTGGGGACCGATCAGGTGAGTGTACAGGTCGATGAAACTTTCTGTAGTTGCCCTGATCGATCACCAGACCGATCGGGCTACAGATCAGGTGTAAGTACAAGTTATGAACCACAGAAATGAAGAAAGGTTTCTCATGCTATGTATGTTTTACCTCCATGTTGTATGAATGCTATGCTATATATGTTGTATGCTATGGATTCCTTATGAAAGTAGGAAAAGTCATGTTACGGAATCATGCTTATGAATGAATAAACTTTACCTCCATGTTGTATGAATGCCATACTATATATGTTGTATACTATGCATTCCTTATGAAAGTAGGAAAGATTATGTATGGATTCATGATTATGAATAAATGAAATGTCTGCATTCTTTATGAAAGAAAGAAAGAATATGTGAATACCTATAGTACGTTCAATAAGAAAGAAAGAAAGGAAAGAAAAGAAGAATGACTGAACGTCTATAGAATATTCATCAAGAAAGAAAGAAAAGAATGCATGTAAGTATTTTATTTTAAAGAATGGCAAGTACCGGATCCCGAAAGGGATCCACGGTTCCGGACTACCGCAGCTGTCCCTAGGCTGAACGAGAGTAAGCCTAGCAAGAGGGCCCTGTAGGTCGGGATTAGCTACCTCGCATCCTACTAGGGTATGCGCGCAAATACAAGGGTACAAGCCAGGGATCCCACAAGCAAGAATGTATTTTTAAGTATTATGTATTAAGTTTTCCAAAAGAGCATCCTTATGTCTTGTGCATTCCACTCATGCATTCATTCATATTATGCACTTAAGAATGTCATGTTAAGAAAGTTCAAGTTAAGAAGATTTATATGCTGATGATATGTTCATTTCATGACCATGTTTGTGTCCATGCCATGCTATGCAAGATAAGTATGTATGCCTAAGAAATTCATGCTATGCTATATGTTAATATGTATGAATGTGATACCCTGCATGATATGAGCTATATGAATGATATGCCATGAATGTTATGTTGTATGATTTGCTATGATGTACGGATTTAGCGAGTAGGAAAGAGACTTACTAAGTGTATACTTATAGGATGTTTGCTTATGTTACAGATCAACCCAGATCGTACTAAAAGAAGGGAAGCTGCAGGAGGCTTGGATGTGTGTGATGGTGACTTGGCCGTCGATAGATTATCATGAATAAGAAAGCATGTTATAACTTGACTGGTCACTTAGTCGAATATGTTAAGACACGAATATTAAGAAGGGTTAATGTTTTATATACCTACTATTCCTTGTGTCATGATGTTTCCGCTGCCATGTACTATAAGTTAGACCAAGTAGGAATAGTAAGGATAGGAAGAAGAATATAAGTAACGCACTACTCTGAAAAAAAAAAAAAAAAAAAAAAAAACACGGGCGTTACAAGATTGGAGCCCCTGGATCGGTCTGGTGACCGATCAGGGAGTTGGCACGGTGCTCCTTAGTGGATCGGTCTGGTGACCGATCCAGCGATGACTGATCAGTATGGTGACCGATCAGGGAGTATGCGTTTCACCCACTGCTTGGCTCCTGATCGGTCTGGTGACCGATCAGGGAGCACACAGTGAGGTTGAGTTCCCCTACTGATCTGCTCCTGATCGGTCTGGTGACCGATCTGGATCACTGTGCAGATCGTTCTGGAGAACGATCAAGCGTCGCGAGTTCCTCACTATGATCGATCTGGACGGAGCCTGATCGGTCTGGTCATGACCTGATCGGTCTGGTGACCGATCAAGAGGCTCTCTGATCGGTCCGGTGACCGATCAGGAGGGTTGGACTGCGAAGCTCAGAAATCGCCCGGCAAAGGGGTGGATCGGTCTGGTGATCGATCCACAACCTGGGATCGGTCTGGTGATCGGTCCAGGAGAGACCTGATGGACCCAAACTATGTGTCACGAATGTGGGTCTCAAATTTAAAGTATTTGTAAAGCTGGAAACCCTTTTTGCTATCAAAGAATGAAAACGTAGTAAAGGGGCCACAGGTCGTATTTTTCCTAGGGCTAGTTGAGATTGTTGAATTCAAGCTCGAGTTTATGTGTCGTTGAAAATTTTTGGGTTTCAAATATGATTTGGGTTTGGTTTCAAATAGAAATGGAAAAGCAATGGATAGAAAGGAAACTTAGCTAAATGAACTAACAAGATAAGAGCAACTAATGGATTTAACTGAATGGAAACTTAATCTACCAATGCACCAAGCCGAATGTGAAGAACAAACTTGAATTCAACTGCAATCTAAATGCTGAGCAAAGGAATAAAAACAGTATTGGTAATTTTCGGAAACAAACTAACTTGAAGCAAATACTAACTACAAACTTTAAAAGCAACAAATGCATACATGGATGGTAAGGTTCAAGAACAATCCGAATGCAATACTAGCTGATTTCAAGCACCCTAACACACTAAAAATAGCATCTAACTTAACACCAGTCAGTGCCTAAGCCTCCCCTGATACAATGTGCAGAAATAGAGACAAACTTGATACAAAGAAAAGAACTCATGTGCCAAAAGCTAAATCTAAATGCAGGGATTTTAAACTAATGTGAAGATGCTAATGAGAAGCAACTGAAGTGAAGTAACAAATTAAATGCGAACTAAACTAAAGTCACTAACCGAAATTCAAGAAAGCTTAAGGAAAGCTAATGGTCACTTAGCACAATTTCAGATTTGATGAACTGAGCATGCTGAAATAAAATGGTTTGTAAGCTGAAATCAAATGCAAAAGTTGATACAAAGTGCTATGAAAATGGAACAAGGGACAATGGAAATTCAGAGATGAACTAAGACCTGCTGAAAACAAAAAATAAAATTCAGAAATCAAACAAGGATTGAAACGCAACAGTTGGAGCAGAGAACAGAAATTCAGATTGGATACTAAATTGCATAAATGAAACTAATGCGAAATAACTAAACTAATTACAATTGCTCACTAAAATTTATCTCTAACTTCAGGAATTGAAACTAGGCGCAAACTGAGTTGGAAGTAAACTAAAAAATTCAGAAACTAGAAACAAGAGCTGATACGCAAAGCAGAAAGAAAATGATATGCAGAATTGAGTTGATACGCAGCTACCAAATTGATACGCAAGCTCTAAATCATGAAGTAAACTAGAATTGAAATTAATTGTTCACTAAACAAGCTTCCTAATTAACTACTTGTAGAATTTAACCCTAATTAAGAAAGAAACAATTCAGAAAATGAAACTGAGCAGCTGAACAATTGCAGAAACAGAATTGGGTTGCAGAATTGAAATTACAGCTAAAGCAAAAAGAAGTACAATAAGAAACTAAGCCTCGATCATTCCCTTGGCTCAAAATCTCTTTGCCGTCACACAAGAGCAAGCCAAGAACCCCTTCAGCTCCCAAATCAATGGGAAAACAGCTTCAATTTTGACTCTACTCACAGACTGCACTCGGCTGGAGAAAACTAATCCGATCTACTCGATCTCGCGATTCCGAGGTGTGGAAATGATTTGGTGATGATCAAAGAAAACCAGAGGACCCTCCAGTAAGCTCGATGGAAGAAAACGACACGCGATCATGATTGAATCGATCAGATCACAGAAATGGACGAAACCCTCAATCCACTCTGTTCCGGTGCAAATCCGAGCGAGAATCTCAACGGAAACCTTCTCCCAATGATCCAGATCGTGTTCCAAGGTTGTGATCGAGATGGTCACGCCTTCAGATGGAAAAATCACCGAAGAAATGAAGAACAAGTGAAGAAACGAGGAACTGAGCTACGAACTGGCGAAGACGCGATAGAGAGATCGGAAGCTGTTTGCAGTTTAAGTAGTTAAACAGTGGACGACTCAGATTAATCAGCACTCATTTAACGGTTGATCTTCGTCCGATTCGACTCAAACTTCCAAGATCTTGATCAAGGGTCAGGATCTACCTCGGGGTAGCTCGGATCTTCCAAATTTACAACGGATGACTCAGATCAAGCTGATTTTTGAATGGATGGTCTAGATCTCTCTGATCGTGATCCAACGGCTAGATGATCTCCGATTGGGCTGAAACCTTCAGATCTTGATCCAAGTGCTTGATTAATCTTAACCCCAGCTCGGATTGCCTCAAAGTTCCCAGATGGCCTAGATCTAACCGATTTTACATCGGACGGTCCATATTTGTTGACGCTTGATCACTTAATCCAGTCCACTTTTGACTCAACTTTGACCCAATATGACCTAGGTCCATGATCCTTCCAAACCTACAAAAGTAGATCAACAATTTAGTGACAAAATAATTCAAATATATCCAAATTTGCAATTAGGTCCAAAATGAATGTAAATCCTAGAACCTAGGGTAAATCCACAATTACGCAAGTAAAATATAGGTCAAACATGGATTTTAGCATCTGAAATGATCAATAAAATGATACTTATCAAGACCCAGAGAAATCACGATTTCTGATTTAGCGTTGGGGACCGATTAGGACGGAGCCTGATCGGTCTGAACCCAGCCTGATCGGTCTGGTGACTGATCAGGAGGCCCTCTGATCGGTCCGATGACCGATCACTTTAATTCAAAATGCACTGTCAGACGCTCTGATCGCGCCTGAACGTATCTGATTCTCTGCGCTTAATCTCTGCTTCTTGATTTTCTATTTGATATACTACTCTAATGTCTGATTAAGCTGCAAGTGACAGGGAAGGATTCAAACACTCAAGGAGAGTCAATGGAGGCCTTTCCTTGGAGCAGGTTTGTCCGTTTTCCATCTCAGGTTGCAACGGGCACTGGCGCTGGCTGGAGCTGCTGACTGGGGCTGGTCTGAGGGAAGCTCAGGGAGTCCAGAAGAGCTCAGTGGTGGCTGGTGGTTGCAGGTGAGCAGCTGGAGGCTGCAGTGAGATGTTGCCACTTGGCGCTCAGTGGAGAAACAAAAGGGCGTAGAGGAGAAGAACAGAATGAGGTTCTAGAGTTCGTTGAATCAACTGCTGGCTGAGTTCTTGCTGCGCGTTTGTTCTCCACACTTTGCTTGCTGCGTGCTTGTGTTGGTCCATCATTTTTAAGCAAGCTACTGCAATCTTTGAGGCAACCATTCCTTGCTTGAGCACTTGGAGGAAGGAAAAAGAGGCTTTGAGTCCAACAGCGAGAAGACACGAAGAAGGGGATTCTTGCGTGAGATTGTCGCTGGGTGGAGCTCAGGAGAAGCTTGCTGTGTTCTTGTCTGTGCTATGTGCTAAGTAAGATCTTTCTTGTGTTTCATTGTGCTTAAACTATATCTTTGATTGAAACGCTGTGGAGAGGTTACTCCACCAAGAAGGAGGTTACTTTCTATCTGGTGTTAACTGGGGCTTGATCTGTCGACGATCAAGGGATCGCCCACCTTACGGGCACGCCAAGGAGTAGGGGCAAGTTATCCTCGAACCTTGTAAACCCTCTTGTTAGCGTTTTGCATTTGTGCTGAGCTTAGGGTTTTAGTTTTCTGCATACTCTGTTTCTATTCTTTCCGCTGTGCTACTAAACGTTTAAGTGCAGAATTTTTGATAAGCGCAAAGTCCAAGTGATTGGCTATATTCAACCCCCCCTCTCTAGCCATCCGAGATCCAACAATATCAAGTCGACACATGGGTATACATTGGAGAATGTGTACTAAATGACCCGCCATGAGAAAGTTTTATAGATTGTCATATGAGTGTCATAAACTTTCTCATGTGACTATTGGTATGAATAGTCCTTAGACCTGAAGTCACTACGGTTCCATACATAAGGAGTTATGTACATTGGTATCGTCAAACGTCACCCGTAAAAGGGTGGACTATAAAGACGATCACTGGGTATGTAATGAATTATGCGGAGGAATGTGAGTGATGTAGATAGGATCTATCCCTCCCATAGGACGGGAGTGATATCTGTGGGCCCCTTGATCGAGTAGGACTACTAAAACGCATGGCCATGCTCAAATGAGTCAATATGAGATATTGAGCTCATTTGTTTGAGTGAGTCTACTCGGGGAACAAGAAACACAAGATTGACTGAGGATGACACGGTCTATGCCTCATTGGTTAATCTAGATATCGAGGATAGAAGGACAAGGTCATACATTATCATAGTCACGGAGGTTTAGTCGGATCTCGACTTTTCTTATTACTTGGGTAGCAATGATGCATTTCTAGATGTCGCTCATTGCTTATGTGTTTAAAGCGTTTAGGCACATTGCCAACGTTACGAGAACCTATTGGGTCACACACTAAGGACACGATGCTTCAGAGATTAATTGATCTTGGTTTGACTAAGATTTGATTCGAATTGGATTAATTGAGTTAGGCTCAAGTGAATCCAATTACATTATGGGATTGAGTCTAATTTGAGTTAGACTCATCTAGATTAGACTCAACCACTTAATTATGGATAATATTCATTATAGGGTTTAATAAAATATTATTTAAGAGGAAGGCTAAGAGACATTTTATTCATTAGATGAATAGAAAATTAAGAGTCTCAAGGAATACCAAGAAGCTTGGTATTCATTGGGTTTTATTAGCATTAAGATGAGAGGAGCTCAAAGGGCATAGACCCTTGGTATTCATTAGATGAGTATAAATACCCCCCTTGTCAAAGGCTAGAGGGTGCATCTCTCTTCCTCTTCTTTCTTCCTCATTGTCCATAATACCCTAGTGTAGGTTCTTGTGCTTTGTAAATCATCCCAAGTTGCTAGTACAACTAAGGTGGTTCCTCTCCGAGGCGTAGATCTTGTTCGTGTTGATACGCATAGAGGCACGGACACTTGAATGTGTAAGAGATCCGGCGAACCAAAGGACTAGCGGGATAAGCGAAGGGCACGCGACAAAGGTGTTCCTATAAGATAGGAATTGTAGATCACTTTGTATGAGTTTTTCTTTCGCATGGATCGCTCGAGGGATCTTATTTCCGCTGCGATTTTAAATATTTTTTACTTATAAATCCCTACAGTGGTATCAGAGCCACTTGCGAAAGATCGTACAAAGTTTAGAAAACTTTTATATGTGATATAGAAGTAGGATATAATTTTATTATAGATTGTATAATGTATGAGCATTTGTCGAGATACAAAAGTTTGTGTTGATCAAACTAAAAGTCCATAACATCATCATATGAAATATGAAAGTGTGCTATGATGCGAATGTACTCAATAAATTTTATAACCTATGGTTTCGGCTCATAAGCATTTTTACAATCATAATAAAAATTGATATCCTAAATTTATTGTAAGTGATTGTTGACATGGTGCATGATTATGGCCTTAACCCTAATATGATTGGATGAATATGTGTGTGTGTGCATGTTGTAATTCATAATACGGCCTGTGTGTCGTGCCTTATCTCTATTTTTCTAGTTGTAAAAATTGATTTAGACTCGAATGTAACTTGAGTTTTCCTAAATTGTAATGTATAAATTGAGGAGTGGAGTGTCCATTGAAGAATGAAGTTACAAGAAGGATGTCGATGACACATGACGACCAAAGGATGCACTTGGAGAAGATGTTATCCCTAGGTTGGCCATCGATCCTCTCATTGGCTTGAGAAGATCGTAGTATACGGGTCATAACCATGTCACGTTTTATCGCTTATATATTGATATATGCAATGTGTGTATGTGATGCATGATTAAATAAATAGATATCTCAATTAAGTCAACTCGATATGCCTACCAAAGTTTGGTACTCATAAACTACCTCGATCATTTGTTGTTGGGTTTGCCAAAGCAAAGTAACGCATTTTATCTTGGTAGAGTGCGAGAGGACAATTGTGATGTCCCGCTATCAAACTTTAGGTGAGACTTAACTAAGTCCCCTCAATTAGATTGAGAAACTTGGAGGCATATCCCAAAAGTTGGGAAAATTGGGTAAGAGAACAATTATTCCATGTCTTGGGCGATTAGTCAAAGCCAACTCAAGATGATGTGTAATGTGGATCTTGACCCTTTGTTTCAAAGAGTTGCATGAGATTTAATTAGTAAAATGTTACCTACCTAATTATACTAAGTCTTGGGCGATTAGCCAAAGCTAACTTAAGATGAAGTATAATATGGATCTTGTCCCACATGAATAATGATTGCTATTTGGTTTGGAGCTAGTAGTGTTGGTAAATTGAGTTTGCCTACATCCAGGACTAGCCCCAACCAAAGCTCTACGATTCAGTGGGAGCATCATTTAATTAAAGGCCTAATTAAATGAATTAGATATGGTACTTATTTCTGCATAATTCTACTGTTGTAGATCTCCATGTCATCTAACACATCAAATACTCTCTCTCTGCGATCCGTCCTTGAGAAGGACAAGCTCAACGGAGATAATTTCCTGGACTGGTACAGAAACTTGAGGATAGTCCTCAAACAAGAACGAAAAATGTACGTCCTAGAGTAATCTCTTCCAGAAGCACCCGTCGCTACCGCAACCCGTGCCGAAAAGGATGCTTACAAGAAGCATCAGGATGATGCATTTGATGTATCATGCCTTATGCTTGCCACCATGAACTCTGAGCTTCAGAAGCAACATGAGAACATGAATGCACATGATATGGTTGAGCATCTAAAGGAACTATATCAAGGGCAAGCTAAGCACGAGTGGTTTGAGGTGTCTAAAGCCCTATTTGCATGCAAGATGCAAGAAGGAACTCCTGTAGGAACTCACGTACTCAAGATGATTGGGTATGCCAAGAACCTTGAAAGACTAGGATTTCCACTGGGCCAAGAATTGGCTACGGACCTTATCTTGCGATAGTTACCAGAAGGGTACAATCAATTTGTCATGAACTATAACATGAATGAAATTGACAAGCCTTTGCCTGAGATGCTCAGCATGTTAAGAACTGCTGAACCTAATCTCAAGAGAACAAAAACCAGTAATGTACTGATGGTACAAAAGGGCAAAGGCAAATGGAAGCCTAAAGGCAAGAGTAAGACCCAAGCCAAATGCAAGGCCAACTCTACTACATCCAAGGCTAAAGATAAGGTGCCTAAGGAAGGGACCTACTTCCACTGTGGTGAGACCGGACATTGGAAGAGTAACTGCAAAGATTACCTTGAGGAAGTAAAGAAGAAAAGAAGTGAGACATCTGCCTCAGGTATTTTTGTTATAGAAGTCAATCTATCTATCTCTTCTTCTTGGGTATTAGATACTGGATGCGCGTCTCACATTTGTACTAATGTGCAGGGCCTTCAAAGAGCTAGATCATTGACAAAGGGTGAAGTGGACGTACGAGTAGGCAATGGAGCAAGAGTTGCTGCCATAGCTGTAGGAACTTATTCCTTGTCTTTGCCCACTGGGCTTATCTTAGAACTAGAGGAGTGCTTTTATGTACCTGCATTGACTAAGAACATAATTTCAGTATCTTGTTTGGACAAGAAAGGCTTTTCATTTATCATAAAGGACAAACATTGTTCCATAATGTTAAATGACATGTTCTATTGTAATGCACCACTTATGAATGGACTCTATGTTCTAGACCTAAAAAACTCAATCTATAACATAAATACCAAATGGTTCAAACCAAATGATTTGAACCAAACATATCTCTGGCATTGTCGCTTAGGACACATAAATGAGAGTCGCATATCCCAGCTCTATAAGGATGGATTACTGGACTCATTTGATTTTGAATCATATGAGACATGTGAATCTTGTCTTCTAGGCAAGATGACCAAAACTCCATTTAGTGGATACGGCGAAAGAGCGACAGACTTGTTAGGACTCATACATACTGATGTATGTGGACCTTTCAATGTCGCAGCTAGAGGAGGCTATCAGTACTTCATCACTTTCACTGATGATGTCAGTAGATACGACTATGTGTATCTCATGAAACACAAGTCAGAATCCTTTGAAAAGTTCAAAGAATTCAAAAGTGAAATACAAAACCAACTTGGCAAGAGTATTAAGATGCTTCTATCAAATCGAGGTGGTGAATACCTTAGCCAAGAGTTTTGTGACCATCTAGCAGAGTGTGGGATCATATCCTAACTCACTCCACCTGGAACACCACAGTGGAATGGTGTATCCGAACGGAGAAATCATACTCTATTAGACATGACACAATCAATGATGAGTCAGACAGACCTTTCTACTTCCTTTTGGGGATTCGCTCTAGAGATAGCTCTTTTTACACTTAATTGAGTTCCATCAAAGGTCGTCACAAAGACACTATATACGATATGGACTGGGAAGAGTCCCACGATGTCTTTTATGAAGATTTGGGGTTGTGAGGCTTACGTTCGACGTCAAGTCTCAGATAAACTAGGATCCAAATCTGATAAGTGCTATTTTGTATGATATCCCAAGGAAAAAAGGGATATTACTTTTACAATCCCACACTAGGCAAAGTGTTTGTCGCTAGAAATGATGTTTTTCTAGAAAAGGAGTTTATTTCTAGAAGAACTAGTGGGAGTAAAATCCATCTTGAAGAAGTTCAAGATGCAGATAGTACTGAGGCCTTAATGGACATTGAACATGCACCACAAGATGTTATGGATCATGAGATTGTTGCACAAGAAGTTGTGGAACAACAAGCTGTTCAAGTAGACCAACCTCTTCGCAGATCTGATAGGATACGTTGTCAGCCTGAGAGATACTCATTTGTCTTGTGTGACCATGATGACGTTACGCTCATTGAGTTGAATGAGCCTACTTCCTATCAAGAAGCTGTGATGAGCCCAGATTCTGAGAAATGGCTAGAGGCCATGAGATCTGAAATGGAATCCATGCACACTAACCAAGTATGGACTTTGGTTGATCAACCTGAGGGGATTAAACCCATTGGGTGTAAGTGGGTATTTAGAAGAAAGACTGACATGGATGGACGCATGCATACCTATAAAGGGCGATTGGTAGCTAAAGGTTTCAAACAAATTCATGGTATCGACTATGATGAAACCTTTTCACCAGTGGCGATGCTTATGTCTATTCGGATCATGCTTGCTATTGCACCTTACCATGACTACGAGATCTAGCAGATGGATGTCAAAACCACATTCCTAAATGGGAATTTACTCGAGGATGTATACATGGCACAACCTGAGGGTTTTATAAATCCAGAGCATGCTGGAAAGGTATGTAAATTGCAAATGTCCATTTATAGGCTAAAGCAAGCTTCTCGAAGCTGGAATCTATTGGATCGTGAAAACCGAAAGAGGGGGGGTGAATATCGGAAATCGTTCGGACTTTCATAAAGAGCAATTGCACAGCAGAAGTAAAAAATAAACACAACACAAAGACACAGACGATTTTACTTGGTTCGGAGCCTGTGTCGACACCTACTCCAAGGTCCACGGTCGTTGACCGTTTACTTTGGGAAATTCTATATGAAGCGCAATAATAGTTACAGAATTTAGTTACAAAGTAAGTGCACGAAAATAATAATAAAGAATTGCGCTCTTCGTTACCGACGTCCGGAGTGTATTGACTTTTTCGGGGCAGCGGGACGTCGTCGGCTCGAGTTGGAGTGTTTCCGGAGTAAGGCACGAGCGTAGAAGAGCTTTGAGGCGTTGAGAGAATTGTTGCTCTGAAGCCTTGGTCGAGGGCCCTTTATATAGGGCCAGGGGGCGCCCGGGACGTCGGGGGCACCCCCCACGTGGTCTTTGATCCGCAGAGCTCTCAGTCGCGTCTGATCCTTTGGATCCGCTTTGACCGGGGCGCCCGCATTGACCGGTCAAACCTTTATCTTTTCGGCTTCGGAAGGGCGCGCTTCGGCAGCTGGCAGTGGGGGCGCCCGCGACACGCGGGGCGCCCCCGACAGGCGGGGCGCCCGGAGCATCCGGGGCGCCCCGAATCTAGCTGTCGAGGCGCGTTGAGGTGTGTTTTCACTTCTTGCAGACTTGGGTTGACCTTGGGGGCGCCCGGATCATCCGGGGCGCCCTGCTCAGCTTCTGCCTCACTCCTTTGAGGCTCTCTGAGCTGCAGATACTCAGTCCTTCGATCCTGCATCCAGGGTTAGTCCAAATAGCAATTATATTATTATTTTATACAGCCTTAGCTGTCTTGGTTCTGACTTTGGTCTTCAAAATGGAGCCCTAGGTCGAAACGACGCCTACTGTTCCCTCGACGGGGAATGCGTCCTCACCTACTCCTCTCGGGAGAATTTACCTGATGCCAACCATTCCTTTGGTTGGACTTTTGCCTGACGGTCCTTTGTCAGGTCTTGGATACCGAGCTGCCCTTCGCTCGGTGCCTAGCATTCCTTCGCTAGGGCTTCAGTCCCAGACTGTCCTTCGCCTGGCGCCTAGCAGTCCTTTGCTAGGGCTTTTGACTCTGGCATTCCTTCGCCAGTGCCTAGCTGTCCTTCGCTAGGGCTTATTTTCCTAGCATTCCTTCGCTAGTGCCTAGCAGTCCTTCGCTAGGGCTTTTCCTGCACACTAGATTAACTTGTTAGAAAACAAGAAAGACTTAACTTTTGACCTATGTTGCCATTATCAAAACACAGGTTTGACTTTGGTGCATTCTGCACCAACAGAATCTTCGATTAGATGATGCAATCAAAGCATATGGTTTCATCAAGAATGAAGATGAACCCTGTGTCTACAAGAGGGTTAGTGGGAGCACAATTATCTTCGTGATCTTGTATGTAGATGACATACTCCTCATTGGGAATGATATCACTTCACTACAATCTGTGAAGACGTGGCTAGGGAATTGTTTCTCAATGAAAGACTTAGGTGAAGCAGCCTATATCCTAGGCATCAAGATCTATAGAGATAGATCTAAGAGATTGCTTGGCTTAAGTCAGAGTACATATATTGACAAGGTGCTTAATCGTTTTGCCATGCAGAATTCCAAGAAGGGATTTCTGCCAATGTCACATGGTGTGAGTCTTTCGAAGACTCAAGGTCCCTCTTCTAAGGAGGAGAGAGACCGTATGGATCATATCCCTTATGCATCCGCTATAGGGTCTATCATGTACGCCATGCTTTGTACTCGACCAGATGTCTCATATGCTTTGAGCATGATGAGCAGGTACCAGTCAGATCCAGGTGAAAGTCACTAGACAGCTGTCAAGAATATTCTTAAGTACTTACGAAGGACGAAAGAATTTTTCTTGATATTTGGAGGCAATGAGGAGCTAGCTGTAAAGGGTTACAGTGACGCAAGCTTCCAAACAGATAGGGATGATTTTATATCGTAGTCAGGGTATGTGTTTTGCCTGAATGGTGGCGCTGTGAGCTGGAAGAGTTCGAAGCAGGACACAGTCGCAGATTCTACAATAGAGGCAGAGTATATTGTCGCATCTGATGCGACAAAAGAGGCTGTTTAGATCCGGAAGTTCATTACAGAGCTTGGTATGGTTCCTAGCATAGTAGACCCGATAGACCTCTATTGTGACAACAATGGGGCTATTGAACTGGCTAAGGAACCTCGGTCACATCAGCAGACCAAACACATACTACGGCGCTTCCATCTCATTCGAGAGATCATCGATAGAGGAGATGTGAAGATATGCAGAGTACCCACAGATGCTAACATCGTGGATCCTTTGACTATGACTTTGGCACAAAAGAAGCATGATGGTCATACCAGGTCACTGGGTATTAAATTTTACAGTGATTGACACTAGTGCTAGTGGGAGATTGTTAGTAGGAGCCCTAGAGCCAATTATGTGATGATTGACTAGGGATTTTTTGTATCATATTCTATCATTAATAAAGGCATGTTTGGTTATTATACTTACTTTGTATTTGTGCCAAATAACTAAGTATAATAATGTTCTTGGGTAGTAGGTTCTTATCTACATTATATCGATTGGTTGAATCGATAGTGATATGATGTAGAGAACACTACTCTAAACCATTCCTAGACAAGCATTAATATTCAAGGACAATATTAATGCATGGAGACTAGCATGTAGGTCAACTGATGACTTGAGCTCATAAGTCATGGATATGTGATATCAAGTTGACACATGGGTATACATTGGAGAATGAGTACTAAATGACCGGCCATGAAAAAGTTTCATAGATTCTCATATGAGTGTCATAAACTTTTTCATGTGACTATTGGTATAAATAGTCCTTAGACCTGAAGTCACTACGGTTCCCTACATAAGGAGTTATGTACTTTGGTATCGTCAAACGTCACCCATAACAGGGTGGACTATAAAGGCGATCACTGGGTATGTAATGAATTATGCGGAGGGATGTGAGTGATGTAGATGAGATCTATCCCTCCCATATGACGGGAGTGATATCTGTTGGCCCCTTGATCGAGTAGGACTACTAAAACGCATGGTCATGCTCAAATGAGTCAACATGAGATATTGAGCTCATTTGTTTGAGTGAGTCTACTCGGGGAACAAGAAACACAAGATTGACTGAGGATGACACGGTCTATGCCTCATTAGTCAATCTAGATATCGAGGATAGAAGGACAAGGTCATACATTATCATAGTCACGGAGGTTTAGTTGGATCTCGACTTTTCTTGTTACTTGGGTAGCAATGATGCATTGCTAGATGTCACTCATTGCTTATGTATCTAAAGCGTTTAGGTACATTGCCAACGTTACGAGAACCTATTGGGTCACACACTAAGGACACGATGCTTCGGAGATTAATTGATCTTGGTTTGACTAAGATTTGATTCGAATTGGATTAATTGAGTTAGACTCAAGTGAATCCAATTAGATTATGGGATTGAGTCTAATTTGAGTTAGACTGTTCTAGATTAGACTCAACCACTTAATTATGGATAATTTTCATTAAAGAGTTTAATAAAATATTATTTAAGAGGAAGGCTAAGAGACATTCTATTCATTAGATGAATAGAAAATTAAGAGTCTCAAGGAATACCAAGAACTTGGTATTCATTGGGTTTTATTAGCATTAAGATGAGAGGAGCTCAAGAGACATAGACCCTTGGTATTCATTAGATGAGTATAAATACCCCCACTTGTCAAAGGCTAGAGGGTGCATCTCTCTTCCTCTTCTTTCTTCCTCATTGTCCATAACACCCTAGTGTAGGTTCTTGTGCTTTGTGAACCATCCCAAGTTGCTAGCACAACTAAGGTGGTTCCTCTCCGAGGCGTAGATCATGTTCGTGTTGATACGCATAGAGGCACGGACACTTGAACGTGTAAGAGATCCGGTGAACCAAAGGACTAGCGGGATAAGCGAATGGCACGCGACAAAGGTATTCCTATAAGATAGGAATTGTAGATCACTTTGTATGAGTTTTTCTTTCACATGGATCGCTCGAGGGATCTTATTTCCGCTGCGATTTTAAATATTTTTACCTATAGATCCCTTCAGATTTGTCCTCCAAGAATCTCAATCTCATTGAGGTGGGTCATCATCTTCAGGACATTCCTCGAAGAGCACCTATTTGTACTCCTCTACGGAAAGGACAATGTCTAGGCTTATTTTCCAGTCTATGTAATTGGGGTCACTAAGTTTGTTTTCCTTAAGTATTGTAGCTAGTGGGTTAAAGACTATTTTGAAAATCCTAAGAATCACAACATACACTACTTTAGAAATCGAAAACAAATTGATTCCTCAAAACAATTATTTTTCGAAATCAACCAACACCCCTTTACACCGAGAAATTCGCATGCCACGATGGTGTGGACGTATACGAATCCCTACATTCACAAGAGGAGGTTTTACCCATTAATCTTACTATCTTGTCAACCTAACTTTTTGACAAGTAAGATCAACAGTTGGTCTACTTCGGCTCTGCAAAATAATAGCAGTGACTCTGATGGGGAGGATACTATTATTCGCATCTAAGTGTGCACCATTACACGACACTAAGAAAATTATTTCTGATTATGTGCCTTCCGATGGGGAAGTACACACGCTCTTCAATAATTTCCTATAGTCTTTTTCGACCAAGTGATCCGTAGAACAAGTCCATCCGATGGGGAGGAAGGCACTCAGAGCCGATGCGCAGACTTGTTCGCATCACTTATCAAATTGTAATGGAAGCCGTGGGACCCTTAGGGTCCCTCTCCCACTTAGTAATTTATCTCGAGGAATTTTCTAGCACTACCACACAACCAAGCACACAACCAACAACATGAAAATTAAAATAATGAAAAATCCTAGATTTTTCAACTTTCATGGCCCCTTGGTCTCTCATGTGCCTCCAGTCGTGTCATCACTTCGTTCGCTCCTCCCTTCCTTCTGGGCATGCTACCTTGAGGGATCTCCGAGCCGAAATGTAAAGCTAATTATTTACATCATTGATCTTATACTCCACGAAGGAGTGTACATGAAATCTAGATCAACTGTAAATAAAAAACTCGACTAAACATGTGTCATATTTAATTACAAAAATTAAATACCTAGCCTCGTCAACCCCGAGGATTAATTAATTACAAAAATTGTAAATCAATCACACAAACAATATTTTGGCGATGAAGTTGGAATCTCGTGACTACAACACAAAGTTAGCCTAAGCACATCCACGCATCATCAAAATAAAATGTATAAAAATTATAAAATTAACCAATCCTAAACACACAAAGCCGGAAACCTCAACTCTGATACTAATTGTTGGGTATGGCTTGGCGGATTTCCTAAGCGAATACCTGGTCGATCCGAGAGACCTCTCCACGTTTATGGATTAAAACTTTAATCTGAATGGAGACCCGTCTCCCATCAACCTTCTCGTGTTGTATCGAACGATCCAAATTACAACTTAGCCAATTACCAAAATCGGCCTTGTAATATGCTCGACCGTTCGATCGCGGAAAAGGCGACGAATTGATCACCGACTTTTGTGTTTATAGTCGGGGTCCAGTTAAATAATTATTTACTATGATTCACAATCAAAATAATTAAATAACAAACATAAAATGACGAGGCAAATAAATAAAGCACAAATAAGAACGAAAAGAGCCAAAAAAGAATATACCTTCCGTTACTTTACGATCTTCTACCGTATGACCCTCCCTTCTTTGACGTCGTGTGGGCGATGATCTACCAAGACCTGTGGCCACCAAATCGATCCTTCTCCTTGTACCAGCCAATCCTTAGCCAAAGGGATGCCGCCGGTCACACCAAGCAGATAATCCAAACACAAACCCAATTGATTCTTTTATCCACTGCCAACGCCTGAACAATAAGTATCTTGGAACTCTTGTGATCTGAGCAATTTCAAGTTGTTCTAAGCAATTTCACAATTCCAACTTGTATTTCTCGATTTACGTGCTCTACAAATTCCACACAAAAGTTGCATGCGAGCAATTATTTCGTGCTCCTCGGTTCGCGTGCTTCACACAACAAAAATTGCTTTGCGTGCTCCTTCATACAAATTGCGTGTGCAATTTCTTCTCTGCATACAATTGCGAATTCTTCCCCTGAGCAAATTAAGTTGCTTGAGCAACTACCTTGCTCCCTTGGAGAACTTGCAATTTCTTCGAGCAAAGTTGCGTGAGCAACTATCCTTGCCCCTTGAGAAAATCAATTCTCCACAGAAGAATTCGGCGCCGTTTGCTCACGGCCATTAATTGCCTCCTGGCAATTGTTGCCTCACGGCAACAAATTGCCGCTCGGCAATTACCACTTGCGGCAATTAATTGCCGTTCCTCAGCAATTGCCTCCTGAGGCAATTAATTGCTCACGCCTCTCGGCAATTGCTTCTCACGGCAACAAATTGCCTTTCGGCAATTGCCTCCCACGGCAATCGAGGCACTGAGAGCAAATGCCAGCGTCGGAGAAGAATTCCTCTACGCACGAGTTGGCGCGGAGAGAGAGAGGAGGAGAAAATAGGCTTAGGTTTTCTTGTATCTTCTTGAATTCATCCAATGGATTGATTAACCTTTGGTTCCATGCCACCGTGGGGTTTATATAGGGCTATGGTAGGGACCATGAGGAGGAGTTGGATCTTGGCCTGCTAATGGACCCGGTCCATTAACGAGGACCCATTCCACTAAAGGGCCCCATTGAATTACCTCACCAACCCCTATATTTACATATGAGCTCCACTTATTACGAGTCATCCATCCCGCGTATTTAAGATATCGAATGTCCGTTAATTAATTAAATTACTGATAATTTAAATTAATTAATCTCTGGGTCCTTGACTAGTACCACTCAACCTTATTATCGTGCCGGATCAAATCCACCTGCAGGGTTTAGCACGATGAACCTTTTGAGCTCATCAAGGGGGCATCATCATCCTAACTCTCCCAACTTACCGGGTCTATCGATCTAACAGAATAGATCTAGTCCATTGATAAATCAAAGAAATAATAATTAATAATATATGCCCGATATTATTTCGGGATTAAGGGATTGTACTCCATAATAATATCTTAAGGTCCTATCCAATAAACGAGTCAGTACAAATTGGATAACCTCAGGTTTTGGTCCTACCCAATGTACTCAAAGCACACTAGCATAATTTTATGGTCAAAACCAATCACACCTAATTACACTACAACCATCCCGATGGAATGTCCAATTCCATCTCGGTTGTGGGTCTCTTATTTATACTATGCAATGGACTGATAACATGATCTTCCGTGTGACACCACACACCATGTTATTTACAATACAAAGTAATTGGACTTCGTGCATGTACTAATATAAACAGGCACCTAGTGTAGTCGTGATTCTCTTTTCAAAATAAGATGTTCATATAATGAAATCATGTCTTTCAGTATACACATCCTACATTTCCTGCACTCTTAGTGTAACTGATTAGAAACAAAAATACACTTAACTTTGAAACCTTTGCTATTATCAAAACAAGGTTTAATTTGCTGCTTCTGGCACGAACATTAACTCAAGATCAACTCAGTAATGTTGGACCATTCAGTAGTGCTATGTAACTCTAGGAAAAACTAATTGAGTTCTACGAAGGTTCAACTAGTTCACAAACTGCTAAAATGGATTTGCTACTAAGTCAGCTCCAAAACATCCAAATAAAAGAGAATAAATTAGTAAACTATCGACATAACCGCTTCAAAGAAATATTGAACAACATCCATGCAATTGGTGAACAAGTCATAATAATGATTTAATCAATTATGCACTTAAAGTATACCTAAGGACCACCTTGTGGGTATCAATGGTTGATACTTATAAAGTATCTAAGGAGTTGTCAATTATATAGCTAGATGAATTCATTTATGATTTTGAACTTCATAAATAGGCTAGCCTTGATTAGAAAGAGAAGGGTATAATTTTAATTGTAGAAAATCCAAACCAGCATCAAGCCTAAAGAATAGATCGAGTCATAATTGGAGTTTGAGTCAATAAATGACGAAGATGACCTATCATCGAAAGTTGTGGACTTGGTCAAACAAATGATTCAATGAAAGAACTTTACCTAGATTCGTAAAAAGGAAATACCAAAGAAGGATTTGGCGAATTTCGGTGCTTTGAATCCAAGAAGAAGGGTCATTTCTGTTAGTGTCAGCCCTAAGAGTCAATCATGAGATAATTAATATGTGGCCTTTTTATTGTTAGGATGTATATTAAAAGTCTAGCTTTTGTATGAACATCTACATTTTGGAATAAGAATCACATGATCATTATTATCATTTTATATTTATTATATATGTGCATATTGTAACGCCCACCTTTATATCTACTCTCGGGCGGGGTTACGTACGATTAATCATATAAATTCTTTTCTAGAATAAAATTAAAACAACCAATGCAAGGACTAAGGACTGAACATGCTTGTTTAAAACTATCAAAGTTATTCTATAACATGATAAGTTCACCAGTAATTCAACTCATAACATAATCAAGTATAAGAGACATCCAAGGGTAAACACTATCCTGCAATATCAAACCTAATCACTAGCACTTATTGTCAAGGAAACATAAACATAAGCATGATAAAGTAGATATAGAAATATTTCTTTCCCGAGCCACCACCCCACACATCTTCAGCCTCCTGCCTCTTCCTTTAGGTTAAGTGTTTCTTACCATCATCTGCAGCATAAGACAACACATAAACTAGTAAGCACAAAGGCTTAGTAAGGATCCTGTCCTACTCGCAAAATCCATACGAAAGCATACAACATGTACACATAATAAATCATAAACATGAGTTCATCATAGCATACTAAACATCAAATTTCTAAGCATGCAGCATAAAGTATCTTAAGCATACCCTTCACATATAATCAATGTTTTTCAAAAACAATTCCATAAAGGTATTACTTAAAAATACATTCATATCATATAGGGCTCAGTTGTGTACCACATAATGCGCGTTCCCTAATGGATTGGGGAAGCGAGCCACCAACCAATTAGAGCAGGACCCTTACGTCCTACCGGAGCCATGACCTTACGTTAACATGCACCCCGGATTTGTTTAACGACCCCCTTACGTGTAACGCCCGCCCTTATATCTACTCTCGGGGCGGGGTTACGTAATAACCAATCATATTTTTTTTTTCTTTTTCCTCTAGCATAGCAAGGACTAAGTACTGAGCATGCTTGTCTAAAATTATCAAGTGATACTTACAAGTGCTAAGCATGCTAGTCAGTGCATGTCAATCAAATATCATGCTTGAATCATTAGAACATTTTGGAAATATTTTAATCAATAGTTATTCTATAACATGATAGGTTCACATATTATTTCAAGCTTACAACATAACCAACCAAGGATTCAAGTATAAGAGAATTCTAAGTGTAATCATTATCATGCAATATCAACCTAATCACTAGCATTCATTGTTGAAGGAAACATCATCATAAACATAGTAATATAGATATAAAAATCTTTCTTTCCCGAGCCACTACCCCACACATCTTCAGCCTCCTGCCTCTTCCTTTAGTTTAAGTGTTCCTTACCCTTATCTCCAGCATAAGACAACACATTCACTAGTAAGCACAAATTCTTAGTAAGGATCCTGTCCTACTCGCAAAATCCATACGAAAGAATACAACATGTACACATAATAAATCATAAGCATGAGTTCATCAAAGCATACTAAACATCCAAGTTTCTAAGCATGCAGTATAAAGTACCTTAAGCATACCCTTCACATATAATAAATGTTTTCAATGAATGTTTTCAAAACAGTTCCATAAAGGTATTACTTAAAAATACATCCATATCATATTGGGCCCAGTCGTGTACCACATATTGCGCGGATCACATATTGTGCGTTCCCTAATGAATTGGGGTAGAGAGCCACCAACCAATTAGAGCAGGACCCTTCCGTCCTACCGGAGCCATGACCTTACGTTAACATGCACCCCGGATTTGTTTAACGACCCCCTTCCGAGTCGGGTACACAACTTCCAAAGTAAAATACTTATCATGCTTTTACATATATGCTAAGGAGTACTCCAAATCCACTCTTAAGGGACACACCACTCTTCAAGGGTGCTCATGATCCCGTAGGGACACACCACACAACATAAGGGGTGCTCTTGATCCCATACTTAGTGGAGTATCCTTTCAAGCATTTTATCATACACATCACATGCAATTCATAAAGGGTACCCCATGGGCTATATTAACATGCTCATACATACATCATATTTCAACCACTTACACATACTTATATATGACAAGATTGGTCACATAAATCATATTCATGTCATAGGAAGTGGTAGCATGCTTCATGAGTTAATTGAGTTCTTCTTAACCCTAAACCTAAGGTTTTGTCCGAAAGTCAAGGGTAGAGGTAGCTTAGGTTTTTGACATCAAACATCCCATACAAACATCATATATATATACATCATGTATCATACTAAGCATAGCATACATCATGGGGTAATCAACTTTCACAAACCTAATATATCACGCCTTGGCCGAAAATAATGCTAGGGGAAAACTTAGTTTTCAAATCAAACCTTCCATTTAAACATCACATGCATATACGTATCATTATCCCCAAACATAAGCATATCCTATAGGTATTTTAACCTTCGCAAACCCTAACTCTAGGGTGTTGGCCGAATGTGTAGGGTAGGGGAAATTAGGGTTTTTGAATCAACCTTCATACAAGCATTTACACAAACATCTCACATACATATCATGCCACTTATTAAACATAGATTACATCCTAGGATAATTATGCAACCCTAAACCCTAATCCCTCTAGGGTTGGCCGAAACTTGTAGGGTAGGAAAAAAGTTGGGTTTTTATAATCAAACATTTATACAAACACCTTGTCTACACTATCATATAATACACTAAACATAAAATACATCCTAGAGAAATTCAACTCTTAAACCCCTAAATTCCTTGCCTTGGCCGAAACTTACACAAGGGTAAAACCCTAGTTTTTGTTCATAACATCATGAAGAAAATCAACATACATATATACCCTAAGTCTCAAGGGGTCTTCTCTTGTATCAAGGAGTAACCAAGGCCTCCCCTTAAGGGGTGGCCGAATCTTACAAAGGGGAAAACCCCCATTTTCGAAAACCACAAAAGCAAAAGAATCACACACAACTATTATACTGCAGGCGAGGGGATACTTACATCATTTCGCTTGAATTTCCCTTAGGGTACCCTTGGTTGAAGTTAGAGTGAGAGTTTCCTTACTAGCACTTCACTAGAACCTTTGGCCCTTGTAGAGGGCAAGATCCTTGGATGGGATCTTCTTCCTTCCAAATTCCCTAGGGTTAGAACCCTAGGGTGAAATTTCGAAACTTGACAAGGGGAGAAGAGGATGAATTTTCGGTGGGGAGAGTGAGGAAGAAGAAGAGAGGAAGTTATTCCAACCTCTTCATCTCTTATTTATACTTTTCTCATGAAGAGACATGTCTCTTCACTTCCCTAGCTTTAACAAGCATGTTCCTTATTCTCTCAACATGAAACATGGCTTGGTGTAATGGTTAAGACATTGTTAGTGCAACTAGGAGGTTCAAGGTTCAATCCCTGTTTCCTCCTTTCTACATCTTCTTTTTATTACATTTTGCACTAATCCACATCCAAGCCCATTAAGCCAAGCCCATCATAAAATTTCATAATAATTATGTTTCATGAATTCATAATATTTCATATGGAAATTTTGGGGTGTTACATTACGAGTCGGGTACACAACTTCCAAAGTAAAATACTTATCATGTCTTTACATATATGCTAAGGAGTACTCCAAATTCACTCTTAAGGGATACACCACTCTTCAAGGGTGTTTCTGATCTCATAGGGACACACCACACAACATAAGGGTGTTCTTGATCCCATACTTAGTGGAGTATCCTTTCAAGCATTTTAACATACACATCGCATGCAATCTCATAAGGGTGCCCCATGGGCCATAAGACATGCTCATACATACATCATAATTCAACCACTTAAACATACTTTATATATGACAAGATTGGTCACATAGATCATACACATATCATAGGAAGTGGTAGCATGCTAAACATTAAGTTTTCCAATCAAACATTCCATTTAATATCACATGCATTGACATATCATCATCCCAAACATAAGCATATCTCCTATAGTACATCCCATACAAGCATCACATATATATATCATGTATCGTACTAAGCATAGCATACATCATGGGATACTTAACCTTCACAACCCTAATGGTTTATGCCTTGGCCGAAAGTCATGCTAGGGGGGAAGTTAAAGTTTTTCCAATCAAACTTTCCATTTAAACATCACATGCATATACATATCATCGTCCCCAAACATAAGCATATCTCATAGGGTAGTTTAACCTACACAAACCCTAATCTTAGGGTGTTGGCCGAAAGTCATAGGGTAGGGGGAATTAGGGTTTTTGCAATGAAACATTCACACAGACATTTATACAAACACCTTATATACACTATCATACAATACACTAAGCATGAATATATTATAGGATAATTCAACCCTCACTAACCCTAGTTCCATGCCTTGCCGAAACCCATACAAACCCTAAACCCTAGTTTTTGTCATCACAAAATGAAGGGACACAACATATGTGTATACTCTAAGTCCTAAGGGGTCTCCTCATGTATCAAAGAGTAGCCAAAGACTCCCCTTTGAAGGTGGCCGAACCCTATACAAGAACGAAACCCTAGATTTTGTTCACAACATTTTGAAAGATACAACATATACATACACCCTAAGTTCCAAGGGGTCTACTCATGTAACAAGAAGTAGCCCAAGACCTTCCCCTAAGGGGGTGGCCGAAACTCACTCAAGGGGAAAAACCCCATTTTCGAAACCAACAAGGAGAAAGAAAATCATACAATAACCATTACACTGCAGGCGAGGGGATACTTACATCCTTTCGCTTGAATTTCTCCTTCTCTTACTCCTTAGGGTACCCTTGGTTGAAGGAGGGTGAGTCTTCTCCTTACTAGCCCTTCTCTAGAACCTTGGCCCTAGTAGAGGGCAAAATCCTTGAATGATTCTTCTTCCTTCCAATTCCCTAAGGTTAGAACCCTAGGGTTGTGTTTTTTCGAAAATTGAAAAGGAGAAGGGAGGCTTAGGTTTCGGTTTTGGAGTGGGAAGAGTGAGGAAGAAGAAGAGAGGAAGTTATTCCAACCTCTTCATCTCTTATTTATACTTTTCTCATGAAGAGACATGTCTCTTCACTTCCCTAGCTTTAACAAGCATGTTTCTTATTCTCTCAACATGAAACATTGCTTGGTTCATTGGTTATGACATGATTAGTGCAACTAGGAGGTTCAAGGTTCAATCCTTGCTTCCTCCTTTCCATATCTTCTTTTTATTACATTTTGCACTAATCCATGTCCAAGCCCATTAAACCAAGCCCATCATAACATTTCATAATAACAATAATGTTTCATGAATTCATAATATTTCATATGAGAAAATTTTGGGGTGTTACACATATTGTCTGATACTTTACATTGTAGATAACATAGTGTGTGGTGCCACACAGAAGATCATGTTATCAGTCCCTTGTAGAGTATAAGTAGTGGCTCACAACCGAGATGGTTTTGGATAAACCATTGGTATGATTGTAGTGTAATTTGGTATTAGTCTATCTTGACCATAGAATTACACTAGTACACTTTGTGTGTATTGAGCAGGACCGATATAGAGGTGATTCGATTTATACTGACTATATAATCGAATCAGACCTCAAATATTATGGTGTACATGCTCTTAATCCAAATATAATAATGGACACATGTACTTAATATCTATTTCTTTGATTTACCAATGGGCGAGATTTATTTGTTAAATCGATAGGCCCAGTAAATTGGGAAATAATATTATTTACATGGTTTTCCAATTGATTATAGAAGGAAACCATGTCCTAATGCGTTAGGATGATGATGTCCTCTTGAGGAGCTCATAAAGCTCATCATGTAAAATCATGCAGGTGGACTTGGTCCGACATGATGATAAGGTTGAGTGGTACTACTCATGGAGTTAGATATTAATTAATTAAATTATCAATAATTTAATTAATTAATGGACATGCAAGATCTTAAACACGTGGAGATTATATACACAAAATATGGTGGAGCACATATTTATTATGGGGGTTGGTGAGGTAGTTCAATGATAATCATTAGTGGATTGGATTATCATTAATAGATCAGGCTTTGATCCATTAGGAGACCAAAACTCAACTCCTCCTCATGGTCCCTATTGTAGCCTATATATACATCATAAGTTATGAGACCAAGGCATTGTTGGGTTCTCCCGACACAAAACAATAAAAACGCAGCGGAAACAAGAACCCACGAGCGATCCATGCGAAAGAAAAACTCGTACAAAGTTGATCTACATCTACTTCTAAAGAAGATATATCTTTGGAGCGTGCCCTTTGCTTATCCCGCTCGTCTAAGGTGCGGCGGATCTCTTGCACGTTCAAGTGTCCGTGCCTCTACACGTATCCACACGGACACAATCTCTCAACTTTGGGAGAACTACCTTAGTTGTGCTAGCAACTTGAGGTAGCTCGAAAACACCAAGAACCTTACAGTAAGGTTTCGGCCAAGAGTGGAGGAGAGGAAGAAGAGAGGAAGGGAAGGGGAAAAGCTAAGGCAAGAAGAAGACCTCATCCAAAGTCACAAGGCCCTCTTTTATAATCATCCCATGAATATGAAGAGGTTTGAGTCTCTTTGGCTTCCCAATAAAGAGCACATCTTTTCATGTGGCTCTTTATCATTTCCCATGCAAGAAAAGAATATTTTCATCCAATGAAGAGAGTCTTTTCTCTTTCCTCCATGCAACTCCGACCGGGCCTCTCGGGCTTCCGACTCGGTCTCCCGACCAAGTCTCCCGAGTGGCGAGCTCTCGACCCAGTCTGCCGAGCTCCGACCCAGTCTACCGAGTGCCGAACTAGTCGGCCGAGTTCTGACTCAGTCCGCCGAGCTCCGACTCGGCCCGCCGAGCTCCGACTCGGCCCGCCGAGCTCCGACTCGGCCCGCCGAGCTCCGACTCGGCCCGCCGAGCTCCGACTCGGCCCGCCGAGCTCCGACTCGGCCCGCCGAGCTCCGACTCGGCCCGCCGAGCTCCGACTCGGCCCGCCGAGCTCCGACTTGGTCTCTCTCGAGTTCCCAACTCGAGTCCCCCGAATTGACCTCCCGAGTTCCTAACTCGAGCTCAGGTCTCCCGAGTTCCCAACTCGGGCTCAGATCTCCCGAGTTCCCAACTCGGGCTCAGATCTGCCGATCAACTTTTCCGAAGCATTGTGTCCTTTGTGTGTGACCCAATATATTCTCATGACGTTGGCAATGCGCCTAAACACTTTAGACACGTAAGCAATGAGTGACATCTAGCAATGCATCATTGCTACCCAAGTGACAAGAAAAGTCGAGATCCGACTAAACCTCCGTGACTATGATAATGTATGACCTTGTCCTTCTATCCTTGATATCTAGATTGACCAATGAGGCATAGACCGTGTCGTCCTCAATCAATCTTGTGTTTCTTGATCCCCGAGTAGACTCACTCAAACAAATGAGCTTAATATCTCATACCGACTCATTTAAGCATGGTCATGTGTTTCAGTAGTCCTACTCGATCAAGGGGCCCACAGATATCACTCCCGTCATATGGGAGGGATAGATCCCATCTACATCACTCACAACCCTCCGCATAATTCATTACATAGCCAGTGATCGCCTTTATAGTCCACCCTGTTACGGGTAACGTTTGACGATACCAAAATACATAACTCCTTATGTAGGGAACCGTAGTGACTTCAGGTCTAAGGACTATTCATACCAATAGTCACATGAGAATATCTATGACACTCATATGGCAATCTATGAAACTTTCTCATGGCGGGTCATTCAGTACACATTCTCCAATGTATACCCATGTGTCAACTTGATATCACATATCCATGACTTGTGAGCTCAAGTCATCAGTTGATCTACATGCTAGTCTCCATGCATTAATATTGTCCCTGAATATTAATGCTTGACTAGGAATAATTTAGTGTAGTGTTCTCTACATTATCTCACTATCGATTCAGCTAATCGATATAATGTAGATAAGAACCTACTACACAAGGACATTATTATACTTAGTCATTCGGCACAGAATACAAAGTAAGTATAATAACCAAACATGCCTTTATTAATAATAGAATATGATACAAAATGTCCCTAGTCAATCATCACATAATTGGCTCTAGGGCTCCTACTAACAGGCATACCATCCAACACAACCCTAAGCCTCTCTTTTTTCTCTTCTCTCCTCCTCTCTCTCTCGTAGGGTTATTGCCGCCGCACCTATCAAGGAGAAGGGCTCAGTTTGGGTTAGGAAGAAGGAAGTCATGTCTACTTCTCTTCTCTTCTTATCCTTCTCTTCTCATCCTAGGGCATGCGCAAGCTAGGAGTTGGAGAGGTGGTGGTAGGCGGCGCCACTTTTGTTCTTGAAGTTGGCCGGCGGCAAGCAAGGAGTGGTGTTGGTGTTGAGGCTAGGTTTTGGTGGAGGAAAGGAGATAATTCTTTCTCCTTTTCTTCCACTTCTTCTTCCTCTTCTCTTCTCACCATTGGGTTGAAGAAAAGGAAAGGATTTTCCTCTTCCTTTTGGCCGACGGCTATAGGGTGGAGAAGAGGGTGGTCGGCGGTGCAAGGTGAGAAAGATCACCTCTTTCTCTTGTCGGCGCAAGCAAAGAAGAAGAAGTTGGTGGCTTTGGTGACTCCGTTTCTTTGATGATCGTCGCCCACACGACGTCCAAGAAAACGATAGGACATACGGTAGAAGACCAAGAGATAAACAAGAGGTATAATTCTTATTTCTTATTCTTAGTTTATTGTGTGTTAATTATTATCATGGACCTCGATGATAAACACAAAAACTGGCGATCTATTCATCGTCTATTCCGTGGCTAATTGATTAGACAAGGTAGATTTCTTGAACAACAAGTTTGTTCAAGTGACCACTCATATCAATTAGTACGATGATGAAACGGTTGCTTGGGAAAATTCCTTCCTTCTGGATTTTTTTAATTAATAAAATTTTTATCCGAGGACATGGAGAGGATTCCCATGGATAACCAAAACCAACAATTGGTATCAGAGCCAAGGTTTTCAGTTTTGTGTGATTTGGATTCGGTTACTTTCGTGCACTTTTCATATATGATTTTATGTCGGATAATAGTAGGATGTGCGTAAGCTAAATAGTTGGTTGCAGGCATAAGATCCGACTATTATGGCATAATGGTTGATTGTATGTGATTGCGTGTGTACGATTGTAATTATTTATTTGAATCATTGGAGTTGACGAGACTAATTAGTATTTAATTTTTGTAATTAATACGACATTGTTTAGCCATTCATTTTAATTTATTTGGATCTAGACTTGTTGTACACTCCTTTGTGGAGTATAGGGTCGAAGGATGTAAATTAAAATGCTTTTTTATCTCGGCTCGGAGCTCCTTTATGGCTTGCGCATGATGTATGGAGGAGGAGACGCGATAGCGACACGATGGGAGGCATATTGGAGAACAACATGTTGGATCATAGAGAATCGATAAAGGGGGGGGGATGAATATCGATTCAAATTTTTTGGAAAACTAGAGAAGATACGCAGCGGAAAATAATAGAACAAACGTGAACACAAGTTGGTTTTACTTGGTTCGGAGTCACGGTCGGCTCCTACTCCAAGGCTCACGGTCCTTGACCGTTTACTTTGGGCAATTCTATAGTCACAAAAAGAATTTTACAAATCAAGTACAGAAATAGAATTGGAATTTAAATTGCAACACTTTTCGTAAATTAATTTTACCGACGCCCGAGGTGGATCAAAGTTCGGAGCACAGGGTCGGCGGCAGCGCTGGAATCTCGAAGTCGGAGCTTGTCGGAGGGTAGCGCTTGAACGAATGTGCTTGGAGCGTTTGTGAACGATGATCTTGAAGCCTTGGGGGTGAACCCCCTTTTATAGCACCCATAGGGGCGCCTGTGTCGATGAGGGAGCCTACACGTGGCCTTTCCTGCGCGATCTCTTATCCGCAGGCTCGGTTAGTGCTTATCCATCTCACAGGAGCACCTGAGCTGATGGGAGCGCTCGTATGGTCTCGGGCGCCTGAGCTGGCTTAATTCAGAGACTTTGTGGCAGTTTGCTTTGTTGCTTCGGTTTATCCTTCCACTGGGGCGCCCGTGTCCATCCGGGCGCCTAGCCCCAGTGAGGCGCCTCACTGCATTGAGGCGCCTTAGCTGCAGAAACTCATTCCTTCAATCCCTGCAACCAAGGTTAGTTCCAAAACAAAAAGAAGCAAACATGTTAGCCACTATTTACAGCCTAAGCTGTCTTGGTTCTGACTTTGGGTCTCCCAAATGGAACCCTAGGTAGAATCGACGCCTACTGTTCACTCGCACGGGGAACACGTCCTCACCTACTCCTCTCAAGAGAGTTTACCTTTTGCCAACTGGCTCCTCCGGTTGGACTTTTGCCCAATCCACCTGATCAGGTCTTCGTGCCCAGTCCGCGACCAGGTCTTCTTGCCCAACTTCCGGTCAGGTCTTCGGTGCCCAACCCTTCGCCAGGATTTCTTGCCCAGTCCTCAACCAGGACTTCTTTGCCCAACTTCCGGTCAGGTCTTCTTGCCCAGTCCTTGACCAGGACTTCTTGCCTTGTCCTTTGCCAGGACTTCTTGCCTAGTGTACCTAGGACTTTTCCTGCACACTTAGTAAGCTTGTTAGATCACATTAACACCTTAACTTCTGAACCCTTTGCCATTATCAAAACATAAGTTTGACTTAGGTGCTTCCTACACCAATAATCTCCCCCTTTTTAATTTCTGACAACATGGTTCAAAAAGTTAAGTTAAAAAAAACAAGCAACGAATTGAACAATATTTAGTTTCCTCCCCCTGAAACGAAAATCCTCCTCCTGAGTTTTTCAAAGATAAGTGGGTTTTTGTAAATCTTCTAAGTGCTTTAGATTTTTGCAAGGTTTTCATGTTTAGCAAAGATTTCCCCAAGGTTTTTGCACACTTAAAAAAAATTTCAACATTATACTTAGGAAATTTTCAGAAAAAGTTTTTCCATACTTAGAAAATTTTCAGAAAAAGTTTTTCTATGCTTAGAAAATTTTCAAAAAAAGTTTTCCTATACTTAGAAAATTTTCAGAAAAGGTTTTTCTATATTTAGAAAATTTTAAGAAAAGGTTTTTCTATACTTAGAAAATTTTCAAAAAAAGTTTTTCCATACTTAGAAAAAAATTTTAATTTTTTGAAATGCTTAGATTTGAAAATCATTTTTAAGCATATTCGTTATTTACTTTACTTTTTGAAAAGGAGACAAAAGTTTTGAAAAATTTAGAAAAATTTCTTAAGTTTTTTAAAATTTAGAAAAAAATTTCTTTTCTCCTTTCCTTTCTCTCCCCCTTTGTCATATATCAAAAAAACTAATTATAGCAAAAGAATAAAAAATGAAGTTCTGTATTGAACCGACTCTAATATGCATAAACTGGACCAAACCAAATTAAACCGTTCTTGTTTGGGTCCTGTCTAACCCAGATAGCTACTTACTAACTGTCATGAATAGTAGCTTTCGCTAGGGCTAGTCAAGTTAAGTGTTTTGATCAAGTTAGATTTTCTAAGCTTGACCCTTAACCTGATTGCTGTTCAATTGGTATTTATTGCCCCAATTACTATAGATGCACTGACTTAAAGCATCTTGAATCAAAGCATAGACCTAAGCATCTCAACCCAGTCTAGGTTATCAATCAAAAGTATCCTAAGGTGCTTGTGAGATGCTGGCTTCTAAATTTATAGGTGCATACAGTTCTAGGGTTAGGGCCTAAGCTAAATACATTTGCGAAAAAGCCCTAATTTTCAAAGGGGAAAGTTTTTGAAAAAAAACTAAGTCGAAAAAATCATTTTAAATTTCAATAAAAAAACATGATTTCTTAAAACATATTAATTAACAGATAACAAATAAAATAATTTTTAAAAAAAACATATAGAGCAATCCTATTCTACTAAGCATAAGATTCAATTATGAAGTACATGACTGAGCAGTTGAAATAAATAGTCACGGCATATAGCTAATAACTTATCAAATGAGTAGTTAGCAAGTAAATATGATAGAAGCATATAAGTCAACTGGTCAATAGGAGGACCAGTAAAGTCGAACATCAGTCAAGCACAAGTCAGCCCTACTCAGTAGGGAAAGTCAAACAGTCAAAGATACAATAAGATAATTGGAAAGTCACTCTGATCTATGAAGAGGAAGGGCCAGGGGGGTCGAATGGACCAGGCTGCCAGGATCGAAACATGGACATCATTTCATTGTATCGAGCCTCGTTTGTTTGGTGTTCGTCTTGAATAGCGTCCAAGTACTCAGTGTGGTAGCCCTGGTTCACATTGTGTTCATTCTGTAGGGCCTCCATATACTCAGTGTGACGAGCCTCCATCTCCTCCCTGAGGCTGTGCATCTCCGTCTGCAATAGTGTAATGCGCTGGTCAGTGGTCAGTGGAGGAGGCTCTTGTAAGTGCTCGTTGATCTCGGCTGCGAGATCGACCACGTCTACCTCCACCTCCTCATTCGAGTCAATCTGAGCTCCGGCCCTCTGTCGTCTCCATGAGAGAACCTCGGCGGCCGAGATGTCTATACCAGCTAGTGAAAAGTTCCTAGCTCCTATTTCGTCGAACTCGGTCATTGGGGTGACCTCCCCAACGGTGATGTCGCGACTGTAGTGGTGAAGCAGAGAGGTGATGACATGACAGTAGGGGGTACGCACTCGACCCTGAGTCGTAATACTAGATGCGTAGATAATAGTATGGAACATGTGCAGACCGATATCTATGTCTAGATGATGTATCATCAGATACAGAAGAAAGGTATAAAAGGGTCGCATGGTCGTGACATCTCAGGTAGTCAGGGGGAGAATACACCGAACCAAAACTCGGTAGAGAGCGTAGTCCTGCACTCGGAGATCTACGGACTAAAACCGTTGCACCAATGTGTTTCACGCATCTCTGTAGAAGTAGGAGTAGAGAGTGTCTAAGTCAATGTGTGAGTATGGAGGAGCAAAGGGAGGGTCTCTCAGAGGGTAACAACAGAACGTGGACTGGGAAGGTCGCAGTCCAAGGAATCTAGTAAGTAGGGTAGGTGAGATAGTCAGAGGCATCCCCTGAACAGTAGAGGAGTAGCAAAGGTCATCTAGTTTGACCAGGTTGTTGTAAAATTCTGCACACAGGGTCTAGTTCACTGAATGTGTGCAGAAGACAAGCAGGTCAAGTTGATAGAAATTAATCGCATCCATAGCGGTTGGACAGGACTGGGTAAAGAATTGTCTGTTTAGAAAACTAGTCTTAATGGGCTTGTAGGTAGTTTGAGCAAATTTATTAAAGAGTTCTAAGTTTGGGAACCTAGGGTTTGGGCTAGGTTCAACCCTGGGGTTCGGTTAAGTAACACGACGTTTCCTAAACGAATAAGAAACTTGCATTTTAAGAAGCGAAATAATTGAAAAATTATTTATAAATGCATATTTAAAATGGTACCGAGGAGGCATAGCTGAAGAAGGGAGTTCGAGGGAACAAGAAGGGCTTCCGGGCGCCTTGGGAGGACGAGAAGTGAGGGAGGAATTCGGTTTTGGTGTGGGGAATGAAGAGGGAACCATGGTCTTTATATAGTACTCATCCGGGCGCCCGTTGTTGATGCAGTCTGTCCCTGATTGTTGTTTTGATGTTGACACCGATTTAAGTTTAGGTTGATGATTATTGATTATGATTAAGCCCTGATCGGGGATCAGTCATGGTATGGAAAATCCTAAACTGGAGGGTTAGGTGTTGAAAATCCTAGCTTGGAGGGCTAAGTGTATGAAAAGTCCTAATTCGGAAGAGGTGGGTGAAAAGTCCTAGCTTGGAGGGCTAGGTGAAAAGTCCTAACTTGGAGGGTTAGGTGCAAATTCCCATCTTGGAGAATTAGGTGAAAAAGTCCTGGCTTGGAGGGTCAGGTCCTAGCTTGGAGGGCTAGGTTTGGAAAGTCCTAATCCGGAAGAGTTGGGTGAAAAGTCCTAGCTTGGAGGGCTAGGTGAAAAGTCCTAGCTTGGAGGGCTAGGTGAAAAGTCCTAACTTGGAGGGTTAGGTGCAAATTCCCAACTTGGAGGGTTAGGTGAAAAATCCTTAGCTTGGAGGGCTAAGGTGGAAGAGAACTTAGCTTGGAGGGCTAAGTTTACGTCCCTGGATCGGTCTGGTGATCGGTCAGGGAAGCTGGCACGCTGCCCTGTTGTGGATCGGTCTGGTGACCGATCCAGCAACGACTGATCGGTCTGGTGACCGATCAGGGAGCACAAAGTGAGGTTGGGAACCTATTGTACTGCTCCTGATCGATCCGGTGACCGATCAGGGAGTGTGTGTTTCACCTATTGCTTGGCTCCTGATCGGTCGGGTGACCGATCAGGGAGCGAACAGTTGAGATTGAGTTCCCTTGCTGATCTGAACCTGATCGGTCTGAAGACCGATCAGGATCACTGTGCAGATCGTTCCGGAGAACGATCCAGCATCGCATGTTCCTCACTATGATCGATTAGGCTCTAGCCTGATCGGTCTGGTCATGATCTGATCAGTCTGGTGACCGATCAGGAGGCTGCCTGATCGGTCTGGTGACCGATCAGGAGGTCTGGACTGCGAAGCTCAGAAATCGCCCAAGAAAGGGCTGGATCATTCGAGTGATCGATCCACAACCTGGGATCGGTCTGGTGAACGATCCAGGAGAAGTCACAAAGAAATCGCGATTCTAATTGAGCATTGGGGACCGATCAGGATGGAGCCTGATCGGTCCGGACCTAGCCTGATCGGTCTAGTGACCGATCAGGAGTCGCTCTGATCGGTCGGGTGACCGATCACTTTAATTCAAATTAAACTGTCAGACGCTCTGATCGCGTCTCACCGTATCCGATTCGCTGATGTTTGCCTCTGATATTTGATTTACTGTGTGATACACTGCTTTAACAGTCTGATTAAGCTGCAGGTGACAGGGGAGGATTCAAACACTCAAGGAGAAGTCAATGGAGTCTTTCCTTGGAGCAGGTTTGTCCATTTCTCATCTCAGGTTGCAACGGCTGGAGCTGCAGGACTGAAGCCGCTGACTGAAGCTTAGCTGAGGGAGCTCAGGAAGTTCAGAAGGGTTCAGTGGTAGCTGGCGTTGGCAGTGAGGCAGCTGGAGGCTGCTGGAGATGAGGTCACTTGATGCTTAGTGGAGAAACAAAAGGGACGAGGGACAGCTTCGGTGAAGCAGAGTTCTACAGCTTGTGTTTTGAGTTCTTGCCGCCCTGAGTTCTCCCCAACTGCTTGTGGTGTTCTTGAAGTTTTCATCATTCTGAGCAAGCGATCGAGAAGCAATCATCCATTACTTGAGTGCTTGAAGGAGAGAACAAGGAGCTGTGAGTCCGACAGTGGGAAGACACGAAGAAGGGTTCTTGTGTGAGATCGCCACTGGGT
Organism: Boesenbergia rotunda; assembly: GCA_024364735.1. NCBI lineage: Eukaryota > Viridiplantae > Streptophyta > Magnoliopsida > Zingiberales > Zingiberaceae > Boesenbergia > Boesenbergia rotunda. The sequence goes on along the minus strand of JAGFNQ010009038.1, from coordinate 298,610 downwards.
GGAGCTCAGGGAAGCTTGCTGTGTTCTTGTCCTTGCTGAGTGCTTGAGTAAGATCCTTCTTGTTGTTTCATTGAACTTAAACATTTATCTGTGATTGAAATGCTGTGGAGAGGTTTCTCCACCGAGAAGGAGGTTGCTTCATATCCGGTGATAACCGGGGCTTGATCTGCCCACGATCAAGGGATCGCCCACCTTAAGGGCACGCCAAGGAGTAGGGGCAAGTTATCCCCGAACCTTGTAAATTCTCCTGTTAGCGATCTTGCTAATCTTGCTAGTTAGTTTTCTGTTTTAGTTTCTGCACTTTCTGTTTTCCATACTTCCGCTGTGCTACTAACAACTTCAAGTGCAGAAACTTGCTAACTTCTTGAAGTGAAAAGTGATTGGCTATATTCACCCCCCCTCTCTAGCCATCCCGTTTCCAATAAGTGGTATCAGAGCTTGGGGCTCTGTATACGGCTTAACATCCGAGAGTTTTCAACAAGATGGCGTTGAGAGAAGGCTTCTCCACCACCCGACCTCCATTCTTTGATGGCGCCGATTTCCAATATTGGAGATCAAAGATGGAATACTATTTGAAGATGGATATCCATACTTGGTTCGCGGTGAAGGAGGGATTCACCCCTCCTAAGGATGATGAAGGAAAAGAACTTGAGTCATGGAGGTGGACTGCCGAACAAACACGAAAAAGTGAAGCCGACGCGAAGGCGGTTGTCACTCTACAATGTCGCATGAACAAAGATCAGCTCATCAAGGTTGGCCCTTTCACAAGTGCGAAGGACTTGTGGAACAAACTCATTGAGCTTCACGAAGGCACCCGGGACTCTAGAATCGCAAAGAGGGATTTGTTCCTCAACCAACTTCAAAATCTCTCCAGGAGCGGTTCAGAGACACATGGGGGAGGTTCCAGGAGCAGCCCATTCCCAGGAGCAGCTCGCTAATATAGATGATTATGATGAGTGGGCTCCTGACCTTCGATGGTAGATTGCGGAATTAGAGCGGATGCTGCAGCACGAATTGCATATCTCTGAGCTCTGGCGACAGGAGGTCCGCTCAGAGTTTCAGACTTTTGATCGCTGTCTCGATGCTTTAGCCTCTGATGTCTCTGAGATGCACTCCTTCCAGGACAGATGGTATGAAGAATGGTATCATCATACATTTCCTGATGGTGCATCTCCCAGTGGCCCTTCACCAGGAGATATCATCTACATTGATGATTCGGACGATGATCCCGCTGACGATTGACCGCTCTATGTTCGTGTTTGATGGTTTTGACGGATGTGTACATCCTGACCTTTGTCTGTTCCCTCTTGCTTAGGATGTTACTGTTTGTTGATGCTAGATGACTACTATTTGAAATCGTGCTATATTGCCATGATTATGTTTTTATCTCATGATAGTATGCTTATTGCTGATGCCTTGTTGATTATCTGTCTATTATCTGCATGCTTGCTACATTGCTATGTTCATGTCTATGCTACCATGCTCATATGATACATATGCCTGTTTCGCCATTTGATATATTTTTGCCATATGTGATCGTATGATTATCGATAGTCAATCATATTCTTGTTAATTTGAGATACCCCTAGGGTTGAGGGGGAGTTTGGTTTAAACTTATCAGCCCTTCTAGCCCCTTTTAGGTGTTCGACAAAGGGGGAGAGTATTGGTTGGTTAAGTTTAGGATGATCATGTTGTAGGGGGAGGATCCTGATTCCCCTATGATTCTGGATTTGAGGAAATGGATTGAGAATCCCTAAACTTAGATCGGGTTGTCAAACAACAAAAAGGGGGAGATTGTTGATGCAGTCTGGCCCTGATTGTTGTTTTGATGTTGACACCGATTTAAGTTTAGGTTGATGATTATTGATTATGATTAAGCCCTGATCGGGGATCAGGCATGGTATAGAAAATCCTAACCTGGAGGGTTAGGTGTTGAAAATCCTAGCTTGGAGGGCTAGGTGTATGAAAAGTCCTAATTCGGAAGAGGTGGGTGAAAAGTCCTAGCTTGGAGGGCTAGGTGAAATGTCCTAACTTGGAGGGTTAGGTGTAAATTCCCATCTTGGTGAATTAGGTGAAAAAGTCCTGGCTTGGAGGGTCAGGTCCTAGCTTGGAGGGCTAGGTTTGGAAAGTCCTAATCCGGAAGAGTTGGGTGAAAAGTCCTAGCTTGGAGGGCTAGGTGAAAAGTCCTACCATGGAGGGCTAGGTGAAAAGTCCTAACTTGGAGGGTTAGGTGCAAATTCCCAACTTGGAGGGTTAGGTGAAAAATCCTTAGCTTGGAGGGCTAAGGTGGAAGAGAACTTAGCTTGGAGGGCTATGTTTACGTCCCTGGATCGGTCTGGTGATCGGTCAGGGAAGCTGGCACACTGCCCTGTTGTGGATCGGTCTGGTGACCGATCCAGCAACGACTGATCGGTCTGGTGACCGATCAGGGAGCACACAGTGAGGTTGGGAACCTATTGTACTGCTCCTGATCGATCCGGTGACCGATCAGGGAGTGTGTGTTTCACCTATTGCTTGGCTCCTGATCGGTCGGGTGATCGATCAGGGAGAGAATAGTTGAGGTTGAGTTCCCTTGCTGATCTGAACCTGATCGGTCTGAAGACCGATCAAGATCACTGTGCAGATCGTTCCGGAGAACGATCCAGCATCGCAGGTTTCTCACTATGATCGATCAGGCTCTAGCCTGATCGGTCTGGTCATGATCTGATCGGTCTGGTGACCGATCAGGAGGCTGGCTGATCGGTCTGGTGACCGATCAGGAGGTCTGGACTGCGAAGCTCAGAAATCGCCCAAGAAATGGTTGGATCATTCGAGTGATCGATCCACAACCTGGGATCGGTCTGGTGAACGATCCAGGAGAAGTCACAAAGAAATCGCGATTCTAATTGAGCATTGGGGACCGATCAGGACGGAGCCTTATCGGTCTGGACCTAGCCTGATCGTCTGGTGACCGATCAGGAGTCGCTCTGATCGGTCGGGTGACCGATCACTTTAATTCAAATTGCACTGTCAGACGCTCTGATCGCGTCTCACCGTATCCGATTCGCTGATGTTTGCCTCTGATATTTGATTTACTGTGTGATATACTGCTTTAACAGTCTGATTAAGCTGCAGGTGACAGGGGAGGATTCAAACACTCAAGGAGAAGTCAATGGAGGCTTTCCTTGGAGCAGGTTTGTCCATTTCTCATCTCAGGTTGCAATGGCTGGAGCTGCAGGACTGAAGCCGCTGACTGAAGCTTGGCTGAGGGAGCTCAGGAAGTTCAGTAAGGGTTCAGTGGTAGCTGGCGTTGGCAGTGAGGCAGCTGGAGGCTGCTGGAGATGAGGTCACTTGATGCTTAGTGGAGAAACAAAAGGGACGAGGGACAGCTTCGGTGAAGCAGAGTTCTACAACTTGTGTTTTGAGTTCTTGCCGCCCTGAGTTCTCCACAACTGCTTGCGGTGTTCTTGAAGTTTTCATCATTCTGAGCAAGCGATCGAGAAGCAATCATCCATTACTTGAGTGCTTGAAGGAGAGAACAAGGAGCTGGGAGTCCGACAGTGGGAAGACACGAAGAAGGGTTCTTGCGTGAGATCGCCACTGGGTGGAGCTCAGGGAAGCTTGCTGTGTTCTTGTCCTTGTTGAGTGCTTGAGTAAGATCCTTCTTGTTGTTTCATTGAGCTTAAACATTTATCTGTGATTGAAACGCTGTGGAGAGGTTTCTCCACTGAGAAGGAGGTTGCTTCATATCCGGTGATAACTGGGGCTTGATCTGCCGACGATCAAGGGATCGCCCACCTTAAGGGCACGCCAAGGAGTAGGGGCAAGTTATCCCCGAACCTTGTAAATTCTCCTATTAGCGATCTTGCTAATCTTGCTAGTTAGTTTTCTATTTTAGTTTCTGCACTTTCTGTTTTCCATACTTCCGCTGTGCTACTAACAACTTCAAGTGCAGAAACTTGCTAACTTCTTGAATTGAAAAGTGATTGGCTATATTCACCCCCCCTCTCTAGCCATCCCGTTTCCAAGACCCGTGAGGTCTCGGGCACCCGGGTTGATGGAGGCGCCCGTGTGGTCCCGGGCGCCCGAATCAGAGCTGTCCGCAGCTTTAACTTTTGGCAGATCTAACTGCCTTGGATGGAGATAAAGACTTCAGGTGCCCGTGAGGTCCCGGGCGCCCGAGTTGACTCTGATTTGACCGTTGACCAGTTTGACCGTTGACCGTTGACCAGAGATGACTATGTTGACTAGGTTTGACTCAGTTGACTGTGTTTGCCTAATCAATGATTAAGTCAAACAATCCCTAGATTCCATTTTAGATGAGTTTATTTGTGATATTTAACAAGAAATTCAATGTATTAGGTCCTAGATATCTCACCCAGTTCTATGTGTTCAACCATGTTAACCTTATGGGTTTTGTGAGACAGGTTTAACAAAAATTAAGATTTTAATTTGAAAACACGGTTAACTTTAAAAGATCAATTAAGTTTAAGTTCATTTTGAAAAGTGGTTGACTCTATGATTAATTGAAATTTGTGTTAGATTCAAATCTGACAATAGTAAAGTGAATTTGATTTTCTATAATTGGCTTCTAGGTCTTGGCAAGGCACTAGGCCTTCTTTGGCCGTAGCCCTATTGGATCATCAACCCTTTACTTGACAAAACCTTTTATTGAAAATTCATCTTCAAGTTACTTCTTGAAGGATTTTGGTCTAACTAGTTTGGGTTTTGGATCAGTAGTTTCGGCTAGTTCCACCAAAATGGCTTCCCTAACATACTATCATCTCACCACCACCCAATACTATGTTGTTCAAATTTCGATTAAGTCGTTTTGTCCTTAGTCTAACCAGTCCTAAGTCTAAGCATGATGAATTACAGTAGAAAATAAACAAGCAAGCATGCAACAAAGAAAATTTGCTAAAAAACTTATCTAATTATGAAAATTATTTTTATATTGGCTCCCCCTGGACTATAGCCTCGATAATGGTTGGGGATCTAATACTGGTTTGGTCCAGCTTGATTGTTCAAACAGAGCTTAGGGACCCATGCTTGAATTCGAGTTCTAGGTTGGTTCAATACAGCATAATAAGACCGTTGTCTAGACATGGTTCGATACCCTAATCCAGATCGGTTAAGAACGGACTTCTGTTTTCCAAGGATCAAGTCAAGACCCTTGGAACCCGAAGTGAATCGTTCCAAAGCCACTCTGAGCTCCTTGACTTGAGTTTTCAAGGAGGAATTTGTTGGATTGAGAGACTACAATAGGGGGGGGTGAATATCGTTAAAAAATTTTCGGATTCGAGGTTAAGAGAATACGCAGCGGAATTGAAAACACAGCACAAGAACTCAAGCGATTTTACTTGGTTCAGAGTCGCGGTCGGCTCCTACTCCAAGGCCCACGGTCGTTGACCGTTTACTGCAGGCAATTCTATATGTGCGCAAATGTTTACAGAAAAATATTATAGTTGTAGTACAGTAAACTAAAAATTAAACTCTTCGTTACCGACGCCCGGTGTGGATCGTGCTTTGGAGCAGAGGGTCATCGTCGGTGCTTGAATCTCAAGATGGGAAGTTTCCGGAGCAGAGCGCTTGAGTCGAAGAGCGTATTGGCGTTGGAAGAATTGTATTCTGAAGCCTTGGGGGTCGAGCCCCTTATATAGTGCATCTGGGGGCGCCCGGGACGTTGGGGGCGCCCTCCACGTGTCTCCCGATCAGCAAACCCTCATCCGCAACTCGGTCAGCCCTTATCCCTCCAGGATCGGGCTCGGGGTTTGACGGGGGCGCCCGGGACGCAGGGGGCGCCCGGGTTGACTCGGTCTGCTGACTTCTCGGCTTCAATCGCTTCGTTAGCTTGGACCCAGGGCGCCTGAGGCATCCGGGGCGCCCGAGAGCCTGGGGGCGCCCGATAGCTTGGGGGCGCCTGGCCCAGTGAGCTTCCGAAGCGTTTCCTTGCTCAACTTGTTTTGCCTTCACCTTGGGGCGCCCGGGACCTCCAGGGCGCCCTGCCCAGCTGCTGCCCCTCTCCTTTGGGGCGTTCTGAGCTGCAGAAACTCGTTCCTTCGGTCCTGCATCCAGGGTTAGTACCAAACAAAACAAAGCGAGAATGTTAATGAATTTTACAGCCATAGCTGTCTTGGTTCTGACTTCGGGTCTCCAAAATGGAGCCCTAGGTCGAGCCAACGCCTAATGTTCCCTTGACGGGGAACGCGTCCTCACCTACTCCTCTTAGGAGAGTTTACCTTTTGCCAACTGGCTCCTCCGGTTGGACTTTTGCCCGATGCACCTGACCAGGTCTTCGTGCCCACCTTCCGAGCAGGTCTTCGGTGCCCAATCCGCAACCAGGTCTTAGTTCCCACCTTCCGAGCAGGTCTTCGGTGCCCAGCCCCCGGCCAGGTCTTAGTACCCAATTCCTCGAACCAGGTCTTCGGTGCCCAGCCGTCGGCCAGGTCTTAGTGCCCAATTCCTCGAACCAGGTCTTCGGTGCCCATCCCTCGGCCAGGTCTTAGTGCCCAGTCCACGACCAGGACTTATTGCCCAACCTTATGTCAGGACTTAGTTGCCCATCCCTCGGACCGTTATTTGACCATTTTTCGAGATTGTGAGCCTTCCATCGTCTGGTTCCGATTCCGATCCGGTGTCAACGTCTTCCGAAGCGGTTAAGGCGAGAAGATTTAATTGCGAGGCCTCTTCTTCTTCTTCGGAGGGAGATTCATCCCACGTGGCTTGGAGAGTCTTCTTTCTTCGTGTCTTCTTTGCCTCCTTCAGATTGGGGCACTCTGATTTGTAATGTCCCTTCTTGTTGCACTCGTAGCAAGTGACATTGATATTGCTCCTTGAAGATGTTGAAGGTTCAGCTGAATCTTCCTTTCTTCGGCTTGTTTTCTTTTTATTTGTCTAGTGCTTCAGCTCCTTGTAGTAGTCCTAAGCTAGTCGTACCAACTTGGGTCGATCACCTTCGCTGTCTTCTGAGTCTGAATCTGAGTCAAACTCGGGTGCTGGTTAAGGATTCATCTTGGGGACTTTTCCTTGGGATTTACCTGCAATAAACGCAATACTTTTCTCGACCAAAGAGGAGTTAGTCTGTTCATGCAATTCTAATTCTGAGAAAAGTTCATCTAACTTAATTTTAGAAAGATCCCTGGACACTTTGTAAGCATCTACCATAGATACCCATAGTGTGTTCCTTGGGAATGTGTTTAGAGTATACCTGATTAGGTCACGATTCTCTACCTTGTGACCTATCGTATGCAGCCCATTCATTAGCTCCTGGATTCTGGCGTGGAGCTGTGCTGCTGATTCTCCTTCATTCATTTTGATCGTGTAGAATCTGTTCAGCAACAGGTCTCTTTTGATGATTCTGGTGTCGGAGGTACCTTCGTGCAGCACAATCATCTTGTTCCAACGTTCTTTAGCACTGTTGAAAGGACCCACCCGGTTCAGCTCTTCTTTGGTCAATCCGCATTGCAACGTCTGGGTTGCCTTTGCATCAGCCTCGATCTTCTTTTTCAACGAGCCGCCCCATTCAGAATAGTGATGTGCCACTCCTTCTGCGTTCTTGGGAATCTCCAAGCCAGATTGGATAATTATCCACATGCCCACCTGAGTTTTCAGGTGGACTTCCATCCTGCATTTCCAGTAGGAGAAATCTTTTCCACAAAAAAGTGGTGGTCTGGCTGTGCTAAATCCTTCTTGCATGGCCATTAATATTTTCTAAAAAGAAAAACAAAGAAAACTTGTTCCAAGACTTGGTCTTGGATTAGTAGTGCGGAAGAAATTAAAAGTAACGAAAAAACGATCGAGTGGTGTTGCACCAACCTCGATTAACAAGAAAGATTCAAAAAATTTTAAATATTTCCATAAATCCGAAAAAAACTCTCAAATTGGTGGTTGCACCAAATTTGAGCCACCCGCTCTGATACCACTTGTTGGATCATAGAGAATCGATAGAGGGGGGGGGGGTGAATATCGATTCAAATTTTTCGGGAAACTAGAGAAGATACGTAGCGGAAAATAATAGAATAAACGCGAACACAAGTTGGTTTTACTTGGTTCGAAGTCGCGGTCGGCTCCTACTCCAAGGCCCACGGTCCTTGACCGTTTACTTTGGGCAATTCTATAGTCGCAAAAGGAATTTTACAAATCTAGTACAGAAATAGAATTGGAATTTAAATTGCAACACTTTTCGTAAATTAATTTTATCGACGCCTGAGGTGGATCGAAGTTCGGAGCAGAGGGTCGTCGGCGGCGCTGGAATCTCGAAGTCAAAGCTTGTCGGAGCGTAGCGCTTGAACGAAAGTGCTTAGAGCGTTTGTGAGCGATGATCTTGAAGCCTTGGGGGTGAACCCCCTTTTATAGCACCCATAGGGGCGCCTGTGTCGATGAGGGCGCCTACACGTGGCCTTTCCTGCGTGATCTCTTATCCGCAGGCTCGGTCAGCGCTTATCCATCTCATAGGGGCGCCTGAGCTGATGGGGGCGCCCATATGGTACCGGGCGCCTGAGCTGGCTTGATTCAGAGACTTCGTGGCAGTTTACTTTGTTGCTTCGTTTTAGCCTTCCACTGGGGCGCCCGTGTCCATTCGGGCGCCTAGCCCTAGTGAGGGGCCTCACTGCATTGAGGTGCCTCAGCTGCAGAAACTCATTCCTTCGATCCCTGCAACCAAGGTTAGTTCCAAAAGAAAATGAAGCAAACATGTTAGCCATTATTTACAGCCTAAGCTGTCTTGGTTCTGACTTTGGGTCTCCCAAATGGAACCCTAGGTCGAACCGACGCCTACTGTTCCCTCGCACGAGGAACGCGTCCTCACCTACTCCTCTCAGGAGAGTTTATCTTTTGCCAACCGGCTCCTCCGGTTGGACTTTTGCCAAATCCACCTGATCAAGTCTTCATGCCCAGTCCGCGACCAGGACTTCTTGCCCAACTTCCGGTCAGGTCTTCGGTGCCCATCCCTTCGCCAGGACTTCTTGCCCAGTCCTCGACCAGGACTTCTTTGCCCAACTTCCGGTCAGGTCTTCTTGCCCAATCCTTGACCAGGACTTCTTGCCTAGCCCTTTGCCAAAACTTCTTGCCTTATGTACCTAGGACTTTTCCTGCACACTTAGTAAGCTTGTTAGATCACATTAACACCTTAACTTCTGAACCCTTTGCCATTATTAAAACATAGGTTTGACTTAGGTGCTTCCTACACCAACACAACAAGCCATAATAGTTGAAAATTTAGTTTTTCTTATTTATTGCTTTTTGTTTATATGTTTGTTGTTCTTGGATGATAAAATTTCTCAATTTTAAACTATTAAGTGGGAGAGGGAATCTTTGAGTCCCGTAGCCTCCATTACAAATTTGACATGTGATGCGAATAAATTTGCGCGTTGGCTCTGAGTGCCTTCTCTATATTGGATGAGTTTCTTTCACGGATCACTAGGACAAATATGGTTATAAGAAATATTTAGGAGCGTGTGATCTTCCCTATCGGAAGAGACATAATCCTAGATAATTGCCTTAGTATCGTGTAATTCTGTACACTTAGATGCATTTAATAGTATTCTCCCCATCGAATTCACTGCTATTATTTGTAGGGCCGAAGAGGAACCTGTTGGGATCGGGTGCATGTTGACATGGATGCGGGTTCGTAATTTTAAAATTAATTACGTGCAGCGGAAGGTTTAGCATAAATAATTTCTCAAATTATTTAACCACACATCTAAGTATGCAACTTTATCTTGTGTAGACATGATCATATATTTAAATTTTTTGCAGAAACGTAAACTAATTTACGTATTACCTCGCGTAACTTAAAGGAAGGGACGAGATCCAACCGTATGTGTCCCTCGGAAGCTCCGCCTCTATTCGCGTCCATGCCGAGTATCTTCGGGATGACTTCGCAAAGCCATGAGTTTCGTGTTCTCGAGAACTACTAGATTCTCCGAGAACGCGATAAGAAAACCAAGAGAGAAGTAATCACATCGGAAAAACTCACTACCAAGGTTGGCAGGAATCACAATTCCAGCGAGAAGGAGGAAGATGACTTGCGCCTAATCCCAAGGTGATAATGGCCGGAGAGGAAGATCGTCCCAACGGAAGAACTTCGTCGCCTCGGTGCTTCTCCTTGTGCTCACGACAAGAAGAAGGGAGAAGAACCTTGTGGCCGGCCAAGAGGAAGAAGGGAGGAGAGGGAGAGAGCCCAGGCAAGAATACTTCGATTGATTTCCAAGCCTTGCCTTGGGTCCTTTATATAGTGGCCTCTCAACCGCCAAGTCTCTTTTTTCTTATGGAATAAATTTTCTATGACTTATTCCATCATGCCAAGTTTTATCATATTTTAATTCATGATAAAAACTGACCAAGTCTCCTTTTTTCTTATGAAATAAATTTTCTTATCATGGTAAATCAATCCATGATTGATTTTATAAAATAAAAATAAATCAATCCATGGTTCATTTTAATTTCTATGAAAAATAAACCAAACCTTGGTTTATTATATAAAAATTTATACCATCCATAATTTTATAAAACAAACCACACTTGGTTTATTTTATAAATTGAACCAAAACTTGGTTCTCTCCCTTTGTTGTGGCCGGCCAAGCAAAGAGGATGGAGACCCTCTTTGGCCGGCCCATCCAATCCACGCCCCAATGAATTAAACTCATTTAATTCATCTATTAAGTTTTCAAAAGACTTAGCCATTTTACGCTTCCGATGCGTCTCTGATAAATTCAGATTCGACTTATTGTTTGGCTCAACCAAACCTAATCTCTCTTGATTGGAAAATCCAATTTTTAACTCGTTTTAAATCCCTCGGATTACTCGTAGTGTGTGTGACTAAATAGGCTTTCGATTTATGTTGGCCGTCTATAATTAATCAATTATAGAACGATCATGACTGGCACCTAGTAGTACATCATGATCCCCAATTAATCGAAAAATCAACGGTTGACCTCAGAAACTATTCTGAAACCCTTCAGCAGCTATAATGAATCGTGCCCTATTCCCTTCACCATCTTATACCCACTTGGTTCAGGACATGGTCTATGTGTGTTAGTCCCCACTAGGTTGACTACGTCACACCTAGCCCAAGTAACGTTTTCTCGTCCTACGGATTCTAATTACTCTCATGTATTTAAGAGATTTATACTCTGAACATGTCATGCTCTGGCCAGAGGTTTCGAGTAACAATCCGACGATAGGCCTTGGGTATACATCTCCTCGCAAGGAATGGTGAATCCTTTGTAGGCTGTTCAAACATCTTCGGGCACTTCGGCTTATACCCAATCATCCTGGGTCCACACCTCCTTGGAGATGCTTGCTTAAGATGTCAAAGTATAAGTCTCCATGACCAAGATGACTTGAACACCGCAAGTCAAAGGAACATCGCACTTAAGCTACAGTAAGAACTTCACTGACATATCTATATGTAGACTACCATATGAAGTTTTACAGTCAATCACTCCAATGAACTAGTTCCCTTAACTAGCATTCATGTTTATCTCCGGACATCTCAATGTCACCAGCCAGTGAGAATCAACTGATTAGAGAATAACCCATGCTAGTCTCAACAGAATTGATAGTGTCCGTATTTATCAATTCATCGACTAGGGACAATTTCAATACTTCACAATTGCACATGTAGAGATAATCACTAGTTGTGAATTCATCACAAATTCTTTCATGCTGTGAATTGTATTGCGGACATTCAGTAAATGAGTTTAAGATCTCAATCAAATACATAAACATGTATACTCAAATAGTGAATATTCATTTATTAAAATAAATGATTACAATCATAAGGCGATTGCCTTAGGACACTTTTCTCATATCACTAACAGAACCTACTATTAATTTTATTTGTCAAAAAGTAAGGTTGATAAGATAATAAAATTAATGAGTAAAACCTCCTCTTACAAATATAGAATTCGTAAACATCCACATTATCATGGCATGCGATATTCTCGGTGTTTTGAGGTGTTGGTTGATTTTAAAATTATATTGTTTGAGGAATCAATATTATTTTGAAATCCTAATGTTTTGATCATTGTGATTCTCAGGATTTTTTAAAATGGCTTTCAACCCACTTGCTGTTATTTTAAAGGAAAATAAACTTACTTGTCCTAAGCTACATAGATTGGAAACAGAACTTGGACATTGTCTTGACTGCTGAAGTGTACAAATTTGTACTTTTGAGATATGTCCTGAAAAGCCTAGCGAGAATTCTAGTGAAGATGAGAAGGAACGTTATAAGAAGTGGGTGAATGCAGACGAGATGACGCGGTGTTGCATTTTGGCTTCTATGTTAAATGTGCTGCAATATCAACATCAGGTTTTTCCACTGCTTATGACATGATGTTCAATCTCAAGGAACTCTTCGGACACCAGAATTGGGCTACTAGGCAAGAGGCAATGAGGAACTTCATGACGACCACCATGACAAAGGGAACACCTGTGAGGGATCATGTTCTCAAAATGATGGCTCATTTGAATGAGATGGAAGTCCTTGAAGCGGAGATCGATGGGGATACCCAGGTTGATATCATTCTCCAGTCAATACCTAGGAGTTTTGAGCAGTTTCACCTGAACTATAATATAAACAAACGGACATATTCGTTAGCGGAACTTCTAACAGAACTCCAGGCGATAGAGGAATTATTTCGTCAGAGTGCTCATGCTTTCGTTGCTAAAAAGGTTTCTACTTCTATGCTGAAAGGCAAGAAGAAGAAGAAACAAGAATTAGCAAAGTAGGCGACTGGATCTCAGGGACCTCAGGCTAGAGTGAAGAAGTCGAAAGCCAAGTGCTTCACATGCAAGCAGACTGGACATTGAAAGGTGGACTGTCCCTGTCGAAAGGAGAAAAATCAAGGTATATCTTTTTGTTTAGTTGTTGAAACATGTTTAGCGGTGTTATCTACCGATACCTGATGTGTAGATATGGGAGCCACTAATCATGTCTGCAATTCTTTGCAGGGGTTCTAGGAAACTAGATGACTAGCTGAGGGAGAGATTACTGTCTACAAGGGCAATGCTACGGAGGTGGCGGCTATTGCAGTGGGAGAAATTTATTTATCTTTTGATAGAAATAAAACTTTGGTTTTAAGAAATTGCCTTTATGTACCTTTGTTTAGAAAGAATCTTATTTCTGCTTCTAAATTATTTATGGATGGGTATTCTATTTCTTTTAATGACAGAGTTGTTATAAAAAGGAACAGGGAGATTATCTATTCTAGTGCGTTGGGTAGCAATTTGTACACTCTTGAACCAAAATCTTCGACGATGCAAATAGAAATCAATAACTCATCGTCTAATCATAATAAGAGAAAAGAACCTTCGAAAATAAACCAAACGTATCTTGGACATCTAAGGATAGGTCATATTAACCTGAGTAGAATTCAAAGGTTGATAGGTGATGGACCTTTGGGTTCATTAGTGGTGAAAGATTTTCCAACCTGTGAATCTTGCTTGGAAGGTAAGATGACTAAGAGGCCTTTTAAGGCTAAGGGGTATAGAGCCAAAGATGTGTTAGAGTTGGTTCATTCTGATTTGTGTGGTCCGATGTTTATCCAGGCTAGAGGTGGCTTTGAATATTTCATCTCTTTTATAGATGATTATTCAAGGTATGGATACATTTACTTGATGAGCCGCAAGTCTGAATGTTTTGACAGGTTTAAAAAGTTCAAGGCTGATGTGGAGAAATGTGAAGGTAAAAGTATCAAAACACTACGATCTGATCATGGTGGTGAGTACCTCTTGGGAGAGTTTAGGAATTACTTATTAGAGGCTAGGATTCAATTCCAATTGTCTGCACCCGGTACCCCCCAACAGAATGGTGTGGCAGAACGATAGAATAGGAATTATATGGAGATGGTTAGATCGATGATGAGTTATTTTGAGTTACTGGTTTCGTTCTGAGGGTATGCTCTAGAAACGATAGTGTATATTTTGAACTTGATACCTTCTAGATCAGTACCCTCTACTCCCACAGAATAGTGGACTGGGCGTAAGCCTAGTCTAAGACATTTTCGAATTTGGGGTAATCCAGCACATGTGTTGAAGGGAGATGCTGATAAGTTGGAATCTCGTACAGAAGTATGTTTGTACATAGGCTATCCTAGAGGAACTGTAACGCCCCAAAATTCCCATTTTTAGTTCTTAAAGTCCTTAGAATTATTTAAAAATGGTTTAGAAATATTCTAGATATTTTTAGGGATTTTTAGAATATTTTTATGAAATTTTCCGAGTCCGTTTAGTATATTTAAAAAAAGAAAAACGTTAAAGAGCAAGCAGGGGATTCGAACCCGCGACCACCGGAAGAACAAGCACGCGCGCGACCAGCTGGGCTGGTTGGTTTTGTTGAAATAAGCTGGGCGAAACAATAGATAAGGTATAATTAGGTAAATTCGCCCCATAAGTATAAATAGATAATTAAAGAGAGAAATTTTATTTTCTCTCAACCTAAACCCTTTCTCTCCCTCGCCCAGCACCTTGCGCCGACTTCTCTCCCTCTCCTCTCTTGGGCGACGCCAACCAACACCAAGGCCAAGGGGGCCGGCCAAGGTTCTCCTCCAAGAGATATTCCTATATTCGGGATCCCCGCGACGAGAGGAACGCGTAGGCGCGAAGAATTCTCCGAGATCTCAAGTTTCTCCCGAGCCCTAGACGTCAATCTTGGTTGTAAGTCCAAGATATCAATGTAAGTACTGCTCACCTGCAGTAAGAGGCGGTTTTTCCGCAAGAATTTCCCTTAATAGTTTTTAAAAGAGATATTTCCTTTTTGTTTAAGTTTTTGCATGTGATCTTAGTTCATTATATGCTTGTATAAGTTTGATAAAGCACCCTATGTGAGATTAGGGGCTAAGAAAGAAAAGAGAAGATAAAGATAAGAAAAGAAAAGGCCAAGGCCTTAAGAAATCCCCAAAAGTCAAGACTTAGGGATTTTAGCACGCAAGGTGCTCGAGAAAATGCCAAGGCATTTACAGATAAGAAAGAAAAGAAAGAAAAGCTATTTTATTTTCTAAGGCCAGTACCCGGCGTCCAAGGGCGTCGTTAAAGAAATCCAGGTGTCCAATTCCAAGGTCTTGGCCCTGGTAGACCAAGGTCTGCTCTATTAGGATTGGTGGCTCGCTACCCCAACCTTTTAGGGAACGCGCATGAGATGGTACTTACGTCTTCAGTGGATCCAAGTGATTAGTATTTTCAAGTATATGCTTTAGCAAAGTTTTCTAAAGTTTAAGAAAGTTTTCAAAAGTTAAAGAATTGCTAAAGTTTCAAGTTAAGCCAAGAAAAGTGAGTTGAGATTTATTAATGCTTGAGTATGCATGTTTTGAGTTACACATGTTCTTAGTTTTCTTTCAAGCATATAAGTATCTCATGTGATTTCATATTGTTCAAGAAGCATGTTTGCACATTTCGAGATTTTGTGAGCTAGATAGTACTTACTAAGCTTTTTGCTTACTAGTTGCATTTCCTCTTACTGCAGATAAAGGTAAAGGCAAGCAATTCTGAAGGAAGGCGACGAGGCGGTGCTGAGTAAAGTGTGTGTGGTGGCTGATTTTGGAGAGATCCTTAAGACGAGACAATTTAGTTATTTGAATTACAATGTTTTAGTTTATTCAAATTTCAAGTTCTTGCTTTATGGAGTTTAGCGAACATTTAAGCTTTGGATAGTTTTACATGCTCAATTTCTTAGAGTAAAGATTCCATGTCATTTCATTTAGCATACATATCCTTATGATTGCATTGGATGAGTAGAAGTGTGAGTAGTTTGAAATATTGATACTTTGTTAGAGAAATAGATGCATGTGCCAAGATAGTATCAATTTCCCTTTGAATCAAGTTTTTATTGCTTAAGTATGTTTAGAAAAGTTGCTTTCTCATTTGATAATGCCTTAGGGATGTTTCAGAATTTTGTGTGATGAGTTTCAATGGTTAGAAGTTAAGTTTGGTACAAACTCTAGCTTAAAGTCTATGTAGATTTTTCATAACTTGCTAAATTCCGCAAAAGTCCTAATTTCAAGTTTATGGATTCATTTTGATTGGCTAAATTGTTTAGAAAACTGACATAGAGTATAGAAATGGTGTCATGATTCTATATGGCTCGAAAGTATAGGTTTGGTGGAGTTTTGAAGCAAGTGCCGAAACCTGAAAATTCAGATTTCAGGCCTATCAGTCGACTGATACCCGAAAGTTGAGTTGGGTGAGGCAGGTTTCAATAAGTATCATTTTACGAGTTTTTGAGAAAGAAAGCGTGACATGGTATCATGCATGACTACTTAAGTTAGAATATCATTCTTAGATGAATTAAAAAGGAAAAAAAAAGATTTCCGCATTTCTATTAGTCGTGCATTAGAGTCGAGAAGTAGACAAAAGTAACGATCCGTCTAAGGCAGGAGAAGGCGGGTCGCTACAGGTGGTATCAGAGCAGTTCCCATTCTCCAGCATCACACACACATCAGCATCAACCTTGCCGTCTTCAAGTAAGAAAGCTTTAAGTTTCAGTTTTTCTATTGCTCCTTTATTTAATTGCAGTATAGAGAAATGCTTAAGTACTTACTCATATGTGCATAGAACAAGGAAGCATGTTTAATACCTTAGTATCACGGAATCATGTTTAATCCCTAGAATGGATATTAGAGAAATGCTTAAGTACTTACTTGATTTGCCCAAAAGTAAGTTTTGGGATTATGGCACGCAAGGTGCTTGATAAAAGTTTTGAGTAAGACCAAGGTCTTACTAAGCCCTAGAACGAGTTCTAGGACTAAGAAATGAGATAAGAATCAAGACCAAGGTCTTGTTATATCCTAAAGCAAGTTTGGGAACATTACCATTAAGCGCTAAGTTATACCTTTGAGGACGTCCTAGAAAGGCCTAAAACGAGGAGCAAGCTCCTAGAGGGCAAGAGGCAACAGAGTCAGTACCCCCACCAAATCTCTTAGACGTGGTGGCTCAGTTACAGAGACAGTTAGCAGAACAACAGCAAGTTATTGCCACTAGGATGACTAACCAGCAGGTCGTTATTATTACCTCGCCGGTGGCGAATGTAGTGGCACCAGTTGTGATCGAAGACCCATCGATTACATCTGTAGTCCGGCAAGGGGGGTAAGGCAAGAAGCGTACCTCATTCAGTAGAAGAAACTGAAGCTAGGGAACTTCCCAGGCACAAGCAAACCATGGGATGCTTAAGCATGGTTCAAAACGTTGGAAAGAATAGTAGGGCTACTGGACTGGCATGAGGTAGAGAAGATAAAGTGTGCATCCTTCTGCCTTACGGGAGATGCTAGAATATAGTGGAAGAGAGTCAAGGCCAAGAGAAATGTCAGCCAGGTGACATGGGCCGACTTCGAGACTGAGTTCTTCGAAGAATACTTTCACATGCAAGTAACCAACAAGCATTATGATGAATTCACGGAGTTCAGACAAGGAGAACTATCCGTGGATGAAGCAGTGAAGATGTTTAAGCGGTTAGCTCATCGGTGCCCAGAGCTAGTTAGCACAGAAAAAGAGATAGTTAGGCTAATGCTCAAGATGTTAAGGCCTGAGATAGCGTTAAAGGGGGCTAGCGGTGTTAAGAGGCTGCAAACCTCCGAGGAACTAATAAGTAGTGCTTTGATCACTGAGCACTACTTAAACAGTATAAAGGCCACCAGAAAAGTTGAACGATGAAGTTCTTAACAACCTTACCGTCAGGGGAAGTAATGGCCTCTACTGAGAGGCTAAGGGCAGTATCAATCTAGATTTCCAACTGAGAGCTCTACAGTGACTTGGTAGTCCTTGAGATGAAGGATTACGATGTCATTTTAGGAATGGACTTCTTGAGCAAGTATAATGCTTCTATAGACTGCCGTAAGAGAAAAGTCAAGTTCACACCAGAAGCAGAACCTTCATTTGAGTTTATTGGAGACCCAAGGAGAAAGATAAATAGGTTCCTATCTACCTTACAAGCTCAGAGAATGTTAGAGAAGGGGTGCTTTGGTTTTCTAGCTCATATAGTGGATGCAAGTCAAGGAGAAGGATTGAAGAGAGAAGAAGTGAGGGTAGTCTGTGACTATCCTGAGGTGTTTCCTGAAGAGTTACCAGGACTCCCTCCCAATCGGGAAATTGAGTTTGAAATTGAGTTGGCCCCAGGAACCAACCCAATTTCGGAGGCACCTTATCGCATGGCACCAGCAGAACTGAAAGAGTTACAAGAACAATTGCAAGAGCTGCTTGACAAGGGTTTCATCCGCCCTAGTCATTCACCTTGGGGAGCTCCTGTACTTTTCGTCAAGAAGTAGGATGGGTCTATGCGTCTGTGCATAGACTACAGAGCTCTGAACAAGGTAACCATCAAGAACAGTATCCTTTCCTAGAATAGATGATTTATTTGATCACTCAAGGGGCTACAGTGTTCTCAAAGATAGACCTGCGTTCTGGGTACATCAGCTAAAGTAAAGAAGTGACATCCCAGGACGGCTTCAGGACAAGATATGGCCACTACGAATTTGTAGTAATGCCCTTTGGAGTGACAAACGCCCCTGCGACGTTTATGGATCTAATGAATAGAGTGTTCAAGGATTTTCTGGACAAGTTCGTCATTGTCTTCATTGATGATATCCTAGTGTATTCAAAGACTCGGAAAGAACATGAAGAACACCTGAAGATAGTGTTGCAAACCTTACACCAGAAGGAGTTGTACGCCAAATTCTCAAGGTGTGAGTTTTGACTTGATCAGGTGGCCTTCCTAGGCCACATTATTTCCAAGGAAGGTATTATGGTAGACCCAGCCAAGATTGAAGCAGTTAGTAACTGGAGTCAACCAAAGAATGCCAGTGAGATCAGAAGCTTCTTAGGCCTGGCAGGATATTACAGAAAATTGTGGAGGACTTTTCCAGAGTAGCCTCTCCACTCACAGCCCTGACCAGAAAGAATCAGAAGTTTGAGTGGTCAGATAAATGCGAGCACAGCTTCCTAGAACTGAAGAAAAGATTGACTAGTGCTCCCATCCTAACTGTTCCAGAGAGTGACAAGGCCTTTGACATCTACAGTGATGCATCCAAGATGGGCCTTGGAGCTGTTCTCATGCAAGACGGTAAAGTAATAGCATATGCTTCCAGACAGCTCAAGGACTATGAGAAGAATTACCCTACTCACGACCTTGAGCTAGCAGCTGTGGTTTTTGCACTGAAGCTCTGGGGACACTACCTGTATGGAGTGCAGTGCAGAATCTTCACAGACCATCAGAGTTTGAAGTACTTCTTCACTCAGAAGGATCTGAATATGAGGCAGCGCAGGTGGCTAGAGTTGGTCAAAGATTATGACTGTGAAATCCTCTACCACCCAGGTAAAGCTAATAAAGTGGCAGATGCACTGAGCAGAAAATCCTGTGCAGCACTGATGTCCCTATCATCACTGTCTCTACCACTTCAGAAAGAAATAAAGGATTTTGGAGTCGAGGTAATAATTGGGCAACTTTCTGCATTGACTCTAGAGTCAACCCTGCTTGTGGATATACAAAGAAAGCAAAGTCAAGACCCAGAGATCCAGAAGATCAAGCAGGAGGTCCAAGAGGCAGAAAATTCAGAGTTTCGAGTATCAGATAGTGGCATCCTCTGTCTTGGAGACCGCCTTTGCGTCCCCAATGATGAGGAACTAAGAAAGAATATTCTAGAAGAGGCCCACAGTACCCCATACTCTATGCATCCTGGTTCTACCAAGATGTACCAAGATTTAAAGAAAAGATTCTGGTGGTCTGGACTCAAGCGAGACGTGGCCAGATATATCAGTACCTGCTTGACCTGCCAGAGAGTCAAAGCAGAGCACCAGAGACCAGGAGGAGTTCTACAGCCACTTCCCATTCCAGAGTGGAAATGGGAAGAAATATCCATGGACTTTATCACAGGTCTTCCAAGAACCACCCATGGACACGATGCAATTTGGGTGATAGTGGATAGATTGACCAAGTCTGCCCACTTCCTAGCCATCAAGTTATCACATTCGGTAGAGCAGTTAGCACAGCTGTACGTGAAAGAAGTAATCAGGCTTCACGGAGTTCCGAAGTCGATCGTTTCTGACAGAGATGGGCGGTTCATCTCCCATTTTTGGAGGTGTGTTCAGGACGCCCTAGGCACCAGACTTCAGTTCAGCACAGCTTTCCATCCCCAGACAGATGGACAAACAGAGAGAGTAAATCAGATTTTAGAAGACATGCTCAGAGCTTGTGCGTTGGACTTTAAAGGCAGTTGGTGCAAATTTCTGTGCTTAGCTGAGTTTGCCTACAACAATAGCTATCAGGCCACCATCAGGATGGCACCTTATGAGGCATTGTATGGCAGGAAATGCAGATCACCCATATGTTGGCAAGAAGCTGGTGAGAAGAAAGAGATGGAGTCAGGACTAGACAGCCAGACTGAGCTTATAGATGAGACCACTCAGGCTATCCAGACGATCCGCCAGAGGATTGAGACTGCCCAGAGTAGACAGAAAAGTTATGCTGACACACGCCGTAGGCCACTTGAATTCCAAGTTGGAGATTCAGTATTTCTCAAGGTCGCTCCTATGAAGGGAGTGATGAGATTTGGTAAAAAGGGTAAGCTAAGTCCTCGCTACATAGGACCCTACAAGATCATAAGGAGGGTTGGTAAGGTAGCATATGAGTTGGACTTACCAGAGGATATGTCAGCTATCCACAGTACATTCCATGTCTCCATGCTAAAGAAGTGTATTCACGACCCTAGCCAAGTGATTCAGCCTCAGTCAGTACAGATCCAAGAAGATCTTAGTTATGAGAGCAGACCGACACAGATAGTGGACAAAGCAGTTAAAAGATTAAGAAACAGAGAAGTGCCACTAGTGAAGGTCATCTGGCAGAATCAAAAGCATGAAGAGGCTACTTGGGAACGTGAGGACAGCATGAGAGAGAGATATCCAGAATTATTCTAAGTTCGAGGACGAACTTTTCATAAGGTATGGGGGATTGTAACGCCCCAAAATTCCCATTTTTAGTTCTTAAAGTCCTTAGAATTATTTAAAAATGGTTTAGAAATATTCTAGATATTTTTAGGGATTTTTAGAATATTTTTATGGAATTTTCCGAGTCCGTTTAGTATATTTAAAAAAAGAAAAACGTTAAAGAGCAAGCAGGGGATTCGAACCCGCGACCACCGGAAGAACAAGCACGCGCGCGACCAGCTGGGCTGGTTGGTTTTGTTGAAATAAGCTGGGCGAAACAATAGATAAGGTATAATTAGGTAAATTCGCCCCATAAGTATAAATAGATAATTAAAGAGAGAAATTTTATTTTCTCTCAACCTAAACCCTTTCTCTCCCTCGCCCAGCACCTTGCGCCGACTTCTCTCCCTCTCCTCTCTTGGGCGACGCCAACCAACACCAAGGCCAAGGGGGCCGGCCAAGGTTCTCCTCCAAGAGATATTCCTATATTCGGGATCCCCGCGACGAGAGGAACGCGTAGGCGCGAAGAATTCTCCGAGATCTCAAGTTTCTCCCGAGCCCTAGACGTCAATCTTGGTTGTAAGTCCAAGATATCAATGTAAGTACTGCTCACCTGCAGTAAGAGGCGGTTTTTCCGCGAGAATTTCCCTTAAAAGTTTTTAAAAGAGATATTTCCTTTTTGTTTAAGTTTTTGCATGTGATCTTAGTTCATTATATGCTTGTATAAGTTTGATAAAGCACCCTATGTGAGATTAGAGGCTAAGAAAGTTATGAAAAAAGAAAAGAGAAGATAAAGATAAGAAAAGAAAAGGCCAAGGCCTTAAGAAATCCCCAAAAGTCAAGACTTAGGGATTTTAGCACGCAAGGTGCTCGAGAAAATGCCAAGGCATTTACAGATAAGAAAGAAAAGAAAGAAAAGCTATTTTATTTTCTAAGGCCAGTACCCGGCGTCCAAGGGCGTCGTTAAAGAAATCCAGGTGTCCAATTCCAAGGTCTTGGCCCTGGTAGACCAAGGTCTGCTCTATTAGGATTGGTGGCTCGCTACCCCAACCTTTTAGGGAACGCGCATGAGATGGTACTTACGTCTTCAGTGGATCCAAGTGATTATTATTTTCAAGTATATGCTTTAGCAAAGTTTCTAAAGTTTAAAAAGTTTTCAAAGAGTTAAAGAAATTAAGTAAAGAATTGCTAAAGTTTCAAGTTAAGCCAAGAAAAGTGAGTTGAGATTTATTAATGCTTGAGTATGCATGTTTTGAGTTACACATGTTCTTAGTTTTCTTTCAAGCATATAAGTATCTCATTGATTTCATATTGTTCAAGAAGCATGTTTGCACATTTCGAGATTTTGTGAGCTAGATAGTACTTACTAAGCTTTTTGCTTACTAGTTGCATTTCCTCTTACTGCAGATAAAGGTAAAGGCAAGCAATTCTGAAGGAAGGCGACGAGGCGGTGCTGAGTAAAGTGTGTGTGGTGGCTGATTTTGGAGAGATCCTTGAGACGAGACAATTTAGTTATTTGAATTACAATGTTTTAGTTTATTCAAATTTCAAGTTCTTGCTTTATGGAGTTTAGCGAACATTTAAGCTTTGGATAGTTTTACATGCTCAATTTCTTAGAGTAAAGATTCCATGTCATTTCATTTAGCATACATATCCTTATGATTGCATTGGATGAGTAGAAGTGTGAGTAGTTTGAAATATTGATACTTTGTTAGAGAAATAGATGCATGTGCCAAGATAGTATCAATTTCCCTTTGAATCAAGTTTTTATTGCTTAAGTATGTTTAGAAAAGTTGCTTTCTCATTTGATAATGCCTTAGGGATGTTTCAGAATTTTGTGTGATGAGTTTCAATGGTTAGAAGTTAAGTTTGGTACAAACTCTAGCTTAAAGTCTATGTAGATTTTTCATAACTTGCTAAATTCCGCAAAAGTCCTAATTTCAAGTTTATGGATTCATTTTGATTGGCTAAATTGTTTAGAAAACTGACATAGAGTATAGAAATGGTGTCATGATTCTATATGGCTCGAAAGTATAGGTTTGGTGGAGTTTTGAAGCAAGTGCCGAAACCTGAAAATTCAGATTTCAGGCCTATCAGTCGACTGATACAGTATCAGTCGACTGATACCCGAAAGTTGAGTTGGGTGAGGCAGGTTTCAATAAGTATCATTTTACGAGTTTTTGAGAAAGAAAGCGTGACATGGTATCATGCATGACTACTTAAGTTAGAATATCATTCTTAGATGAATTAAAAAGGAAAAAAAAAGATTTCCGCATTTCTATTAGTCGTGCATTAGAGTCGAGAAGTAGACAAAAGTAACGATCCGTCTAAGGCAGGAGAAGGCGGGTCGCTACAGGAACGAAAGGTGGTTTTTTTTATAGTCCAAAAATTAGAGGATGATCGTTAGCACAAAAGCCCGATTTTTAGAGGACTATGTGATGAACCACAAGCCCATGAGTAAGATTGTTCTGGAAGAAATTGTTGGTTTCAGATACGCATGGGAATCCTCTCCATGTCCCCGGATTAAAATTTTTTTAACTAAAACAAATCCGGATGGAGAATAATTACCCAAGTAACCGACTCATCATCATACTAACCGATTCACGTGACAGCTTCAACAAACTTGTTGTTCAAGCAATCCAACTCGTCTAATCGGTTAGCCGCGGAATAGACGATGAATGGGTCGCCGATTTTTGTGTTTATCTTCAGGGTCCATGACAATTAACAACATGCAATAATACATGAAGCAAGAAGGAAACAAAACAAGAAGTATATCTCTTGTTTACCTCGCGATCTTCTATTGTATGACCTAACCTCTTCTTGGACATCGTGTGGGCGACGATCTTCCAAGAAACGAAGTCACCAAAGCAAAACCCAACCCTTCTTCTCCATTCTTCTTCCTTGGGCCGAAACTTTAGGGTTTCCTTGTGCTTGCGCCGCTGGCCAAAAAGGAGGAGAAACTTCCTTTGCTTGCTTGCTCCGGCGTCAAGAGATGAAGAGGAAGAGGAAGAAGATGAAGAAGAAGAGGAAGAACTCTTCTTCTTCATTGTAACCCAAGCCGCCGAACATCTTCCC
This sequence comes from Boesenbergia rotunda, assembly GCA_024364735.1. Taxonomy (NCBI): domain Eukaryota; kingdom Viridiplantae; phylum Streptophyta; class Magnoliopsida; order Zingiberales; family Zingiberaceae; genus Boesenbergia; species Boesenbergia rotunda. The sequence goes on along the minus strand of JAGFNQ010009038.1, from coordinate 274,646 downwards.
TCTCCCTTGCTTGCCGCCGGCCACCTTCAAGCCAAGGAGGCGCCGCCTCCTCCTTCTCCACTTGCTGCCATGCCTTTTAGGGAAGAAGAGAGGAGAAGGATGAAGAGAAGAAGAAGAAAGGATGAGTTTCTACGTTCCCTAGCCCTTGCGCCACCTCCCTTGCTTGCCCTTAGCCGCTGGCCACAAGAAACCCTAGGAGAGAGAGAGAGAGGAAGAGAGAAAAGAATAGAGAGATTTAGCGTTGTATTGGATTGATATGCCTTAGTCTCATGACACATGAGGTATTTATAGGCTACAATAGGGATTATGAGGAGGAGTTCAGTCTTGGCTACCTAATGGATCAAAGCCCGATCCATTAATGATAATCCAATCCACTAAAGGATTATTATTGAACTACCTCACCAATCCCCATAAATAAATATGGACTCCACCTATTATGTGTACAAATTCTCCCCGTATTTAGGATCTCGCATGTCCATTAATTAATTAAATTACTGACAATTTAATTAATTAATATCTAACTCCATGAGTAGTACCACTCGACCTTATCAACATGTCGGACTAAGTCCACCTGTAAGATTTACATGATGAACATTATGAGCTCCTCAAGGGGACATTATCAACCTGACGCATCAGGACACGGTTTCCTTCTATAATCAACGACACACCATGTAAATAATATTATTTTCTAATTTACCGGATCTATCGATTTAACAAATAAATCTTGCCATTGGTAAATCAAAGATATATATATTAAGTGCATGTGCCCGTTATTATATCGGGATTAAGAGCATGTACACCATAATATCTAAGGTCTGATTCAATTATATAGTCAGTATAAATTGAATCGCCTCTATATCGGTCTTGCTCAATACACACAAAGTGTACTAGTGTAATTCTATGGTCAAGATAAACCAATACCAAATTACACTATAATCATGCCAATGGTTTATCTTAAATCATCTTGGATGTGAGCCACTACTTATACTCTACAAGGGACTGATAACATGATCTTCTGTGTCGTACCACACACCATGTTATCTACAATGTAAAGTATCAGACAATATGCACACATATAATAAATATAAAATGCAAATAATGATCATGTGCTTCTTATTCCAAAATATAGATGTTAATACAAAAGCTAGGCTTTTAGTATACATCCTAACAGAAATGAGAGGGGAAGTTCCAACTTCAGTACCAACAGTACAAGAGGGCATACAACAAGTGACTGCACAACGTGTGACAGAGGATACACAGGTAGTACCTCGTCGTAGTGGGAGGGTTGTTAGACAACCTGAGAGATTCATGTTTTTGGGTGAGTCTTCGGACTTAGTCCTTGGCGAACATGAACCTGATCCCTGGACCTATGACGAGGAACTCCAAGATAATGATGCGGTATCTTGGCAAAAGGCAACGAATTCAAAGATAGAATCTATGAATTCTAATTATGTATGGGAGCTAGTAGAACCACCCAATGGTGTAAAAGCCATTGGATGCAAGTGGATCTACAAAAGAAAGAGAAGATCAGATGGGAAGGTAGAGACTTTCAAAGTAAGGCTTGTTGCTAAAGGGTATACTCAGAAAGAGAGTATCGATTATGAGGAAACATTTTCGCCGGTAGCCATGCTTATGTCGATCCGGATTCTCTTGTCTATTGCTGCTCATATGGATTATGAGGTTTGGTAGATGGATGTCAAGATAGCATTCCTTAACGGAAGTCTTGAGGAAAACATCTATATGAAGCAACCAGAGAGATTCATTGCAAAGGGCAAAGAGCATATTCTGTGTAAGCTTAATCAGTCCATTTATGGATTAAAGCAAGCTTCAAGATCTTGGAACATCCAGTTTGATGAGGTAATCCAGTCATATGGATTTATTCAAAGTTCGGAAGAGTCTTGTGTATACAAGAGATGTGATGGAAACGTAGTGGTATTTCTTATACTATACGTAGATGAGATTTTGCTCATTGGCAACAATGTCAAAGTGTTGTCAAACGTAAGGTGGGTATAGTTGTCCAAAAAGTTTGATATAAAGGACTTGGGAGAAGCTGGGCACATCCATGAGATCAAAGTTATAAGGGATCGTAAGAAAAGGATGTTGTGTTTATCTCAAGCTTCATACATAGACACTATCCTAGCCCGTCTTAGCATGCAAAACTCCAAGAAAGGTTTTCTGCCTTTTCGGCATGGAGTACCTTTATTTAAGGAGATATGTCCTAAAACATCAAAGGAGATAGAGGAGATGAAGGTGGTTCCTTATGCTTCGGTTGTAGGAAGCCTCATGTATGCTATGTTATGTACGAGGCTAGATATCTGCTTTGTCGTGGGCATGGTTAGCAGATATCAGAATAATCCAAGACAGGGACATTAAACTACAGTAAAGCATATATTGAAGTACTTGAGAAAGACTAGGGATTATATGCAAGTTTACCATGCAGATCAATTACTCCCTATGGGTTACACGAATTCTGACTTCCAATCAGATAGGGATAACAGTATGTCTACCTCAGGGTATGTGTTTACTTTGGGAGGTGGAGCCATAGTATGGAGGAGTGTCAAGCAGGAATGTGTGGCGGACTCCACCATGGAAGCTGAGTATGTGGCAGCCTCTGAGGCGACCAAGGAAGTTGTATGGCTCTGGAGCTTCTTGATGGACTTGGATGTGATTCCTGGTTTGCCCAGAGCTATCACAATTTATTGTGATAACAGTGGTGCAGTTGCAAACTCGAAGGAACCACGAGCTCATACGGCAAGTAAACACATATAGCGCAAGTACCACCTGATACGAGAAATCGTAAAGCGAGGAGAAGTTATTGTCACCAAGATTGCATTAGAGGATAACCTAGCAGATCTTTTCACTAAGGCCCTTCCAGCGAGAGCTTTTGATAGACATGTGGAGGGAATGGGAGTCAGATGTATGACAGTTTGATGGCAGCATAGTCTTTTAGAATATGTGGGAGATTGTTAGGATGTATACTAAAAGCCTAGCTTTTGTATGAATATCTATATTTTTTAATGTGAATCATATGATCATTATTTGCATTTTTATATTTATTATATGTGTGTATATTGTCTGATACTTTACATTGTAGATAACATGGTGTGTGGTGCCACACAGAAGATCATGTTATCAGTCCCTTGTAGAGTATAAGTAGTGACTCACAACCGAGATGGTTTTAGACAAACCATTAGCATGGTTGTAGTGTAATTTGGTATTGGTCTATCTTGACCATAAAATTACACTAGTACACTTTGTGTGTATTGAGCAGGACCGATATAGAGGTGATTCGATTTATACTGACTATATAATCGAATCAGACCATAGATATTATGGAGTACATGCTCTTAATCTAGATATAATAACGAACACATGTACTAATATCTATTTCTTTGATTTACCAATGGGAGAGATTTATTTGTTAAATCGATAGGCCCGGTCAATTGGGAAATAATATTATTTACATGGTGTGTCGATTGATTATAGAAGGAAACCATGTCCTAATGCGTTAGGATGATGATGTCTCCTTGAGGAGCTCATAAAGCACATTATGTAAAATCCTGTAGGTGAACTTGGTCCGACATAATGATAAGGTTGAGTGGTACTACTCATGGAGTTAGATATTAATTAATTAAATTATCAGTAATTTAATTAATTAATAGACATGCGAGATCTTAAACACGGGGAGATTATGTACACATAATATGGTGGAGCCCATATTTATTTATGGGGGTTGGTGAGGTAGTTCATTGATAATCCTTTAGTGGATTGGATTATCATTAATGGATCGGGCTTTGATACATTAGGAGACCAAGACCCAACTCCTCCTCATGGTTCCTATTGTAATCTATATATACCTCATGAGTCATGAGACCAAGGCATACCATCTAACACAACCCTAAGCCTCTCTTTTTTCTCTTCCCTCCTCCTCTCTCTCTCCTAGGGTTATTGCTGCCGCACCTATCGAGGAGAAGGGCACGGTTTGGGTTAGGAAGAAGGAAGCCATCTCTACTTCTCTTCTCTTCTTATCCTTCTCTTCTCATCCTAGGGTGTGCGCAAGCTAGGAGTTGGAGAGGTGGTGGCGGACGACACCACTTTTGTTCTTGAGGTTGGCCGGCAGGAAGCAAGGAGTGGAGTTGGTGTTGTGGATAGGTTTTGGTGGAGGAAAGGAGATAATTCTTTCTCCTTTTCTTCCAGTTCTTCTTCCTCTTCTCTTCTCACCATTGGGCTGATGAAAAGGAAAGGATTTTTCGCTTCCTTTTGGCCGGCGGCTATAGGGTGGAGAAGAGGGTGGTCGACGGCGCAAGGTGAGAAAGATCACCTCTTTCTCTTGTCGGCGCAAGCAATGAAGAAGAAGTTGGTGGCTTTGGTGACTCCGTTTCTTGGAAGATCATCGCCCACACGACGTCCAAGAAGAGGATAGTGTTGGGACCGGGTGCATGTTGACACGGATACGAGTTCGTAATTTTAAAAATTTAATTACGTGCTGCGGAAGAATTAGCATAAATAATTTCTTAAATTATTTTAACCTCGTATCTAGCGTGCAACCTTAAGTTGTGGAGACATAATCATACAATTAAAATTTTTGCAAAAGTAAACTAATTTACTTAATACCTCTCGTAACTCGAAGTAAGGGACGAGATCCAACCGTAGCGTCCCTTGGAAGCTCCGCCTCTATTCGCGTCCACGCCGAGTTCTCTTCGGGATGACTTCGCAAAGACACGAGTTTTGTGCCGACGAGAACTACTAGATTCTCTAAAGGCACAACTAGAATAACAAGAGAGAAGGATGGAAACTGACCACCAAGGAACGGAATCAAAATTCCGGGAAGGAAGGAGTTGCGACCCGCTTCTTCTTCTTCTTCTTTGGCACCTTCTTGGTGGAGATAACTCTCGGCAACCCTAGGGTGTGCCGGCCCTAGTAGGGGTGTGCGTCGGCCCTAGGATGAGGAAGGGGGGGTGCCGGCCCTAGGAGGGGGAGAGAAGGTGAGGGAGAGAATAAGAGAGGGAGAGAGCTACTAAACCTCTTGATAACTCAATTGAGGAATTCAAGTCTAGCCTTGGTTCCTTTATATAGTAGCCTCTCCCTTGCCAAGTCTCCCTTTTAACGGAATTAACGGAATAAATTTTCATAAGAAATTTATCTTATAAATATTCTTATGAATTATTCCGTTATGCCAAGTTTTATTATAACTAACTTTATAATAAAACAAATATATCTCTCCTTTTAATTATAGAATAAAATTTGTATAAAATTTTCTTATCATGGAAAAATCAATTCATAATTGATTTTATAAATTAAAATTAAACCAACTCATGGTTCATTTTAATTTCCATAAAAAGAATAAATTTCTACAATTTTCTTTATATAAATTTCTTTATATAAATTAATTTATTTATCCATAATTTTATAAAACAAATCGCACTTGATTTATTTTATAATTTAAACCAATTAAATTGGTTTCCCTCTTTAATGTGGCCGGCCAAACCAAAAAGGGTGGGCACCCTCTTTGGCCGGCCGCACCAAGCCAATCTCCTCGCGAATTAAACTCATTTAATTCGCCCAATAAGCCTTCAAAAGACTTATCCATTTTAAGCTTCCCATGCGCCTTTGATAAATTTAGATTCGACTTATCTCTCTTGATCGGAAAATCCAATTTTCAACTCGTTTTAAATCCCTCGGATTACTCGTAGTGCGTGTGACTAAATAGGCTTTCGATTTATGTTGGCCGTCTATAATTAACCAATTATAGAACGATCATGAGTGGCACCTAGTAGTACATCATGATCCCCAATTAATCGAAAGATCAACGGTTGACCTCAGAAATAATTCTGAAACCTTTCAGCAGCTATAATGAGTCGTGCCTCATTCCCTTCACCATCTTATACCCACTTGGTTCAGGACATGGTCTGTGTGTGTCAGTCCCCACTAGGCTGACTACGTCACACCTAGCCCAAGTAACTTTCTCTCGTCCTTTGGATTTCTAATTACTCTCATGTATTTAAGAGACTCATACTCTAAACATGTCATGCTCTGGCCAGAGGCTTTGAGTAACAATACGACGATAGGCCTGGGTATACATCTCCTCGCAAGGAGTGGTGAATCCTTTGTAGGCTGTTCAAACATCTTCGGGCACTTCGGCTTATACCCAACCATCCTGGGTCCACACCTCCTTGGAGATGCTTGCTTAAGATGTTAAAGTATAAGTCTCCATGACCAAGATGACTTGAACACCGCAAGTCAAAGGAACATCGCACTTAAGCTGCAGTAATTACTTTCATTGACATATCTATATGTAGATTACCATATGAAGTTTTACAGTCAGTCACTCCAATGAACTAGTTCCCTTAACTAGCATCCATGTTTATCTCCGGACATCCCAATGTCACCAGCCAGTGAAAATCAGCTGATTAGAGAATAACCCATGCTAGTCTCAACAGAATTGACAGCGTCCGTATTTATCAATTCATCGACTAGGGATATTTTCAATACTTCACAATTGCACATGTAGAGATAATCACTAGTTGTGATTCCATCACAAATTCTCTCATGCTGTGAATTGTATTGCGGACATTCAGTAAATGAGTTTAAGATCCCAATCAAATACACAAACATGTATACACAAATAGTGAATTTTCATTTATTGAAATAAATGTTTACAATCATAAGGCGATTGCCTTAGGACACTTCTCTCATATCACTAACAGATAGGACATATGGTAGAAGTCCAAGAGGTAAAAAAGAGGTATAATTCTTGTTTCTTGTTCTTAGTTTATTGTATGTTAATTATTATCATGGACCCCAATGATAAACACAAAAACCTGCGATCTATTTATTGTCCATCCTGTGGCTAATTAATTAGACGTGTTAGATTACTTGAACAACAAGTTTGTTCAAGCGACCGGTCATATCAATTAGTACGATAATGAAACGGTTTCTTGGTAAATGTCTTTCCATCTAGATTTGTTTTAATTAATAAAATTTTAATCTGGGGACAAGGAAAGGATTCCCATGCATAACCGAAACCAAAATTTATCTCAAACCAAATAAAGCCCACAAAATTAAAACCCACATTTTATTTTAAATAAATATATAAAAGGGGGAAATCTTATTAAATAAGTCTTGGAGATGGATTAAGTCACGAAAATGATCTTATTTGATAAGATTGTGTCAACCCTAAAAGCTAGCACTATGGCATGGTTGATGTGAGATGGATGACATTGAGAGAAACTCCAATTGTGCTTGTGAGATGGGTGGCGGTGGTGTGCTTGTGTGGATACCATAGAGGCATGAACGTGTTGTGTGGATACCATAGAGGCATGAACGTGTTGATTGCACTGAGTTTGGCTTGACTTTCCAAATTTGCACCGTTTTACGCTTCAATAGGTAAAATTCTATACCAACAACATAATTATAATTCGCTTGGATCTCTTGCGGGTTACCTTTTTAGCTACATTTATTGTTTAATTATTTCACAAAACATAACAATGGTATCAGAGCTATTTGCGAATTCGATTACATCATTTTATTGCTTGTTTTTAATTTGATATAAAACTGCATGTTTATTAAAAGATTAGACTAATGATATATGGGTGTTTTGGGTTTTCCAATTTTATGGGGATTTTTGAATAATCTAGTATGATTGTAGCATGTTAATTCGATAATATGAACGTTATAATCTGGTTTATACTACTAATCAAATAATGGTGATTTTCAACTCGATTGATATGTTTAAAATAATATGTTGTAATGAGATATCATTTTATTTAAATAATAATTGAAACTATGATTTGATCATAACAATAAAACAATTTGTTATGAACAGTTTGTGAAATTCTATTATTAATGTCAAAGGGAAATATGGCAGCAACCATTTGTTATGACTATCGCTAGGGGTGTTGCTCCCTAAACGCCACTAGGGGCACTGCTCCTAGGACCCAATATAGTTACGAAACATAAATCTTTAATAGGAATCATTATAAAAATGATGTTATAAATTGATACATGTGATATATGAAATAGTGCACGGTTATGGCCCTTTAATCAATATGATTGGATTGTATGTGCTGTTGTAAAATTAATATGGCATGTGTGTCGTGCCTTTTTTGCTCACATCTCCTATTGTAAACTGTCTCTTCTTATCTAACTCCCCTCTAATGTAACTCGAGGTTTCCTTTAATTGTAATGTACAAATTAGAATAGTATTAGTATAATACTATATTACAAAGTTGTAATTGAGGAGAAAGAGAACTATAGGATCGAGAAAACATTAAAGGGGGGAGGGGGCGTGTGAATAACGCTCGTGGTTTTTTCATATTTTTCATAAAACACTCGGAATAAATCATATGCAGTGGAACGTAAGAAAAGACAACTAATGCTAACAAGCTTTCTTTTATTTTGATTTGGAGCCTGTAGCGACTCCTACTCCAAGGCCTGCGATTGTCGACTACTTTCATTGGGTAATCACTATCAATTCGGAAACTTTCCAAGTGTATGAATGTAGAAGTACAATTATGAACTTAAATATTCTGACAAACTTGAAGATCACAACATTAGCGTAATTGTTGGAGCATTGCAGAGTTGTAAAGCAGTTTTCTGAGCAGCATACAAGAGCAAAGATCGTAGAAAATTGATGTTCGAGGCTCCTGGTCGAAGATGCTTATATAGGCTAGTTCGAGCACCTGGTTCAGGTCCGGGAGCCCCCGTCGAGTTGATGTGGCAACTCCTCGTCGAAACATGAAGGCTCAAGTTTATCCAATCATGGGTGCTTGGACTACTCTCGGGCACTTGGACTGTAATGAGGACCCACCAATCGACTAGCGCTAGCTCATCCACGTGCCTGGCCGAGTCGCACTAGTCCTGGTGCCTTAACCACCCTTGGGCGCTTGTACCTTCGGGCGCCTGGAATGGCTTCGGGCGCTAGACCTCCAGGAACATTGACTAGCTTTGAGCGCCTGGTGTCTTTTTTTTCAGTCTTCTTCAATTGTGTCTTTCTACATCACAGAGTTAAAAAATACAAATAAATATATATAATATTGAAATGAAATGTAGTTGACAATTTTGGACTGTCTAATCCTGACTTTTAGGTTTCAATCGAACTTCTAGATCAGACCAACGCCTACTGTTCCCTTGACGAGGAACATGTCCTCACCTACTCATCTCAAGAGAAGTTACCTTTTGCCAAACTCCTATTTGGATTTTTTATCAGCATCTGATTCTTGACTTTTGGCACTCTTGATGCCTGATCCTTGACCCTCTCGACTCTTGCCCGTCGTCCTCAATCTGCCAAGACTTCTGCTTAGTGATGTGGTATCTGTAAGTGTACGGAAATGATATCAAGTAATTTAAAAGATTATCGTATTCAAAAGGACTATTGATTAAACACTAGTCGAGTCCATAAAGTAAGATATTTAGATAATCGAAGAGTTTTATGAGAGCTTGTAAACAAGAGAAAGAAAGAGAGGGAAAGAGAGAAGAGTTAATCTTGGGAGAAGGTTGGAATGTGTGGAATTTAGGACTTCGGTTTCACTACAATGCTAGTTGATGCTCTATGAATTATTCACCTCCTAGTCTTAATGTTTATATTCCTATAGAAATCCTAACAAGGTAATTGTATAAACTCTACAAAAGTGTACCGAAGTGCTTCCCACATAACCATCCAATGCCATTAAGTAGAGAAGGTAACATAGTGAGTCCGATTAAAGGAACCCTTTGTCACTAAAGGCCCCCAATCATACATCTCTAGAATACATAAAACACTTCCTAACATGGGATTGAAAGAAATCCATTAAGCAATATTAGATAATCTGTTATAGAGGATTGTCCTCTGGTTGAATACTAAAAATTTAAGGGGCTATGATTAAAAACTGAAAATTAGGCGCCTAGTTAGAATTATCTGAACTTGGAGGGTCTTTTTGCTAAAAGCCAAAACTAATAAAATTAGCCCTAAATTTCTCCTGAATCAGTTTTTCCCCGTCCCCTTTGTCTCTGCCCGACGCCACAACCAGTGACGCCGAACACCGCCGCCGCGCCGCCCGCTGCCGAGACTTCCTCTCTTCTTCTCCTTCCCCTTCTTCTTCTTCGTCTTCCATGGCGTGAATGAACAAGAAGCCCTACAGCTCCTCTCCCTCGTGCAAGCCCTAATTTATTCTTTCCTTTCTATTCACGATCTCCTCGAGGGCATCTGGTGAGCATCGCGCTGGGAAGGGGGTGGAGTTGGATTATAAACCTTGGTTTTCTTCCTTGGGGTCACTGATCTTGCTAGATTCAGAGTAAGAAGCTGCGCTGGCAATCATTTGAGGTAAGGATTAGGTGTTGATGTTTGATCAATTGTAAGGATGATGCTTGGATGTGTTACTTCTGAATTGGAGTTGTGATTTTGATCTTGTTATTATGTCGCATGTCATTTGTGAGGCTAGAGGTTGAACAGGTACTAGGTGAGGTTGTTTGGCTTAGTCTATGGACTGGAGTGGTGATCAATCTTCTCTAATTGTTGTAGTAATGCTCAGATCGAGGGCTAAACTTGGGAGAGTTGATCTTTCAAGAATTAGGTTTGAGGTTTGGTTCTGTAATATGGTTTGCCTTGAGCTTATGTTGAGTGGTTTGACATTAGCATGTTTCTATTGATCCTGTGTTGTCGTGAGTTGGGTTTGGAAGCTAATCTAGGTTTGGTTTGGTAGCTTGTTGTGTCGTGTGAATCCTTATTGCCTTGGGGTTGATTGTCTTAGCTTTCTACTTTACGATTTATAGATCATGGAGATTGGGTTTTTGGGTTAGTTCGTGGCCACCCTAAACTCAACACATTGGGTTGATTGGGTGTACATTATCAAATAGGGATTTTGATAATACACAAATGATTTAGAATGTATCTTATTGTTGTTAACTATTTAGTTTGGCAAATTATAATTATATAAATAACTAAACTGTGTCCTTGATACAGGACCTTGATTTGAATTCGTTTGGTTGATCATGGAAGGTCCTTATCGTTTATGAACTTCTATAATTAAAGGTGGATACTACTCCTATGTATTCTTGTAGTTCTTTTACCTTAAATGCATGACTTATTATGTTCGAATAGGTTTGCTTGACTTTGATCCTTGTGGTTGGTTATTTTAATATCGTCGTTGATACTTTCTTTGTTTGACCTTCGAGTTCAATTGAAAATTCATATCCATACAGTCTCTCGTTGATTTTCCATTCTGTGAAGTATCGCTCGTACGCGAGTACTTAGATGTTCATTAAACACCACTAGGATGGTTGGCATTAGAGACACCATAGCTAGTAGTTTAGTTGCATATTGGTTGGTTTCTGGTATGTTACTTTTGTAGTTGCATCATTGTTATTCGGTTGTTCATTGTTATTCGATTGGTCGTGCTTATTGGTATCATGCACCATACCTGCACCGTTGCATACTGATGACTGGTGGGCTTCCATGTGGTTAAGTCGTCGTCAGTCATCTACTTGCTTTGCCACTCAACCACTTGTTGTGGTAGTTGCTAGAATGGGAGCAACCAACCTGTTATGTCACACTCGACCACTCATGTACAGTGGATGTTGGAGTTGTAGGCAAATAGTTGACACCATCACCGTTGTTTTTGAGGGATATCAGAACTATTGGTGGCTCCCCCTTTATCTCGGGGTTTTAGAGTAGTTGGTTCCCCAGCATCCTATCCACTCAACCATATCTATTAGCGGTATTCGTTGGAGTGCATACAGTTATCACAACCCTACCCACTCAGCCACACAGATATCATGTGTTTGTAAGATGTGTACACTGAAAGACATGGATTTCTTTATATGAACATCTTCATTTTGAAAAGAGAATCACAACTACACTAGGTGCCTATTTACATTAGCATAAAGTCTAATTACTTTGCATTGTAGATAACATGGTGTGTGGTGTCACACGGAAGATCATGTTATCAGTTCCTTACTTAGTATAAATAGAGACTCACAACCGAGATGGATTTGGACAACCCATCGGGATGGTTGTAGTGTAATTGGTGTGGTTGGTCTTGACCATAGAATTACACTAGTGTGCTTTGAGTACAATGGGTAGGACCAAAACCCGAGGTTATCCAATTTGTACTGACTCTATAATTGGATAGGACCTCAAGATATTATTATGGAGTACGATCCCTTAATCCCGATATAATAACGGGCATATATTATTAACTATTATTTCTTTGATTTACCAATGGGCAAGATCTATTCTGTTAGATCGATAGGCCCGGTAAGTTGGGAGATAATATTAATAATATGATGTGTTGTTGATTATTAATGGAATCCGTGTCCTGGTGAGTCGGGTTGATGATGCCCCCTTGATGAGCTTGAAAGGTTCATCATGCTAAACCCTACAGGTCGATTTGATCCGGCATGATGATAAGGTCGAGTGGTACTAGTCAAGGATCCAGAGGTTAATTAATTTGAATTGTCAGTAATTTAAATTAATTAACGGGCATTTGATATCTTAAACACGGGGGGATGGACGACTCATAATAAGTGGAGCCCATATGTAAATATGGGGGTTGGTGAGGTAATTCAATGGGGATCTTTTAGTGGAATGGATCCTCATTAATGGATCGGGTTTGGATCCATTAGCAGGCCAAGATCCAACTCCTCCTCATGGTCCCTATCGTAGCCCTATATATACCCCCATATGGCATGAAACCAAGTTGATTTTTTCTTTGAAGGATGAGTCCAAGAAAACACAAGAAAACCCTAAGGTTTTCTCTCCTCCTCTCTCTCTCCCTCTCGGTGCGCCGACTCATGCGGGGAGAAGCGTCTTCTCCGGCGCTCACAACAATTTTTGCCTCAGCGCCTTGGTTGCCATGAGGCAATTGTCTACCTGGCAATTGCCGGCAATTAATTTCCATGAGGCAACTAATTGCCGAGAGGCAATTGGATTGCCGGACAATTGCCGTGAAGGCAATTATTATTGCCGTGAAGGCAATTGGCAATTGCCTTGGCAAGGCAATAATAATTGTCGTGAGTCTTCGTTGGGGAAAAGAGACAGCAAGTTGCCTCAGCAACTTATTTGGAGTGACAGCTAGTTGTCTCGTGCTTAGGGCATGACAACTTTCATCGAGTTGCTTAGAAGAACACAAGTTGGAGTTGTGGAGTTGCTCAGAACACAAGTTGCTTGTGCAACTTGGAGTTGCTCAGATCACAAGAGCTCCAAGATACTTGTTGTTCAGACGCTGGCAGTGGAGGAAAGAATCAATTGGGTTTGTGTTTGGATTATCTCCTTGGAGTGGCCGGCGGCATCCCTTTGGTTAGGGATTGGTTGGTGCAAGGAGAAGGGATCGACTTGGTGACCACGGGTCTTGGTAGATCATCGCCCACACGACGTCCAAGAGGGGAGGTCCATACTGTAGAAGATCATAAGGTAACGGAAGGTATATTCTTCCTTGGCTCCTTCATTCTTATTTGTGTCTTATTCATTTGCTCGTCATTTCATGTGTGAAAGTAAATTATTTTGATTAGTTATTATAGTTAATAATTAACTAACAGGACCCCGACCATAAACACAAAAGTCGGCGATCCACTCGTCACCTTTACCGCGGTCGAACGGTCAAGCAAATTACAAGGCCGATTTTGGTAACTGGCCGAGTTGTAATTTGGATCGTTCGATACGGCACGAGATGGTCGTAGAGAGACGGGTCTCCATTCGGATTAATTTTTTAGTCCGTAGACATGGAGAGGTCTCTCAGATCGACCGAGTATTCGCTTAGGAAACCCGCCAAGTCATACCCAATAATTGGTATCAGAGCTAAGGTTTCCGGCTTTGTATGTTTAGGATTGGTTAACTTTTGCATTTTAATACATTTTTTTTGCTGGATGATGCATCGATGTGCGTAGGCTAACTTTGAGTTGCACGCATGAGATTCCAACTTCATGGCCAAATAATGATTATGAATGATTGTGCAAATTTAATGTAATTAATTAATCGTCGAGGTTGACGAGGCTAGGTATTTAATTTTTGTAATTAAATACGGCACATGTTTAGCCGAGTTATTTATTTTACTTTCGATCTAGTTTTCATGTACACTCTTTTGTGGAGTATATGATCAATGATGAAAATAAGTAGCTAGTCATTTCGGCTCGAAGATCCCTCGAGGTAGCTTGCACAGAAGGAAGGGAGGAGCGGACGAAGTGACGACACGACTGGAGGCGCATTAGAGACCAAGGTGTTAGGATGTATACTAAAAGTCTTGCCTTTTGGTTAAGATACATCTACATTTTAAAGAGAATCAAAAAAATCACACAGTGCATGTTTACATTAGTATGTGCACAAACTGTCTGATACTCGGCATTGTAGATAACATGGTGAATGGTGTCGCACAGAAGATCATGTTATCAGGTTCCTTGCCGAAGCATAAGAAAGAGGCTTACAACCGAGATGGAGTTGGACAAACCATCGGGATGGTTGTAGTGTAATTAGGTGTGGTTTATCTTAACCATAGAATCACGCTAGTGTACTTTGTGTACATTGAGTAGAACCAAAAGGGAGGTCATCCAATTTTTGTACTGACTTAGTAAATTGGATTAGACCTTGGAATAATATTATGGAGTACGATCTCTTAAACCCGAAATAATGACGGGCATATATTATTAATTATTATATCTTTGATTTACCAATGGGTGAAATCTATTCTGTTAGATCGATAGGCCCGGTAAGTTGGAAGATAATATTAATAATATGATGTGCCGTTGATTATTGACGGAATCCGTGTCCTGGTGAGTCAGGGTGATGATGCCCCCTTGGTGAGCTCAAAAAGATCGTCATGTCAAATCTTGCAAGTGGACTATGGTCCGGCATGATGAAAAGGTTGAGTGGTACTAATCAAGGATCAAGAGGATAATTAATTTAATTATCAGTAAATTAAATTAATTGTCGGGCATACGATATCTTAAACATGGGGAGATGAACGACTTGTAATAGGTGAAGCTCATATGAAAATATGGGGTTGGTGAGGAAGTACAATGGGATCCTTTAGTGGAATGGATCTCCATTAATGGATCGGGTTTGGATCATTAGCGGGCCAAGAACCAACTCCTCCTCATGGTCCCTATCTTAGCCCAATAAAACCCCATAGGAGTCATGATACAAGGTTGATTAATTTAGGAAATAAACTATGATTAATTGAGGAATTAATCTTTGTTTATTTAAGGAATTAATCTCGGAGTAATTAAGGAATTAATCTCAGATTAATTAAGTTATTAATCTCAGATTAATTAAGGAATTATTCTCTACAAATTTTGGAATCAATCCATAATTAATTGGAAAATTTTTTCCAATTAATCCCCTATAAATATAAACCCCTACCTCTCTCTCCAAGATCTAATATCTCTTTCCCCCCACCCCCCTCCCCGCTCTTAACCTAGCTCACGGCAACAAAAAAAGGGGAGAGAAAGCTTGGAGCTTTCTTCTCCCTCTTCTCTTTCTCTTGTTGGTAGTTGGCACTAGACAAGGAGGAGACGCCTCCTCCTTTATGGCAGACGAGAACGAGCAAGAAAAGAGGGGTCACTAGCGGCGGTGAGGGTTGATCTTGGAGGTTGCGGCGCCGAGAATAGGAGGAGGTGGAAGCTTGATAGGAAGGAAGAAGGAATTGATTTTCTTCTTCATTCCTTGCTTCTCATCCTCGGCTCCTCATCTTGGCACACGCAGCCGGATTTCAGGATCGAAGTATCACCGGCGAAGTAGAGGAAGAGCCTTCTTCCTCTTGGGAGGCCGGCGAGAAAAGAGAAGAGGAAAAAGGTGGCTGCTGAGGGTTCAAAGGAAGAAGGGATCGTGTCTTCTCTTCTTCAGGTTTTTCTCCCTCTCCCTCGCTCCATATTGTGGCCGGTGATCCCTTGGAAACAAGGGATAGGCGTCGGCGGTGACAAGGAGAAGGAAGTGAAGGCCGACGCAAACCCTAGGCTTTAGGGCTTTGCTTGGTGCATTCAAAGGAAGGAGAAAGTAGGATTGATTCAAAGCCTTGGTGACTCCGTGACTTGATATATCGTCGTCCACACGACGTCCAAGAGGGGAGGGACATAAGGTAGAAGACTTCGAGTTGTCCAGCCCGAGTTGTCCCCTTTATACAAGAGTAGAGAATAACTCCTCGAGTTGTCTAGCCCGACACCAGTCGACTGCCCCTTTGGCAGTCGACTGGTCTAGCCTTAAATGCTAGCCAACTGCTAGTTTTCGGGGTTACCAGTCGACTGCTCCTGGAGCAGTCGACTGTGTTGGATCGAGAAATGCGAGAGAGGGGGGGTGAATGTCGCAATTCGTTCGGATTTAAAAGAGCGGGTGCGCAGCGGAAATAAAAGAGAGTAAAACAACGCAAACACAGCAGGTTTACTTGGTTCGGAGCCTGGGTCGACTCCTACTCCAAGGCCCACGATCGTTGACCGTTTTCTGCGGGCAATTCTATAAGTTCGCAAAGTTTACAAATAGATTTTACAATAAAGCAGAATAGTAAACTTTAAATACAACTCTTGTTACCGACGTCCGGTGAAGATTGAAGTTCTGGAGCAGCGGGACGTCGTCGGCTTGAGTTGGCAGCTTTCTGGAGCGTGTCGTGGAAGCAGAAGAGCGTAGAATTGTCGAAGGAATTGATTGTACTTTGAAGAGGGTCGAGGCCCTCTTTATATAGGGTAGGGGGCGCCCGACATGCTCGGGGCGCCCTCCACGTGGCTTCTGATCCGGCGAGGCCTCGGTCGTGACTGATCGCTTCGACTTCGGGATCACAGTTGACTGGGGCGCCCGATGCGGGCGGGGCGCCCGGGTTGACCGGTCAAAGCTTTATCACCGAGGCTTCGCGAGGGTGAGCTGCAGCCGCCTTCAGTGGCGTGGCACAGTGGGCGCCCGAGACACGCGGGGCGCCCGATCTGCGCGGTGCCCGATTTGCGCGGCGCCCGCGACAAGAGGGGCGCCCGACATGCGCGGGGCGCCCCCCAACGCGGTGCTGTCGGAGGTTTACTTCTCTGCTGACTTTGGGTTGACTCTGGGGCGCCCGACACATCCGGGGCGCCCTGCTCAGCTGTGGCCTCACTCCTTTGAGGCCCTCTGAGCTGCAGAAACACAGTCCTTCGGTCCTGCATCCAGGGTTAGTCCAAAATAGCAAATACTACGTTGATTTTTCACAGCCTTAGCTGTCTTGGTTCTGACTTTGGGTCTCCAAAATGGAGCCCTAGGTCGAACCGACGCCTAATGTTCCCTCGAGGGGAACGCGTCCTCACCTACTCCTCTCGGGAGAGTTTTACCTGGTGCCAACCGGATCCTCCAGTTGGACTTTTGCCCAGCAGTCCTTCGCCAGGTCTTGAGTTACCAAGCTGCCCTTCGCTTGGTGCCTAGCAGCCCTTCGCTAGGTCTTTTCTTCTGGCAGTCCTTCGCCAGGACTTGGTTTTCGCCCAGCAACCCTTCGCTAGGACTTGGTTTCCTGACAGCCCATCGTCAGGTGCCTAGCATCCCTTCGCTAGGACTTGGTTTTCGCCCAGCAACCCTTCGCCAGGACTTGGTTTCCTGACAGCCCATCGTCAGGTGCCTAGCAGCCCTTCGCTAGGACTTTGTTTCCTGCACTCTCAGTGAACAACGTTAGATCACAAATAACCCTTAACTTTGAATCCTTTGCCAATATCAAAACAAGGTTCGATCTGGTGCTTCCTGCACCAACAATCTCCCCCTTTTTGATTATGGCAACACAATTCAAAGTTAAGGAAGAACTTATAACAGTTTAAGCACAAAAGGTTAAGCAATGAAGTATAACTATTTATGAATAGAATAAATGTAGAGTTGAAAAAAAAATATTTATTTTATTTTTCATACTCCCCCTAAAACCCTGAATACTTATATTTACAACTCTTAACTTTGACCTTTCCTCCCCCTTTGACATATATCAAAAAACAGGCATGGGTGAACAAGGTATCTAACAGGGATTTATGAGTTTTTCTAAGTGCTTCATGTTTTTGACAAAGTATTTCAGAAACAGAGTAAAAATATTTTCAAAACTTTTTACACTTAGATAATTTTCAAGTATAAAGCAAGTACTTTTGAGAAGTTTGAAAAATTAAGTGTCAGGTACTTGGTTTAAAAATAGTTAAGTACTAAACTCATTTAAATACTTGAAATAAATTTTTGAAAGGAATTGTTAAGTACTTAGAAATAATTTTTGAGAAAGACTTAGAAATAATTTTTGAAAGAAATAGTTAAGTAATTGGAAAAAAATGTTAAGTACTTAAGTTGTATTTTAAAAAAAAATTAAGTAAAAAATCAAGTACTTAAATTGATTTTGAAAAAATTAAGTACTTCGGATGTTTTTGAAATTCAAATTTGAAAAATTTGATTCCCTCTTTTCTTTCCTATCTCTCCCCCTTAATGTTAAATTCTTCTCCTTAGACCTATTTTTAAGTTCAATTAAGAAAAATATTTTGAAGGAAGTGATAAGGAGAATGTTTGTGTATTAGAGCCTATGAATTTTGAAAGCAAAAAGATACTTAGAATAATTTTGAAGGCATAAAAAAAACTTAAATTTCTAGATTAAATCCATTTTAAAAAATGTATTTGTAGGCAAATCTTTAAAAGCTTCATGCACTTAGAACACTTTTGCCTTGAAAAATATTTGTACTTTTGGAAACATTATATTTTGAAAAATAGCAGTACTTTTTGAAAGATATTATGCATTTTTGAAGACATAAGTACTTTTGAAATAAATTATGATTTGAAACACATAAGTACTTTTTAGAAAAATATTTTACTTGACTAGGTTTCTTTTCCAGTCTGACACAATCCTAGGAAACCTTGTTGATTACAAGGACATTTCCCTAAGTGTCCTGGAAAAGTTCTCCAATTCAAGTAAATACTATCTCAAAAAAAATGATAGTACTTTGAAAGTATATGCTAGTACATTTTGAAAAATGTATGACCTTTTGAAGACACAATATTTTGCTTGACTAGGTTTATTTTCCAGTCTGACACAATCCTAGGAACCCTTGTTGACTACAAGGGTATTTTCCTAAGTGTCCTGGAAATTCACCAACCCAAGTAAATATTATTTCAAAAGCAATTTCATAGGCCACAATAATAATAATATTTTGAACGAAAAATTTTTTATGTTTTCAAAAGGATTTTAAACTTACAGTGCATGAAAACATATATTTTGAAAAATTTTCAACAATTCTTTTAATTTGATCTCCCCCTAAACTTGACCCAGTCCTAGGAAGCTTGTTGACTACAAGCGATCTTCCTCTGAGTCTTAAGGTTTGATTTAAATTATAAGAATTGTCTAATAACCAAAAAAAATTAATAAACACATTTCAGAAATTCTTCTTTTGACTCAAACTCCTCCTAAATTTGACACATCCCAGGAGTCCTTATGGATCATGAAGTGGATCTTCCTCTGTGTCTTTAGGGTTTATTAAAATCAAAAGAATAGTTTTGAATATCAGTACGGTAATATAATTTTAGGAAATTCAACTTGAAATGAAGATAATTTTCAAACATAAGCCCCTTTTTCGAAAAACATTTTGAAATGATAATGATTTTTCAAAGATATTTTGAAAGAAAATTAAAAAGAATAAACCACTCCCCTTTACTATTTAACTCAATCTAATGTCCTAGGGGACTTCAGTGTTATCCATGTTTGACTATGTTGACTAGGTTTGACCAATAATTGACCCAATCAAGTCCTAGACTTTATTTATTGTGATATTTGACATGAAATAAAAGATATAAAAAAAAAGTAGAGTACAGTGAATTAATTTGAAAACAAGAAATAACTTTGAATAACTTTTGAAAGTATATTTTATTTGAAAGAGTAGTGAGTTATGCATTTAGGTCCTAGATGTCTCACCCAGTACTACATGATCAAGCATGTTAACCTTAAGGGTTTTTGTGAGACAGGTTTTAGTAGAAGATTTATTTTGAAAAGACCATGAATAAATTTAAAGAGTTAAATTAATTTTTTTTAAACACAATTTAAATTTATTTTGAAAAAAATATTTGAATCTAAAATTAACTGAAAATTTGTGTTAGATTCGAATTTAACAAAAAATAATTTGAATTTGAATTTCAAAAATTGGCTTCCAGGTCTTGGCGAGGCACTAGGCCTTCTTTGGCCGTAGCCTTATGGGATCATCCACCCTTTCCTTGACAAAGCCTTTTAATGAAATTTCATTTTCAAAATTATTCTTTGAAAAATTTCTGGTCTAACTAGTTTGGGTCTTGGATCGGTAGCTTCGGCTAGTTCCGCCAAATTGGCTTCCCTAACGTACTATCATCTCACCTCCACCCAATACTATGTTGTCCAAATTTCAGTTAAACTATTTTGTCCTTAAACTAATCAATCCTAATTTTAACCAAAAAAAAATAAAATAAAAAGAAACATACAGTTAAAGCAAAAATTATCTAAGTTACATCATAATCGTAATAATATTCTGGATTATCAAAAACAACAATATTATGAATTAAATTTGCTAACACATTAGCCTTAACTGATTTATAAGATTCAATCATATTATTCATGGTAAATAATGGATTTTGAAATATTGTAAATTTACCTCTTGATTCCCGATTGGGAATCTCCCCCTTGATTCTAGCCATGTTTCCTTTGATTGATTGTTCTTTCGGCATTTTGTAGTGGTTGTGAGCCATTCGGACCTGTTTCCAAGGATCTCCTTCTTCATCGTCAAGTTCTGAGTCGGACTTAGGTACTGGTTCAGGCCTCTTTTGCAGTTTTCTTGGAGTTTTCTCTGCAATAGAATTTATACCTTCCTCGACCATTACAGTATCTATTTGATTATTTAATTCTAATTTTGAATAGAATTCAAAATTGGTTACCGTCTCAGTCAATTTGTCTTCTGATTCTGGTTCGACTTTGGATTCGAGTTCAGTCTCTGACTCGGCTGTTTGTACTTGGACCGAAAGGACAAGATAACTTACCTGATCTTCTTCTTCATCTGAGATCTCTTGATGAAGGTCAATCAGTTTTTCCCAGATTTCTTTAGCACATCTGAAGGATCCGACCCGCTTCAATTCTTCATTGGTTAGGCCACACTGTAGGATTGCAGTAGCCCTTGCATCGGATTCAATCTTCCTCAGAGTTGGTTCGTCCAGTTTATCCCAGGCGATCAACTTTCCATCTTCTGTAGGTGCTGAAAACCCTGTTTGGATTATCATCCATAAATCCAGATGGGTCTTTAGGTGAGATTCCATTAGGCTCTTCCAGGTTCTGAAGTTCTCGCCACAGAATAGGGGTGGACGGACACTATTCCATTCTTGATTGGCCATTTAGTTTATACCTCGTACACAAAAATAACAAAAAAAATGTACCAAGACTTGGTCTTGGATTAGTAGTGCTGGAGAAGGGAAAATATAGCCCAAAAAAATATTGCACGAATTTCGAGGCGGAATAATAATAAAATAATAAAAACAATTTATGATAAATTTTTGAAAATGTAGATTTTGTCAATTCTGGTTAATGATGAAAAAGGAGGAATTTAATGTTTAAAAAAAATTTTCTCAAACTAAAGTAGCACAAATTTCGAGAAAAATATTAAAATAATAATAAAAAAATTTATGACAAAATTTCAAAAATTGTTTGTTTTATCAATTCAGACTTATGGTGAAAATATGAAAATTCAAAATTGAAAAAGGCGAACGAGATTGAGTTGCGTTGATTAACAAAAAGAAAAGAAAAAAAAAATTCGTAAATCCGAAAAAAACTTTCAAACTGGTGGTTGCACCAAGTTTGAACTACCCCGCTCTGATACCACTTGTTGGATCGAGAAATGCGAGAGAGGGGGGGGTGAATGTCGCAATTCGTTCGGATTTAAAAGAGCGGGTGCGCAGTGGAAATAAAAGAGAGTAAAACAACGCAAACACAGCAGGTTTACTTGGTTCGGAGCCTGGGTCGACTCCTACTCCAAGGCCCACGGTCGTTGACCGTTTTCTGCGGGCAATTCTATAAGTTCGCAAAGTTTACAAATAGATTTTACAATAAAGCAGAATAGTAAACTTTAAATACAACTCTTGTTACCGACGTCCGGTGAAGATTGAAGTTCTGGAGCAGCGGGACGTCGTCGGCTTGAGTTGGCAGCTTTCTGGAGCGTGTCGTGGAAGCAGAAGAGCGTAGAATTGTCGAAGGAATTGATTGTACTTTGAAGAGGGTCGAGGCCCTCTTTATATAGGGTAGGGGGCGCCCGACATGCTCGGGGCGCCCTCCACGTGGCTTTTGATCCGGCGAGGCCTCGGTCGTGACTGATCGCTTCGACTTCGGGATCACAGTTGACTGGGGCGCCCGATGCGGGCGGGGCGCCCGGGTTGACCGGTCAAAGCTTTATCACCGAGGCTTCGCGAGGGTGAGCTGCAGCCGCCTTCAGTGGCGTGGCACAGTGGGCGCCCGAGACACGCGGGGCGCCCGATCTGCGCGGTGCCCGATTTGCGCGGCGCCCGCGACAAGAGGGGCGCCCGACATGCGCGGGGCGCCCCCCAACACGGTGCTGTCGGAGGTTTACTTCTCTGCTGACTTTGGGTTGACTCTGGGGCGCCCGACACATCCGGGGCGCCCTGCTCAGCTGTGGCCTCACTCCTTTGAGGCCCTCTGAGCTGCAGAAACACAGTCCTTCGGTCCTGCATCCAGGGTTAGTCCAAAATAGCAAATACTACGTTGATTTTTCACAGCCTTAGCTGTCTTGGTTCTGACTTTGGATCTCCAAAATGGAGCCCTAGGTCGAACCGACGCCTAATGTTCCCTCGAGGGGAACGCGTCCTCACCTACTCCTCTCGGGAGAGTTTTACCTGGTGCCAACCGGATCCTCCAGTTGGACTTTTGCCCAGCAGTCCTTCGCCAGGTCTTGAGTTACCAAGCTGCCCTTCGCTTGGTGCCTAGCAGCCCTTCGCTAGGTCTTTTCTTCTGGCAGTCCTTCGCCAGGACTTGGTTTTCGCCCAGCAACCCTTCGCTAGGACTTGGTTTCCTGACAGCCCATCGTCAGGTGCCTAGCATCCCTTCGCTAGGACTTGGTTTTCGCCCAGCAACCCTTCGCCAGGACTTGGTTTCCTGACAGCCCATCGTCAGGTGCCTAGCAGCCCTTCGCTAGGACTTTGTTTCCTGCACTCTCAGTGAACAACGTTAGATCACAAATAACCCTTAACTTTGAATCCTTTGCCAATATCAAAACAAGGTTCGATCTGGTGCTTCCTGCACCAACAGACTGGTCTAGAGTGAGAAACATTCTGTGAGTTTTGGCAGTTGACTGCCTTTCTACCAGTCGACTGCCCACCCTCTACAAGCACTCACTCTCACTCCGAACACTCTCCTTCACGTGTGCCTTTAGGTATACTCCCTTGGCTTACCCCTGAAGTCTTCTTCCACCGGCTATCGTCCCTCGGATGCGCACACAAGCCTTCCCTTGGCTTGCCTCCATGCCACCCTTCACGTGTGCCCTTTGAAGTCCACTTCCCAGCTTACCCTTGGAGTCCTCTTCCCTCGGCTCTCGTCCCTCGGATATGTCCTCCATGTGTGATTCTACAAGTCTTGCAAACTCAATCACACATATCAAATAAAAAGATAACATCCTTACCTTAAACATATTGGCACACATACATCAAAACCATGATCTTCCTGATCATCCTTGGGTTGATTGCCTCAACAATCTCCTCCTTTTTGATGTGTGGCAATATGTTTAAGTTAGGGATAAAATACCAGCCAACAACAGTAATTGAAAACAAGACATAGTAAGAAAAACAAGAGATAACCTCCCCCTTAACCTATGCCTTCTCCATTTTCAATTCTCATAAACCAATTAACCAAATTTAAGTTACAAACCTAACTTGAACCACCCATTCTCCCCCTTTGACACCATCAAAATGATTGCTCACAACAATACTAACACATGGCATCAAAGGAGAGAAATTTGCATTTCTGAATAAAAATCTCATAATCTGAAATCAGTCGTGCCAGTCGACTGCCCTGATACTCTGTCAATCAGACTTTCAGGTTTCTAAGCCGAATTTCAGAAACTCCCCAAAAAGTCCAGAAAATTTCAAAAATTGTAAAATTTGTAAGCATGTTTGATATGAGATATTCTATCAAGGAAAAATATCAGTTCATAAAAAAATTCAAACATGTTTGACATTTGACCAAAGTTCAAATTTCTTGAAAACCACTAATTTTGTATCAAGTTTTCAAACTAATTATGGACTCATACAACTTCCAAGCTTATGGCAAAACATATAAAGCACAAAATGGTTTTCAAATGTTTTAAAATGTTCAACTATGATCATTGGGCAAGATGCCCATTAATTAAACACTTGCTTTCCCCATAGTTGGTCTATTTTTCATAATTTGATACATCTAATGACCCAACACTATGCCACAAGCACAAGTGAATCATATGTATCATCCTAATGGATCAAGCACCACCTTCCTATTGTATTACTCCAAGATTCATCCTATACCTCTACAAAACACATGTCAAGGCCTCTTCTTAAGAATGTGAACTCCGATTCGGGAAGAGGCTAGGTAAAAATGTTGGCAAGATTTGACTTTGACTCAACATATTGTAATTCTATATCTCCCCTTGCCACATGATCCCTAATGAAGTGATGCTTCACTTCAATGTGTTTTGTTCTAGAATGGTGAACCGGATTGTTAGTCAAGTTAATTGTACTTACATTATCACACAAAATCTTGACCTTGGAGTAATGTAACTCATAATCCTCTAAGGTGTGCATGATCCAAAGTAGTTGGGACACACAACCACCCATTGCCACTTATTCAGCTTCCGTTGTTGATAGGGCAACACATGGTTGTTTCCTACTACTCCAACTAACTAAAGATGACCCAAGGAATTGACATCCTCCACTAGTACTCTTCCTATCTAGTTTACACCCCGCATAGTTTGAGTCGGTGTATCCAAAAAGATCAACATTTGGGGTTCTAGGATACCAAAGCCCGACATTAAGAGTACCTTTAACGTACCTTAGGATCCTCTTCACTACCACTAAATGAGACTCTTTGGCACATGATTGGTATCTTGCACACATACCTACCACAAATAGTATATCGGGTCTACTAGCGGTTAGGTATAATAGACTACCAATCATGCTCCTATATTGTTTTGAGTCTACTATTTTTCCTTCAACATCACTATCCATTTTGACATTTGTTCCTATAGGGGTAGATGCTACCTTAGCATTTTCTAGTCCAAATTTCTTTAGCATTTCCCTAGCATATTTAGTTTGATACACATGAGTCCCTTCATTTGTTTGCTTAACTTATAGACCCAAGAAAAAAGTCAACTCGCCTACAAGACTCATCTCAAATTCATTTTCCATACACTTAACGAATTCATGGAGGAATTCACTATTTGTGGACCCAAAGATGATATCATCTACATAAACTTGGGTCACAAATATGTCCTTATCCTTAGTTTTTAGGAACAAAGTTGGGTCAATTGTTCCTCTCCTAAAACTGTTGGACACTAAGAATGAAGAAAGTCTTTCATACCAAGCCCGGGGAACTTGTTTCAATCCATACAAGGCTTTTCTTAATTTGTAAACATGTCTAGGGTAGTTTGGGTTTTCAAACCCAGGGGGTTGTTCTACATACACCTCTTCCTTAATGACCCCATTAAGGAATGCTGACTTCACATCCATTTGGTGAAGTGTGAAACTCATGTGAGCGACATAGGCTAGTAAAATTCTAATGAACTCTAATCTAGCTACGGGGGCATATGTCTCATCATAGTCTAGTCCCTCAACTTGATTAAATCCCCTAGCTACCAACCTAGCCTTATTTCTAGTTATCTTTCCTTGATCATCTAGCTTGTTCCTAAAGACCCATCTAGTGGTGACAATAGTACAATCATTGGGTCTAGGAACCAACTCCTATACTTCACTCATTTCAAATTGATTTAACTCCTCTTGTATAGCTAGGACCCAATCCACATCACCTAACACCTCATCAATAGATTTCGGTTCTAATTGAGAAATCAAGGCAATTTGACTACTATGTTCCCTAAAGTAAGACCTAGTCCTTACCCCTTGAGTGACATCACCCACTATTTGGTCAATGGGGTGATCTTGGTGATGTCTTAAGGGCCTAGAGGTTATGGGTTCATTGATTACATGATCCTCATCCTCTAGTGTACTTCTCTCTCCCCCTTGATCATTGCCCCCTAAATGTAGGTCTTGAATTCCTTGGGAGAGGGGTTAACTTTCTTCAATGTCCTTATCAATAGTTTTTCTAGGGTAAGTGTTTGTAGATTCATCAAAATCAACATTTAAAGATTCCTCAATTACCTTGGTCCTTTTGTTGTAGACTCTATATCCCCTACTAGTGGATGAATAACCAACCAAAATCCCTTCATCCGCTTTAGATTCAAACTTCCTTAGATCATCCTTGGTGTTTAGAATGTAAACCTTACATCCAAAGACCCTAAAGTAATGAACTTGTGGAATTCTCCCATTCCACAATTCAAAAGGAGTTTTACCTAAAAACCTATGAATTAAAACCCGGTTTTGAATGTAGCAAGCGGTATTTACCGCTTCAGCCCAAAAGTAGCTAGGTAAAGAATATGCATTAAGCATAGTCCTAGCGGCTTCTTGTAGGGCTCTATTTCTCCTCTCTACTACCCCATTTTGTTGTGGGGTTCTTGGGCATGAAAATTCATGCTTGTACCCATTTTCTAGACAAAATTGTGAGAAGTTTGAGTTTTCAAACTCCCCACCATGGTCACTCCTAATGCGGTTGATTTTGAGGTGTTTCTCATTTTCAACCCTCTTACTAAACCCTATGAAAATCTCTAAGGTATCATCCTTATATTTCATGAAGAATACCCAAGTAAATCTAGAAAAATCATCTACAATAACTAAACAATATTTACTCCCTTCTAGTGAAGGAGTTCTATGGCAATCAAAAAGATTCATATGTAATAATTCTAAAGGCAAAGTAGTGCTAGTTAAAGTTTTACCTTTGTGTGATGATTTTGATTGCTTACCCTCTTGGCATACATCACATATCTTGGTCTTCTCATACATGATCATGGGATGCCCCTTCACCAACTCCTCCTTTGCCACTCATGCAATGTTCCTCATGTTGATGTGCCCAAGTCTCCGGTGCCACAACCATCCTTCTTCTTCTTTAGATATGAGACACATAGGCAAATTGTTAGAAGCATAAGCAAGATTAAGATAGTAAAGATTATCCTCTCTATACCCTTCTAGCATAACATTTTCGGACCCATTTTGTTTAATTAGACACTTTCTAGCATGAAACTCAACCCTATATCCCGCATCACAAAGTTGACTTACACTAAGTAGATTAAATTTCATATCTTTAATCAAAAGAACTTTGTGGATAGAGATTGTAGGAGATACCTCAATGGTGCCCCTACCAATTATTTTGAGTTTCCCACTATTTCCAAAGGATACGGTCCCTTCTCTTAGGTAGCTAATAGTGGTGAACTTGCTCACATCTCCGGTCATATGTCTTGAGCACCCACTATCTACAATCCATATTTTTGAGGCATCCTTGACTTTTACCTATACAACATGGAAAACACAAGCTTTTGGTACCCAAATTTTTGTTCCACAAGCATCATTTAAATACTTCTTTGGTACCCAAGCCTTCTTGGTATTTCCCTTAACCCCTTGTCTCCTAGAAGCACCCTTTCTACCCATAAGTGAAACAAAGGCTACTTCCTTGGTCTTTGGCCTATAACCTATCCCAGCTTTGTTGTAAACGGCTCTTTGACTATTTATTATCATATCAAGGTTGCTAGAGCCAACTTGAAACTTTCTAAGTGCCTTGATTAGGTCTTCTACCTTTTCCCTTAGTTCCTTATTTTCATTTTCATGACATGAATCATTTGACATAGTAGAAACATCATGCAAGTTTTCTTTGAGTTTCATGGATTCTACTTTAAGCATGACAACTTCATCCTTTAAGTCCTTAATTTTCCTCCTAGCTTTAACCAAATCAATATTTGTACTAGATATAATTTTGATAAGAGTAGAAGAGGTAGACTATATACCTCACTTACCGATGCCTCAGATTCGGATGATGATGAGGCTTCACTTTCATCTTCACTACTTGAGCTTCTCTCATTATCGGATGACTCCAAGTTGTCCACTCCCATTAGTGCGAAGTGTGACACGTGATCTTCCTCCTCCTCTGAAGACGATGGATCATCCCAAGTAACTTTTAGGCTTGTGGCACTTTTCCCTTTTGACTTCCTCTTCTCACTCTTCTTCTTTTCTTCCTTCTTGTCATCTCTTTTCTTGAGTTGTGGGCACTCATTCTTCATGTGACCCTGTTGGTGGCAATTGTAGAAAATGATGTCTTTGCTCTTGCTCTTGCTTCTTGACCCTTTCCTACCATAAGACTTGTTAGAGAAATTTTAAATGCTCTTCTCATTTTCCTTACCATGTAAGCCTCTTGGTCACTATCCATAGAAGCACTAGACTCCTCCGATTAGGATGATGAGGAGTAGATCACCTTCTTCTTCTCCTTCTTCTTTTTCTTCTCCTTTTCTACAATGAATGCTACACCTTTTTCTTTGGAAGAGATGTTAGCTTGCTCATGTAATTCAAATTCACAAAACAAATCATCTAACATTACCATTGAAAGATCCCATGATACTTTGTAGGCATCAACCATTAATGCCCACAATGTAGTTCTAGGGAAGGATTGTAAATCATACCTCATGAGATCTTGGTTTTCCACCTTCTCACAAATTACATGTAACTCATTGATGATTTCCTTTACTCTTCCACACAATTGGCTAACTGTCTCGTTGGTCTTCATGGAGAGTGATTGTAATTGAGCCACCAAGAGATCCTTCTTTGTCCTCCTTGACTCGTTTGATCCTTCGTTGAGTTCAACAAGTTTCTCCCATAATTCCTTTCCGCTCTTGAAAGGCCCCACCATGTTGAGTTGTTCCTTGGACAACCCACATTGAAGTGTGGTGGTGGCCTTGGCATTTGCTTGCACCTTCTTCATGACTTCCTTTGGCCAAGCTCTCATGGGTAGTGACTCTCCTCTTTCGTTGACTGGTGCGTCGAAACCCTCTACAACACTCATCTAATTCTCAATGACATTCATCAAATAGTATTTCATTCTACCTTTCCAGTAGGCGAAGTCGTTTCCATCGAAGAACGGAGGCCTTGCGGTGCTATAGCCCTCTTGCAACGCTATTTTTTGTTACTCCGGTCGACAGTGAGTTCTCCCGAAGCGAACTGGCTCTGATACCACTTGTTGGATCGTGGTGCTTGCTAAAGGGGGGGGGGGGTGAATAGCACTTTTGTTCAGTTTTTCTCTACAAGATGTATAGCATAATACAAAAATATAATGGAAAACAAAAGATTCAATGCTAACAAGAAGATTTTACTTGGTATCCACCCCGAATGATGACTAATCTAAGGATCCACAAGAGTACTACACCTCCACTATGAAATGTCTCCTTCAAGGTGGAGAAAACCTTTACAAGATTATCTTCTTCCACTTTACAAGATTGAAATGAAGGCTAGAGGAAGAACTGATCAATTGGGGCACTAACAGCACTTTGGTACAGTAAGAAACTGTGCCTTCCTCATGCCAAAAAGTCCCCTTTATATAAGAGTAAAGAACAACTCCTCGAGTTGTCCAGCTCGACACCAATTGACTGCCCCTTTGGCAGTCGACTGGTCTAGCCTTAAATGCTAGCCAACGGCTAGTTTTCGGGGTTACCAGTCGACTGCTCTTGGAGCAGTCGACTGGTCTAGAGTGAGAAACATTGTAATGGCCGCCTTCCCCCCCCCCCCCCCCTTACGGTGTGGCGAGAAGCGGCGTTACGCTAACATACATATACGCATATGAATATCTTAATGCAGCGGAATAATTTTTTTTAAACTTTATACACATGCGTTTAACCATGCAACTAATACTTGAATCATGTATATATGCCTTAACTGTCATTCATGAACATGGTGACATTGTAACATAGCATATTAACATCATACGTAGCATCATGATATAAACATTCCATAACTCATCCATAAGCATCATTAGTAAGTTATTCTTTAGGCATAACTATCATAAGTATAGCATAGAACCAAAGAAGGCATTTCAAAACACAAGGCATGCAACAAGTATAAATATGAGAATCCTTTTTCTCTTTCCTTTGCCATGTCACTGCCACACACACGCTCTTGCCCCTCCTGCTGCTTCCCTTAATAACCTCTTGCTTGATCTGCGGTATAAGGAAATAAGCACTTTGGTACAGTAAGAAACTGTGCCTTCCTCGTGCCAAAAAGTCCCCTTTATATAAGAGTAAAGAACAACTCCTCGAGTTGTCCAGCCCGACACCAGTTGACTGCCCCTTTGGCAGTCGACTGGTCTAACCTTAAATGCTAGCCAACGGCTAGTTTTCGGGGTTACCAGTCGACTGGTCTAGAGTGAGAAACATTGTAATGGCCGCCTTCCCCCCCCCCCTTACGGTGTGGCGAGAAGCGGCGTTACGCTAACATACATATACGCATATGAATATCTTAATGCAACGGAATAATTTTTTTTTAAACTTTATACACATGCGTTTAACCATGCAACTAATACTTGAATCATGTATATATGCCTTAACTATCATTCATGAACATGGTGACATTGTAACATAGCATATTAACATCATACGTAGCATCATGATATAAACATTCCATAACTCATCCATAAGCATCATTAGTAAGTTATTCTTTAGGCATAACTATCATAAGTATAGCATAGAACCAAAGAAGGCATTTCAAAACATAAGGCATGCAACAAGTATAAATATGAGAATCCTTTTTCTCTTTCCTTTGCCATGTCACTGCCACACACACGCTCTTGCCCCTCCTGCTGCTTCTCTTAATAACCTCTTGCTTGATCTGCGGTATAAGGAAATAAGACTATAAACACATAGGCTTAATAAGACCCTTTCCTACTCACTAAAAACCATACGTCACATAAAACATAAGCATATGAAACATTTAACAGGACATGGTTCTTAACATGAAACGTAAGCATATAAAACATTTAACATGGCATGGTTCTTAACATAAAACATAAGCATATGAACATTTAACATGACATGATCCTTAACATAAAACATAAGTATATTCTTAACATAAAACATAAGCATATTCTTAACATAAAACATAAGCATATGAACATTTAACATGACATGATCCTTAACATAAAACATAAGTATATTCTTAACATAAAACATAAGCATATTCTTAACATAAAACATAAGCATATGAACATTTAACATGGCATGATCCTTAACATAAATCATAAGCATATTCTTAACATAAAACATAAGCATATAAACATTTAACATGGCAGGATGCATAACATGAATGAATGCATGAGTCAAATGCATATACATAAGGATGCTTATTTGAAAATCATACTTATAAATACTTAAACATAATCATAACATCATGGGGGCCCTGGCTTGTACCACATACATACATCATATGCGCGCATCCCTAAGTAAATACGAGGTAGCTAATCTCGACCTACTAGGGTAAGGACAGCTACGGTAGTCCCAGAACCGTGGATAGCTTCATCGGTAGTCTAGAACCATGGACAACTTCATCGGTAGTCCAGAACCGTGGACAACTTCATCAGTAGTCCAGAACCGTGGACCTTACTTAGGTCCGGTACAAGCCCATTCATAAAGTAAAATAACTTTGCATGCTTCATTATTCATAGACATACATAACATATCTAAGACATAAACATAATCTTGTTACATGAAGCATGACATAAGCATACTTGGCATTTCCTCATTCATACTTGATACATAACATCATTATGCCTTGAAGGCATAAACATTATCTTCATTCATCATCTTCATTCATAAAACATGACATACATACATAATTATGCCTCCAGGTAGGGATGGCAATGGGTCGGGTTCGGGTCGGATTCTATATCCTCCGTACCCATACCCATCGGGTATCGGATATCCATCGGGTATACCCATACCCATTAAAAGATCGGATATCTTGTATACTAATAATTTTTTTTCTTTCTATCCAACTATATCATTGAACAAAAGTACATTATAATTAACATTAAAGTTAAAAATATATATATCTATAATTTTAAAAATAGATTAAACATATATATAATATATTTCTAACATTAATACAAATTATTAGTAAGTTTTGGGAAAAAAATCTTTAATGTATATATGTATTTTTTATTTAATCGGGTATTCGGGTCGGATATCGGGTATTGGTAGTCCCTCCATATCCTCCTCCATTCGGGTCGGATGTCGGATTCTCCATTGAATTCGGGTGAAATTGTCATCCCTACCTCCAGGCATAAACATCATCTTGGTTCATAAAGCTTGCATGGTCATGGTACATAAGGTAAACATGCATTTCATACATGATACATATCATCTAGCATACATAATCATAGTATCTATCATAGAGCATGCATGGGTAAGATTCATATGAATATGATACATATTACTTAGGTTCATGGCATTCAACATTACTTAGGTTCATGGCATTCATCATAGAACATGCATAGACCTTCATAACTATATATCTATTATAGGCATTTAACATCCTACATGCATTATTCTATATAACATGAAGCCTACATCAATTACATATGTTCCTGGTATATGTTCTAAAACATTCATGAATAAACATAGCACATAACCTAAACATACAAAGTCATGATACATAACACATAAAGCTAGGGTTTTAGGTAACATAAAAATTCTTACAACATGCTTAAACATATACATACATCATAGTAAACTATAAACAACTATCCTTGAGACCTTAACCCAACCCAAACCCTAGATCATGGACTTGGCTGAAAGTTCAATAGGAGGAGGCTCCATTACTCAATCAACATGAAAGGTTCCATAAGTAAAAGAAAGCCCATACATTACATACAATGTCATAGGGAGCCATTAGACCCCATAATTGGAGCGAACCCTAAGTCCTAGCCCTACATCTTGACCTTGGCCGAAACCCTAAAGGGTCACAAGCACATGGAAAAATTCCTATCATTCATAATTAATATCCATTAAATCATAGGGAAGCTTAATAAACATGCTTGAAGGGTTAGATATAATCCTATCCATGACATGTTGATAGTGGCCGAAACCCTAGAGGGCCTTAGGGTGCCACAAACTTTCCCTAAATCATAATTTATACTTTACTTATCTTAAGAAAACAATAAGAAGCATGAATGAGGGTTTACATCATCCCCAAACCCAAATCCAAGGCTTGGCCGAAACCCTAGAAGACCTTACCTCATGGTTTTCTCAACTTAGATCCTAAACAAAAACCTAAATCATGATAGACATCAAAGAGAAACAATTATACCACAGGTGAGGGAGTCTTACATTGGTTTATCTTGGTTATAACCTTGAATAGAGAAGCAAAAGAAAACCTCCTTGACCTTAGACCACCCCTAGCCCTTGTAGCCTTGTAGGAAGCCCTTAGATCTTGAAGAAGAAGCCTTCTTGTGAAGCTTTTCCAAAGGAGAAACCCCCTTGTGGGTTTCGTCTAGAAGGAGGAAGGAGAGGGAGAGAAAGAGCTTTGGTGGAAGAGAAACAAATAACTTAAGTGCTAAGTTGTCTCTTCCCTTCCCCTCTCTTTTATACTAAATGAAGGAGGCAAGTGAAGGGGCATGATGTCTCTTCTCTTGATGACTCTTCGCTTCCTTTAGCCTCAACTAAAATCCTCTTCCATTTCCACTAGCACTCCCTTACTAGGTGAATTGGTTAGTACATGCATGGTGATACACTAGGTCCAGGGTTCAATCCTTAGTGTATGCACTTCTTTTTATTACTTTTATAATTATTTTTGCCAAGGCCCAAATAAGAGCCCACTAAGGTTTATGTTAATATTTCTAATTGAAATCCATTTCCATTCATGATAAAATTTTACCTAAGGTCCCTTAATGGCCATGGTATTAGAAGGGCCCATGTAAGACCCATTATTACTTAGGTTCCTAATCTATATCGAAAATCATGGATAATCATGCTAAGACTTATACTAGTGTCCCTATGTTCCTCGAGAATCTATCCAGGCATGATCAATATTTTAAAGAAAAATATTGAGAAAATTTTACGGGTCGTTACAATCCCCCATACCTCGTGAAAGTTCGTTCTCGAACTTAGAATAGCTCCGGGTACTTGCGTCTCATCTCGTCCTCAAACTTAATATTAAGCTTTCACATATTAATTGATTCTCATAATTCACATTTCTTCTTCATTATAATTTCTCTCATCACTCCATCCTTAACAATCTACTCTTTTTTTTTATAAAACACTTTCTGCCTTTCCTTCTCATACTCTACTAAGATTTACATCATATTCTACTCTTATCGTTCTCAATCTACATACTTCCCAATGCTTAATCATATTCTCTATACTTCTTTATGTTCTTCTATTTAATCTTTACCTAAATTATACTTCTCTTCTATTATTAGTTTTCCTTTTCTTAATTCTACTTCTTTTCTTACTAGATCTACTATTGCATCTCTAATCTCATTATTTTCTGTTATACTTCTTCTACTTTATTTAATCTCTATCTCACCTCTATCCGTCACTTTTAAAGATACAACTAATACTTATAGCATCGCCTACTCTAATACTAAACTTATCTTGTTTCTAGATCTACTTAACGCTTTATTACTCTACCTCATCTATTTTATTTCGGATGACTCTCCTAGACCTCTGCCTTCTCACTCTATCTATTTCTAACCAAGTGACTTACATACACTAACTACTTTTATCTATCAGATCTCACCCTTATCAAATCTAATCCACCAGACAATCTAACTCAACCTAAAAGTCAACATCTCTACTTCTACAAATTCAATCCATGCTAACAATTCTTTTACTACACAGTGATTCCTATTTATTTATCAAGTCATTCCTTTCCACTCAGAGTTTTTCATCAAGCAGTCAAAATTTAACAATTCGATAACATTACTCATTTCTACTTTAACTATCGTCTCATCATTTTTTTCCCTTCTATTTACATGTAAACTATACTTTTCTCTCATCAATACTCTCACTCATTTTTTTTTACAAGATTTTAAACTCAACCATCTATTCGGTCTACTCACTCTGATCACTCATAACTTTTATCAATCAATCTTTATCTCTTAATTATAATCTCATCGACTAGCTATATAATTTCATATCTAATAAACTGTTCTTCAAATCACAACATCTTCTCACTTCTCACATTCCATTCTCAGTTTCCTCTTCATTAATTTCTCTAATCGTCTTCTCCTACTACTACCACAATTCGCACTCTACTATACAAATTACAAGTTAACAATACTCTTTTTTTTTACTCTACTGCTTTTATGTTATCATAAAAATACTACTCACTTCTGTTAATTTATTATAATGGACATCATATCTACATACTCTACTGTCGGCGATATGAAAACCATCGCCCTTTCCTTCCAGAATCTCCTGCTTGATTCTCTGAAGACTCGGATCACCATTGTAGCTCACTCTCCACTTTTCATTACTTTTTATTTCTACATCTACTTCAACTTCTCTCTATCTAAAAGCCTAAATCCTACATCACTGGCACTCTTAAAAACCTTTGCTAAGTTCAAAATTATCTAATAAATTTATCTTACATGTTCTCACAAACTTTATCTATTATTCTCTGACTCCATCTTCTT
The DNA here is from genome assembly GCA_024364735.1 of Boesenbergia rotunda. Lineage (NCBI taxonomy): Eukaryota > Viridiplantae > Streptophyta > Magnoliopsida > Zingiberales > Zingiberaceae > Boesenbergia > Boesenbergia rotunda. The sequence goes on along the minus strand of JAGFNQ010009038.1, from coordinate 238,962 downwards.
AATTCTACTATTCACTTCCCATACATTCCCATGGTTTAAATTACTATACATATATCTCAAAACTTCTCATCTATCTTCAATCCATCTATCACACTTTACCTTCTCATAACAACTACTTACACACTATTTAATCTCATTACTCTATAACCTATACTGTTGGTGCAGAAAGCACCTAAGTCGAACCTGTGTTTTGATAATGGCAAAAGGGTTCAAAAAGTTAAGGTATAATGTTTATCTAACATGTTACTCAAGTATGCAGGAAAAGTCCTAGCGAAGGACTGCTAGGCACCTGGCGAAGGAATGCCAGGAGACAAAGCCCTAGCGAAGGACTGCTAGGCACCTGGCGAAGGAATGCCAGGAGACAAAGCCCTAGCAAAGGACTGCTAGGCACTTGGCGAAGGAATGCCAGGATACAAAGACCTAGCGAAGGACTGCTAGGCACCAGGTGAAGGACAACTTGGTACTGAAGACCTGGCGAAGGATAGCTAGGCACCTGGCGATGGACAGCTGGGCATAAGTCCAACCGGAGGAGCCGGTTGGCATCAGGTAAATTCTCCCGAGAGGAGTAGGTGAGGACGCGTTCCCCGTCGAGGGAACAGTAGGCGTCGGTTCTACCTAGGGCTCCATTTTGGAGACCCAAAGTCAGAACCAAGACAGCTAAGGTTGTATAAAACTAATATATTGTTGCTCTATGTTATTTTGGACTAACCCTGGATGCAGGACCGAAGGAACGAGTGTCTGCAGCTCAGATAGCCTCAAAGGAGTGAGGCAGAAGCTGAGTAGGGCGCCCGGAGTGTCCCGGGCGCCCCCAAGGTCAATACAAAAGAAGGAGAGCAATTGAAAGCTTCGACAGCTCATGGGCGGGGCGCCCCCGTGCTCCCAGGCGCCCCCCATGCTCCCGGGCGCCCCGGATGGCCCGGGCGCCCCCAGATCAAGCTAACGAAGCAGGAGCCAGTGAAGCCAACGGATAAGAGTTGACCCGGTCAACCCGGGCGCTCCCAGTGTCCCGGGCGCCCCTGTCAAAGCCTGATCCCGAGTTTGAAGGGATCAGAGCTGACCGAGAGGAACTCGGATCAGTTGACACGTGGGGGGGGCGCCCCCGACGTTCCGGGCGCCCCCAGGGGCTATAAAAGGGCCCTCGACCCCAAGGCTTCCAACAATCAATTCTTTCAACGCATTCACGCTCTTCTACGCTCGCGCTCTGCTCCGGAAACCTCCCGACTCGAGATACAAGCGCCGACGACGTCCCTCTGCTCCAAAAATACAATCTACAACGGACGTCGGTAACGAAGAGCTTCTTTTAAGTTACTGCACTAGTCTTGTAATACGTCTTGTAAACTGTTTTTGCGCACATATAGAATTGCCCGCAGAAAACGGTCAACGACCGTGGGCCTTGGAGTAGGAGCCGACCGCGACTCCGAACCAAGTAAAAAAATTGGTGTTTGCGTGTGTTTGTGTTAATTTCCGCTGTGCATTCTCTATTTCTTAATCCGAACGTTTTACGATATTCACCCCCCCTCTATCGTTTCTCTCGATCCAACATATACTTCTCATACTTCCTGATATAACTAGATGGATATTAATACTACTATTTTCACTCGCATGATGTTGCACTATCTACTTAAGTATATCATATATTATAACACTATAATCACATCACACATAATCAATTCATACTCACCGTCTTTCTTTCCCATTACTTAACACTTTTCAACTCTTTTTTTTTCTCATGTAATCACCTTTCTAAACTTCCAATTTCTTTTCTCTCTTACTTTTCTCAAAACTTACATTACTTTTCTTTCTTCATAAAAGACAAGTAAGGCTAATATAAGTTATTGTTATTCCTACCCACATATCAAACTCTAAAATATTCAATATCATAAAGTAAAGTAAGGTATCGTTCATATGTACATATTCTAAAAGTACTCTCTATCATAAGGTATCATTTATATTTACATATTCTAAAGGTACTCTCTATCATAAGGTATCATTCATACTTGCATATTCTAGAATCATAAAAGAAAGTAAGGTATGCATAGAGGTACTTACTTGGGAGCTGCAGGAAGAAGGCTTGATGTGTGTGTAATGAGATGGCAACTGGCTCTGATACCAACCTGTAACGCCCGCATTTTTCCCCCACCCCTTACGGTGTGGCGAGAAGCGGCGTTACACTAACATACATATACGCATATGAATATCTTAATGCAGCGGAATATTTTTTTTTTAAAACTTTATACACATGCGTTTAACCATGTAACTAATACTTGAATCATGTATATATGCCTTACCTATCATTCATGAACATTGTGACATTGTATCTTAGCATATTAACATCATACATAGCATCATGATATAAACATTCCATAACTCATCCATAAGCATCATAAGTAGTAAGTTATTCTTTAGGCATAACTATCATAAGTATAGCATAGAACCTAAGAAGGCGTTTCAAAACACAAGGCATGTAATAAGTATAAATATGAGAATCCTTTTTCTCTTTCCTTTGCCATGTCACTGCCACACACACGCTCTTGCCCCTCCTGCTGCTTCCCTTAATAACCTCTTGCTTGATCTGCGGTATAAGGAAATAAGACTATAAGCACATAGGCTTAGTAAGACCCTTTCCTACTCACTAAAAATCATACGTCACATAAAACATAAGCATATGAAACATTTAACAGGACATGGTTCTTAACATGAAACGTAAGCATATAAAACATTTAACATGGCATAATTCTTAACATAAAACATAAGCATATTCTTAATATAAAACATAAGCATATGAACATTTAACATGGCATAATCTGTAACATAAAATATATTCTTAACATAAAACATAAGCATATTCTTAACATAAAACATAAGCATATGAACATTTAACTGTTGGTGCAGAATGCACCTAAGTCAAACCTGTGTTTTGATAATTGCAACATAGGTCAAAAGTTAAGTCTTTCTTGTTTTCTAACAAGTTAATCAAGTGTGCAGGAAAAGCCCTAGCAAAAGACAGCTAGGCAACTGGCAAAGGACTGCCAGTGGCAAAGCCCTAGCGAAGGACTGCTAGGCAACTGGCGAAGGACTGCCAGTGGCAAAGCCCTAGCGAAGGACTGCTAGGCAACTGGCGAAAGACAGCCAGTATCCAAGCCCTAGCGAAGGACTGCTAGGCAACTGGCGAAGGATTGCCAGCATCAAAGCCCTAGCGAAGGAATGCTAGGCACCGAGCGAAGGACAGCTCGGCACCCAAGACCTGACAAAGGACCGTCAGGCAAAAGTCCAACCAAAGGGGCGGTTGGCATCAGGTAAACTCTCCCGAGAGGAGTAGGTGAGGACGCGTTCCCCGTCGAGGGAACAGTAGGCGTCGGTTCGACCTAGGACTCCATTTTGGAGGCCCAAAGTCAGAACCAAGACAGCTAAGGCTGTATAATCTAACACTGTGTTTTATTGTGTTTTGGACTAACCCTGGATGCAGGACCGAAGGAATGTGTCTGCAGCTCAGAAAGCCTCAAAGGAGAGAGGCAAGGCTGAGTAGGGCGCCCGGAGTTTCCCGGGCGCCCCCAAGGTGCATACAAAACAAGTAAAGAGCAAAAGGGTTCGAACAGCTGCTGGGCGGGGCGCCCCCGTGCTCCCGGGCGCCCCCAGCGTCCCGGGCGCCCCCATGCGCATGCATCGAACCAAAAGCCCTCGAAGCCAAGCGGATAAAATTTGACCCGGTCAATCTGGGCGCCCCGAGTCCTCCGGGCGCCCCGGTCAAAGCGGATCCAGAAGGATCAGACGCGACCGAGAACTCTGCGGATCGGAGTCCACGTGGAGGGCGCCCCCGACATCCCGGGCGCCCCCAGGCCCTATATAAAGGGCCCTCGACCCCAGGCTTCCAACAACAATTTTCTCAACGCCTCAAAGCTCTTCTACGCTCGTGCATTGCTCCGGATACTCACCAACTCGAGCCGACGACGTCCCGCTGCTCCGAAAAAGTTGATCCACTCCGGACGTCGGTAAAGAAGAGCGTTCCTTTTTAATTACTGCACTTATACTTGTAATTAAACTCTGTAAACCAATTTTGCGCTTATATAGAATTGCCCAAAGTAAACGGTCAACGACCGTGGGCCTTGGAGTAGGAGTCGACACATGCTCCGAACCAAGTAAATCGACTGTGTCTTTTGTGTTGTGTTTTGTTTTATTTTATTTCCGCTGCGTACGTGCTCTTTTCAAATCCGAACGATTTCCGATATTCACCCCTCCCCTCTATCGTCTTTCACGATCCAACAAGTGGTATCAGAGCGGGGAAGTTCAAACCTGGTGCAACCACCAGTTTGAAATTTTTTTTCGGATTTTATTTTTCTATTTTTTTCTTACGAATTTTTCGTTAAATATTTTCATTCAATTTTTTTTTGTTAAGCAAGGTTGGTGCAACACCCCTTGTTATTCATTTTATCCAGCACTGCTAATCCAAGACCTAGTCTTGGCAAATTTTTTTTAGTTTTCTTTTTCAGTCTAAATGGCCATGCAAGAGGGATTCAGCACCGCAAGACCTCCACTCTTCAGTGGAGAAGACTTTTCCTACTGGAAAAGTCGCATGGAGGTCCACCTAAAAACTCAGGTGGACATGTGGATCATTATCCAGTCCGGTCTGGAGATCCCCCGAAACGCTGATGGACTTCCTCAGAACTACTCCGAATGGGACAATTCCCTAAAACGCATGATAGAAGCCGACGCAAAAGCAACACAAACCCTACAATGCGGGCTGACGAAAGAGGAGCTGAACCGCGTGGGCCCCTTCAACAGTGCAAAGGAGCTGTGGACAAAACTGATCGAGCTGCACAAACCGACTTCAGACACCAGGATCAGCAAGAGGGATCTGCTCCTGAACAAATTATACACTATCAAGATGGTGGACAACGAATCAGCAGCCCAACTCCACGCACGGATCCAAGAGGTAATGAACGGTCTTCACACAATAGGTCACAAGGTTGAAAACCGTGACCTAATAAGGTATGCCCTAAACGTCTTCCCTAGAAGCACCTTGTGGGCATCTATGGTAGATGCGTACAAGGTCTCTAGAGATCTTTCTAAAATAAAATTAGACGAATTGTTTTCCGAACTAGAACTGCACGAACAAACTAACACCAATATGGTCGAGAAAAGTATTGCTTTCGTTGCAGGTAAAACAGGAAGGACTACGAAGAAGAAACCTGAACCCGAAACTGAGTCTAACTCTGACTCAGACTCAGAAGAAGAAGATGGAGATCAAACTAAGCTGGTCCGGCTCGCTCGAAACTACTACAAGGAGCTAAAGAACCGAACCAACAAACGGAAAACCGGCCGAAGAAAGGACGAACCAACTGAACCCGCAAACAAGCCCAATGTGACCTGCTATGAGTGCAAGAAAAAGGGCCACTATAAGTCAGAATGTCCAAATCTAAAGGAGTCCAAGAAAACAAGATGGAAGAAGGCACTCCAAGCAACATGGGACGAATCGTCCTCAGAAGAAGAAGAAGAGGCACCCCAGTCCAATCTTCTAGCTCTAACCGCCTCAGATAAAGTCGAAACCAAATCAGAAACAGAACAAGAAGACGGCGAGCTGACCTTCACAGAAGATGGAGAAATTAAGGTAACTGGTTTTAATAGATCGCAATTAAGTGATTTAATTTCTTTTCTTTCTCGAGATTTGGCAAAAGCTAAACTCCGAGTCGAGTCCCTCCGACAGGAAGTAAAACTCTTGAAAGAGGGAGCTGACTCTAAACCCTTAACCGAGAAGGTTCAGGAAGGAACTCCTGCTCAAGTTGAAAAACTTGAAAAGGAAAACTCCTCCTTAAAAACTCAGGTTAAGGATCTTAGATCAGCATTAGAACGATTTACATCTGGTTCCAAGGGTCTTGACATGATCCTTGGAAAATAGAAATCAGTTCTAAATCGATCCGGATTGGGCTATAGAACCAAATCTCGGCAAAGATCATACCTTGCTGTACTGAATCAGTCCAGAGGTAAAATTCAGGCATGGGTACCTAAGCTGTGCCTAAACAAACCGACTGGATCAAATCAGTATTGGATCCCCAAGGACAAGATTCACATCTTGCCTAACCATCACCGTGGCTTTAGTCCAGGGGGAGCCAAACTGAAAACCATTTTCATTATTAGATGAACTTATTATTATTGATTTAAATTGCTTGAATGATTGTTTATTTAATTTCTGCAATTTACCATGCTTAGACTTAAGTTAGTTAAGGACTGAACAAACTTAGCTGAAACTTGACAACATAGTATTGGGTGGAGGTGAAATGATAGTACGTTGGCGAAACCAATTCTAATAAGATCAAGTTCACTTGGTCTCTTTAGACTGGCGGAACTAGCCGAAGCTACCGATCCAAAACCCAAGCTAGTTAGACCAAAAATTTTTCAAAAATTGATTTTGAAAATGAAATTTCATTAAAAGGCTTTGTCAAGGAAAGGGTGGATGATCCCATAAGGCTTCGGCCAAAGAAGGCCTAGTGCCTCGCCAAGAGCTGGAAGCCAATTTTTGAAATTCAAATTCAAAGAAATTTTTGTCAAATTCGAATCTAACACAAAATTTCAGCTAAGTGTAGATTCAAACATCTTTTCAAACATTTCAAAAATACTTAAGTTTTCAAAATTTAACTGTTTTCAAAATTAATCAAACTTTTCAAAATAACTTTTAATCATCAAAACCTGTCTCACAAAAACCATAAGGTCAACGTGGTTGAAAACCCTAGATCTGGGTGAGACAGTAGGATTAAGACTCAATTGAAATTTTCTTTGAGATAATCTTATATTTGTCAAACTACGGTCAAAATAGTCTAACATGGTCAAGATAGTCAAACCACAGTCAAACTACGGTCAAAAAGGCCAAATCAATTCAAACCTTGGTCAAACCGATTAAACCATGGTCAAAAGTAGACAAGACAAAAAAATTTTTTGTCTTTACCTACCCTATTCAGGGCGCTCGGAACCACGCGGGCGCCCCCTCCTATACGCTTTCTTACTCCCTAGTCAAAAAGCTGCCAATGCTTTTGACCAGGGCACCCGGAACCACGCGGGCGCCCCCATCAACTCCAACGCAGCAAAAGCTGCAAATCCCTCTGCTAAGGGCGCCCGGGCTGTCCCGGGCGCCCCCAGCGGCAAAAGCAACAGCCTTTGGCAGAGTTGCTGACCCGGGCGCTCGGAAGCTCCCGGGCGCCCCCATGGGTTTGCCTATAAAAGGCACCCGAAGCTCCTTCATTCTCCACACCAAAAATCAATCTTCTTCCCCACTTCTTACTCCTCAAGAAGACCTTGCAAGTCCTCTTCCTCAATCATGCCTCCCCGAGCCGTCCGGTATGATTATTGATTGTCTTTATTGCATTAAAGTTATTTCATGCAATATCTTTATTTCTTTAACTCTTCTTAACCTAGAAGACGCCGAACAAACCCGGCCAACCCCGGTGCCCAACCTAGTCCCGACCCTAGATTTCCTAATCTAGAGTTATGTAATAGGTTCGCACAAACAATATACAAGCCTATCAAAACGAGTTATCTCAATAGACACTTTTTTACCCAATCATGCCCTGTCACCATGAACATCATCAATTTCTATCAATTGGATAATCTTGTCTTCTGCACACATACCATAAATGAAACCCTATGTGCAGAGTTTTACAACAACATAATTCGACAAGATAATCTTATGTTTCACACCACTGTCCAAGGGATTCCTTTGACTATAACCTCGACTTTGTTGAACCGATTCCTAGGACTGCGACCCTCTCAGTCCACATTCTGTTGCTATCCTCCTAGGAACCCCCCATTTGATCCCCCCTACTCAGACATTACCCTAGACACTATTCACTCCTATTTCTTTAGGGCAGACCTCCCCGCAAACAGACGCTTCCAAGCTGTTGAGCTTCAGGCCCAGAACTATGCCCTGTATAGAGTTCTGGTCCGTTGTATCCTACCACTCTCTACCAGAGACCTTGGGACTATGCGACCCTTTCATGCTTTCCTTCTTTATGCCCTAGTCCATCACCTTGACCTAGACATTGGACTCCATATGTTTCATACCATTCTGCATGCGTCCAGTGTCACGACCCAGGGACGAGTACGCACACCATACTGCCACATCATCACGTCCCTCCTTCATCACCACGGTCGTGACGTAACCTTGGGTGAAATAACCACTATGACCGACTTTGACGAAATCGGATTTAGGAACTTCTCCTTAGCGGGTCTAGAGGTGTCGGCTACCGGGGTTCTTAGTTGGAGACGACAGCAGGCCGGAGCACCAGTCGACTCAGACGAGGAGGTTGAAGTAGACGTTGGAGATGTAGCTGCAGTAGCCCGAGCACACATCGACGAGCCCGCTCCACCGACACTCTCTCAGAGAGTGACACATTTAGACATAAAGGTTCAGAGTCTTCGAGAGGAGGTCGAAGCCTATCACCTAGAGCAGATGGAAGCTCGTTGAGCTGATCTAGAAGTGGCGGACGCACGATACATAGAGATGATGGCACGATTTGATGCATGGCAGCCTGGCCCGTCCGGTCATCCCGGTCCTTGTCTTAGATTTACCTATCATTGTACCTATTTGACTACCCCTACTCAGTAGGGTTGACTTGTGGTTGACTTGAGCTTGACTATTTGACTGTGTTTTGAACCATGATTACCTGCTTTATTTTCTGTTGACAAGGTTATGAGTACTTGCTCTCTTTACAGTTAGGATTGTGCTTTGTAGAATAGATTAATTTTCTTCTCTACTTGGTTTAAAATTTTTTTTTAATTTGAAAAACTGTCTCACTTAATTTCAAAATCAGTTTTCATTTTCGACTTAGTTTTATTTTTTTTACCCCCTTCAAAATCTAGGGTTTTTTCGAAAATGGACTTAGCCTAGGCCCTAACCCTAGAACTGCATGCACCTATAGACTTAGAAGCCAGCATCTCACAAGCACCTTAGGATACTTTTTGATTGATAACCTAGAAAGGGTTGAGATGCTTAGGCCTTTGCCTTAATTCAAGATGCTTTAAGTCAGTGCATCTACAGTAATTGGGGCACTAAATACAACTTATATAGCAATCAAGTTAAGTGTCAAGTTTAGAAAATCTAACTTGAACAGAAACACTTAACTTGACTAACCCTAGCAAAAACTACTGTTTATAACAGTTAGTAAGTAGCTAATTGGGTTAGACAGGTCCCTACAGAGAAAATTGATTGATTTAGTGTAAATCTAATTATGAATTGGTTCAGTACAGCAAACTCTTATTTATTTCCTTTATCCATGCTATTTTTATTTGTTTTGATATATGGCAAAGGGGGAGAGATAGGAAAGGAGAGAGTAAAATTTTCAAATTTTCAAATTTTTAAATTTTCAAATTTTTTGAAAAATACTTAAGCTTTCAAAAAGGTTGCTTTCAAAATTTTTACTTATTTAAAATCCTTTTGAAAAATACTTAAGCTGTCAAAATTTTGCTAAGTATTCAAGTCTTTTCAAAATTTCTCTAAAGTTTTCAAAATTTGGCCTAAGTACTTGAGTTCCTAAAGTTTTCAAAATTTGGCCTAAGTACTTGAGTTCCTAAAGTTTTCAAAATTTGGCCTAAGTACTTGAGTTCCTAAAGTTTTCAAAATTTGGCCTAAGTACTTAAGTTCCTAAAGTTTTCAAAATTTGGCCTAAGTACTTGAGTTCCTAAAGTTTTCAAAATTTGGCCTAAGTACTTAAGTTCCTAAAGTTTTCAAAATTTGGCCTAAGTACTTAAGTTCCTAAAGTTTTCAAAATTTTGACTAAGTTTCAAAATATCATAAAAGTATTCAAAATTTTCCTAAGTACTCTAAAGCTTAAGTTTTTCAGTATTAAAACTGAAACTCATACTTAAGCTAACATTTTCAAAAAGGTTGTTAAGTACAAATAAGTTTTTTTAACCCCACGAATTTTTGAAAAATCTAGGGGGAGATTCCTTCCAGGGGGAGGGAACAAAAGTTAAAACTTTTTCATGTTTTGCTTAAACTTAACTTTTTGAACTAAGGTTGCCATAAATCAAAAAGGGGGAGATTGTTGGTGCAGAATGCACCTAAGTCAAACCTGTGTTTTGATAATGGCAACATAGGTCAAAAGTTAAGTCTTTCTTGTTTTCTAACAAGTTAATCAAGTGTGCAGGAAAAGCCCTAGCAAAAGACAGCTAGGCAACTGGCGAAGGACTGCCAATGGCAAAGCCCTAGCAAAGGACAGCTAGGCAACTGGCGAAGGACTGCCAGTGGCAAAGCCCTAGCGAAGGACTGCTAGGCAACTGGCGAAGGACTGCCAGTGGTAAAGCCCTAGCGAAGGACTGCTAGGCAACTGGCGAAGGACAGCCAGTATCCAACCCCTAGCGAAGGACTGCTAGGCAACTGGCGAAGGATTGCCAGCATCAAAGCCCTAGCGAAGGAATGCTAGGCACCGAGCGAAGGACAGCTCGGCACCCAAGACCTGACAAAGGACCGTCAGGCAAAAGTCCAACCAAAGGGGCGGTTGGCATCAGGTAAACTCTCCCGAGAGGAGTAGGTGAGGATGCGTTCCCCGTCGAGGGAACAGTAGGCGTCGGTTCGACCTAGGACTCCATTTTGGAGGCCCAAAGTCAGAACCAAGACAGCTAAGGCTGTATAATCTAACACTGTGTTTTATTGTGTTTTGGACTAACCCTGGATGCAGGACCGAAGGAATGTGTGTCTGCAGCTCAGAAAGCCTCAAAGGAGAGAGGCAAGGCTGAGTAGGGCGCCCGGAGTGTCCCGGGCGCCCCCAAGGTGCATACAAAACAAGTAAAGAGCAAAAGGGTTCGAACAGCTGCTGGGCGGGGCGCCCCCGTGCTCCCGGGCGCCCGCGCTGCTCCCGGGCGCCCCCAGCGTCCCGGGCGCCCCCATGCGCATGCATTGAACCAAAAACCCTCGAAGCCAAGCGGATAAAATTTGACCCGGTCAATCCGGGCGCCCCGAGTCCTTCGGGCTCCCTGGTCAAAGCGGATCCAGAAGGATCAGACGCGACCGAGAACTCTGCGGATCGGAGGCCACGTGGAGGGCGCCCCCGACATCCCAGGCGCCGCCAGGCCCTATATAAAGGGCCCTCGACCCCAGGCTTCCAACAACAATTTTCTCAACGCCTCAAAGCTCTTCTACGCTCGTGCATTGCTCCGGATACTCTCCAACTCGAGCCGACGACGTCCCGCTGCTCCGAAAAAGTTGATCCACTCCGGACGTCGGTAAAGAAGAGCGTTCCTTTTTAATTACTGCACTTATACTTGTAATTAAACTTTGTAAACCGATTTTGCGCTTATATAGAATTGCCCAAAGTAAACGGTCAACGACCGTGGGCCTTGGAGTAGGAGTCAACACAGGCTCCGAACCAAGTAAATCGACTGTGTCTTTTGTGCTGTGTTTTGTTTTATTTTATTTCCGCTGCGTACGTGCTCTTTTCAAATCCGAACGATTTCCGATATTCACCCCCCCTCTATCGGCTTTCACGATCCAACATTAACATGGCATGATCCTTAACATAAATCATAAGCATATTCTTAACATAAAACATAAGCATATAATCATTTAACATGACAGGATGCATAACATGAATGGATGCATGAGTCAAATGCATATACATAAGGATGCTTATTTGAAAATCATACTTATAAATACTTAAACATAATCATAACATCATGGGGGCCCTGGCTTGTACCACATACATACATCATATGCGCGCATCCCTAAGTAAATACTGTTGGGACCGGGTGCATGTCGACAAGGATACGAGTTCGTAAAATTCAAAATTTTTCGTGCAGCGGAAGAGTTTGCATAAAATAATTTCCTAAATTATTTTAACTTCGTATCTAGCATGCAACCTTACATTGTGTTGACATAATCATAAAATAAAACTTTGCGGAAAAGTAAATAAATTTACCAAGTACCTCTCGTAACTCGAAGTAAGGGACGAGATCCAACCGTAGCGTCCCTTGGAAGCTCCGCCTCTATTCGCGTCCACGCCGAGTTCTCTTCGGGATGACTTCGCAAAGTCACGAGTTTTGTGCCAACGAGAACTACTAGATTCTCGGAAGGGACAACTAGAAGAATAAGAGAAATAATGGAAAAACTAACCAACGAAGTAACGGAATCGCATTCCGGGAAGAGAGGAGTCGCTATCCGCTTCTTCTTCTTCGTGTTCGGGTTCTCCTTCTTCCTTAATGCTCACGGCACCACCTCCTTGGTTGTGGTTGGGCGCCGGCCCTAGAGGAGCTAGGGTGCGCCGGCCCTAGAGGGAAGAAGAAGAGGAGGAGGAGAGGAGAGATTAAGAGAAAGAGGGAGAGAATAATTAATCTCTTAATTAATTGATTGGAATAAGGGCTAGCCTTTGGTTCCTTTATATAGTAGCAACTCCTTTGCTAAGTCTCCCTCTAAACCGAATTAACGGAATTAACGGAATTAGTTATAAGAAATTTATCATATAAATTTTCTTATTAATTATTCCGTTTAAACCGAGTCTTTATTATAAACCAATTTATAATAAAACTAATTCTTCTTCTCTTTAAATTATGGAATAAATTTTTATAAGAAATTTATAAACTTTCTTATTATGAAAAATCAATTCATAATTGATTTTATAAAATTAAAATAAACCAATTCATGGATTATTTTAATCTTCCATAAATGAATAAATTTCTACAAATTTTATTTATATAAATTTCTTTATACAAATTTATTTATCCATAATTTATAAAATAAATCACACTAGATTTATCTTATTAATTAAAGCAATTAAATTGGTTTTTCTCCTCTTATTTGGCCGGCCACCAAAGAGGGTTTAACACCCTCTTTGGCCGGCCAAAACCAACCCAATAAACCGCGAATTAAACTCATTTAATTCGCCCAAAAAGCCTTCAAAAGACTTAGCCATTTTTGGCTTCCATTGCGCCTCTGACTAACTCAGATTCGACTTGTTTCTCTTGATCGGAAAATCCAATTTTCAACTCGTTTTAAATCCCTCGGATTACACGTATTGCGTGTGACTAAATAGGCTTTCGATTTATGTTGGTCGTCTATAATTAACCCATTAATTATAGAATGATCATGAGTGGCACCTAGTAGTACATCATGATCCCCAATTAATCGAAAGATCAACGGTTTGACCTCAGAAGAAAATATTCTGAAACCCTTCAGCAGCTCTAATGAATCGTGCCCCATTCCCTTCACCACCTTATACCCACTTGGTTCAGGACACGGTCAATGGTGTCAGTCCCCACTAGGCTGACTACGTCACACCTAGCCCAAGTAGTGTCTTTCTCATCTTTTGGATTTCTAATTACTCTCATGCATTTAAGAGACTCGCACTCTTAACATGATATGCTCTGGCCAGAGGCTTTGAGTAACAATCCGACGATAGGCCTGGGTATACATCTCCTCGCAAGGAGTGGTGAATCCTTTGTAGGCTGTTCAAACATCTTCGGGCACTTTGGCTTATACCCAATCATCCTGGGTCCACACCTCCTTGGAGATGCTTGCTTAAGATGTTAAAGTATAAGTCTCCATGACCAAGATGACTTGAACACCGCAAGTCAAAGGAACATCGCACTTAAGCCGCAGTAAGATCTTCATTGACATATCTATATAGATAACCATATGAAGTCTTACACATCTTCGGGCACTTTGGCTTATACCCAATCATCCTGGGTCCACACCTCCTTGGAGATGCTTGCTTAAGATGTTAAAGTATAAGTCTCCATGACCAAGATGACTTGAACACCGCAAGTCAAAGGAACATCGCACTTAAGCCGCAGTAAGATCTTCATTGACATATCTATATAGATAACCATATGAAGTCTTACAGCTAGTCACTCCAATGAACTAGTTCCCTTAACTAGCATCCATGTTTATCTCCGGACATCCCAATGTCACCAGCCAGTGAGAATCAGCTGAATAGAGAATAACTCATGCTAGTCTCAACAGAATTGATAGTGTCCGTATTTATCAATTCATCGACTAGGGATATTTCCAACAATTCACATTTGCACATTTAGAGATAATCACTAGTTGTGATCCCATCACAAATTCTCTTATGCTGTGAATTGTATGGCGGACATTCAGTATATGAGTTTAAGATCCCAATCAAATACAAACATGTATACTCAAATAGTGAATTATCATTTATTAAAATAAATGTTTACAATCATAAGGCGATTGCCTTAGGACACTTCTCTCATATCACTAACAAATACGAGGTAGCTAATCTCGACCTACTAGGGTAAGGACAGCTACGGTAGTCCCAGAACCGTGGACAGCTTCATCGGTAGTCCAGAACCGTAGACCTTACTTAGGTCCGGTACAAGCCCATTAATAAAGTAAAATAACTTTGCATGCTTCATCATTCATAGACATTCATAACATATCTTAAGACATAAACATAATCTTGTTACATGAAGCATGACATAAGCATACTTGGCATTTCCTCATTCATACTTGATACATAACATCGTTATGCCTTGAAGGCATAAACATTATCTTCGTTCATCATCTTCATTCATAAAACATGACATACATACATAATTATGCCTCCAGGCATAAACATCATCTTGGTTCATAAAGCTTGCATGGTCATGGTACATAAGGTAAACATGCATTTCATACATGATACATATCATCTAGCATACATAATCATAGTATCCATCATAGAGCATGCATGGGTAAGATTCATATGAACATGATACATATTACTTAGGTTTATGGCATTCAACATTACTTAGGTTCATGGCATTCATCATAGAACATGCATAGACCTTCATAACCATATATCTATTATAGACATTTAACATCCTACATGCATTATTCTATATAACATGAAGCCTACATCAATTACATATGTTCCTGGTATATGGTCTAAAACATTCATGAATAAACATAGCACATAACCTAAACATACAAAGTCATGATACATAACACATAAAGCTAGGGTTTTAGGTAACATAAAAATTCTTACAACATGCTTAAACATATACATACATCATAGTAAACTATAAACAAGTATCCTTGAGACCTTAATCCAACCCAAACCCTAGATCATGGACTTGGCCGAAAGTTCAATAGGAGGAGGCTCCATTACTCAATCAACATGAAAGGTTCCATAAGTAAAAGAAATCCCATACATTACATATAATGTCATAGGGAGCCATTAGACCCCATAATTGGAGCTAACCCTAAGTCCTAGCCCTACATCTTGACCTTGGTCGAAACCCTAAAGGGTCACAAGCACATGAAAAAATTCCTATCATTCACAATTAATATCCATTAAATCATAGGGAAGCTTAATAAACATGCTTGAAGGGTTAGATATAATCCTATCCATGACATGTTGATAGTGGCCGAAACCCTAGAGGGCCATAGGGTGCCATAAACTTTCCCTAAATCATAATTTATACTTTACTTATCTTAAGAAAACATTAAGAAGCATGAATGAGGGTTTACATCATCCCCAAACCAAATCCAAGGCTTGGCCGAAACCCTAGAAGACCTTACCTCATGGTTTTCTCAACTTAGATCCTAAACAAAAACCTAAATCATGATAGACATCAAAGAGAAACAATTATACCACAGGTGAGGAAGTCTTACATTGGTTTATCTTGGTTATAACCTTGAATAAAGAAGCAAAAGAAAACCTCCTTGACCTTAGACCACCCCTAGCCCTTGTAGCCTTGTAGGAAGCCCTTAGATCTTGAAGAAGAAGCCTTCTTGTGAAGGTTTTCCAAAGGAGAAACCCCCTTGTGGGTTTTGGCTAGAAGGAGGAAGGAGAGGGAGAGAAAGAGCTTTGGTGGAAGAGAAACAAATAACTTAAGTGCTAAGTTGTCTCTTCCCTTCCCCTCTCTTTTATACTAAATGAAGGAGGCAAGTGAAGGGGCATGATGTCTCTTCTCTTGATGACTCTTCGCTTCCTTTAGCCTCAACTAAAATCCTCTTCCATTTCCACTAGCACTCCCTTGCTAGGTGAATTGGTTAGTACATGCATGGTGATACACTAGGTCTAGGGTTCAATCCTTGGTGCATGCACTTCTTTTTATTACTTTTATAATTATTTTTGCCAAGGCCCATATAAGAGCCCACTAAGATTTATGTTAATATTTCTAATTGAAATCCATTTCCATTCATGATAAAATTTTACCTAAGGTCCCTTAATGGCCATGGTATTATAAGGGCCCATGTATGACCCATTATTACTTAGCTTCCTAATCTATATCGAAAATCATGGATAATCATGCTAAGGCTTATACTAGTGTCCCTATGTTCCTCGAGAATCTATCCAGGCATGATCAATATTTTAAAGAAAAATATTGAGAAAATTTTACGTGTCGTTACAAACATTCTGTGAGTTTTAGCAGTCGACTGCCTTTCTACCAGTCGACTGCCCACCCTCTACAATCACTCACTCTCACTCTGAACACTCTACTTCACGTGTGCCTTAAGGTCTTGCCCCTTAAAGTCTTTTTCCACCGGCTATCGTCCCTCGGATGCACACACAAGCCTTCCCTTGGTTTGCCTCCATGCCACCCTTCACGTGTGCCCTTTGAAGTCCACTTCCCAGCTTGCCCTTGGAGTCCTCCTCCCTCGGCTCTCGTCCCTCGGATATCTCCTCCATGTGTGATTCTCCATATCCTGCAGACTCAATCACACATATCAAATAACAAGATAACATCCTTACCTTAAACATATTGGCACACACACATCAAAACCATGATCTTCCCGATCATCCTTGGGTCGATTGCCTCAACATATCCTTGGCGATCAAAGTTCTAACGGATCACCAGAGAAGGATGTTGTGCTTATCCCAAGCTTCATATAGTGACACTTTCTTAACTCGTTTTAGCATGGAAACCTCCAAGAAAAGTTTTAAACTTTTCAGTTGTGGAGCTACTCTATCTAAGGAGATATGTTTAGATTATCAAAGGACATAGAGTAGGTAATGGCGGTTCTTTTAGCGTCATCTATAGGAAGCCTCATGTATGCTAAAATCGAGACCGGATATCTGCTTTGCCGTGGGCATAGTTAGCAGATATCATAGTAACCCAGGTCAAGGAAATTGGATTGCAGTAAAAGCTCATATTAGTGCCTGAAAAGGACTAAGGATTATAAGCTGGTTTACCGAGCAGACCAATTCCCTATAGGTTATACGGATACAGATTTCCAGTCGGATAGGGGCAAATATAAGTATTCCTTAGGGTT
This sequence comes from Boesenbergia rotunda, assembly GCA_024364735.1. NCBI lineage: Eukaryota > Viridiplantae > Streptophyta > Magnoliopsida > Zingiberales > Zingiberaceae > Boesenbergia > Boesenbergia rotunda. The sequence goes on along the minus strand of JAGFNQ010009038.1, from coordinate 221,762 downwards.
TTGTGTTTACTTTTAGGAGGTAGAACAATAGTTTGGAGGAGTGTCGCACAGCGGCTGCGTGATGGACTCCACCATGGATGTTGAGTATATGGCAGCCTCTGAGGCAGCCAAGAAAGCTACATGGTTCAGGAACCTCAAGATGGAGTTCGATGTGATTCCTGGTTTGCTCGAAGCTATCACATTTTGTTGTGATAAATAAATGGAGCAGTTGCAAACTCGAAGGAATCACTAGCCCATAAGGTAAGTAAACACATAGAGTGCAAGTACCACCCAAGAGAGGAAAAGCTATTGTTGCCTAGATTACATCAGAGGACAACCTGGGAGATCTTTTCACTGAAGCCTTGATAGCGAGAGCTTTAGGCAACAATAGGTGCCTGATTACATCAAGGTTTTGTGTGATAATGTATGTACAATTAACTTGACTAAAAATCCGGTTCACCATGCTAGAACAAAACACATTGAAGTGAAGCATCACTTCATTAGGGATCATGTGGCAAGGGGTGACATAGACTTGCACTATGTTGAGTCAAAGTCAAACCTTACTGATATATTTACCAAGCCTCTTCCCGAAACGGAGTTCACTTCCTTATGAAGGGGCCTTGGTATGTGTTTTGTAGAAGTATAGGATAGACCTTGGGGTAATACAATAGGAAGGCGGTGCTTGATCCATTAGGATGACACAAATGATTCACATGTGCTTATGGCATAGTGTTGGGTCATGAAATGTATCAAATTATGAAAAATAGACCAACCATGGGGAAAACAAGTGTTTAATTAATGGACATCTTGGCCAAAGATCATGGTTGGATATTTTAAACATTTGAAAATCCTTCTATGTTTCATCTGTTTTGCCATAAGCTTGGGACATGTATGATTGCAAAACTAGGTTGAAACTTTGATACAAAGTTAGTGTTTTTCAAGAAATTTAAACTTTAGTCAAAAAGTCAAGCATGTTTGAATTTTTCATGAATTGATATTTTTCCTTGTTAAAGTATATTATATGAAACATGCTTGCAAATTTTCACAATTTTTGGAATTTTCTGTAATTTTTGGGGAGTTTTTGAAATTCGACTCAAAAACCTAAAATTCAGATTGACAGAGTATCAGTCGACTGCCCCTGGGGGCTGGGGGCAGTCGACTGGCACGCCTGATTTCAGGATTCTAGAAATATTCAGAAATGAGAAATTCTCTCATTTGATACCATGGGTGAGTATTGCTTAGAGCAATCGTTTTAATGGTGTCAAAGGGGGAGAATGGGTGGGTTTAAGTTAGGTTGTAACTTAAACAAACATTTGGTTTATGATAAGAATTGAAAATGGGAGAAGGCATAGGTTAAGGGGGAGTTTATCTCTTGGTTTTACTATGTCATATTTTTCAATTGCTGTTATTTGCTGTTGTTTTATCCCCTAACTTAAACATATTGTCACATATAAAAAAGGGGGAGATTGTTGGGGCAATCGACCCAAGGATGATCGGGAAGATCATGGTTTTGATGTGTGTGTCATCATGGTTAAGGTTAGGGTGTTATCTTGTTATTTGATATGTGTGATTGAGTTTGCAGGACTTGGAAAATCACACATGGAGGACTTATCCGAGGGATGAGAGCCGAGGGAAGACGACTCTAAGGGCAAGCCAGAAAGTGGACTTCAAAGGGCACACGTGAAGGGTGGCATGGAGGCAAGCCAAGGGAAGGCTTGTGTGCGCATCCGAGGGGCGATAGCCGGTGGAAGAAGACTTCAAGGGGCAAGCCAAGGAAGTGTACTTGTAGGCACATGTGAAGGAGGGTCTTCGGAGTGAGGAAGAGAGGTTGTATAAGCTGGGCAGTCGACTGGTAGAAAGGCAGTCGGCTGCCTACAAGTTCTCAAACTCACAGAATGTATTCGACCCTGGACCAGTCGACTGCCCCAAGGGCAGTCGACTGATACCCCCGAAAACTAGCGGTTGGGTTAGCCGTTGGCTAGAAATTAAGGGTAGACTAGTCGATTGCCGCAGGGGCAGTCGACTGGTGATGGGCTGGATGACTCTAGGAGTTGTCCTTTACTCTTATTTAAAGGGTGAATTTTTTGCACGACAAAGGTACGATTCTTAAGTGTACCAAAGTGTTGTTCGTGCAAAAAATCATCAGTTCTTCCTCTCGCTTTCCATTCTATCATGTAAAGAGGAAGAAGACAACCTTGTAAAGGTTTTCTCCACCTTGAAGGAGGCTTTTCATAGTGGAGAGTGTGCTTGTGCGTGGATCCTTGGATTAGTCACCTCTCGGGGTGGGTACCAAGTTAATTCTCTGTGTTAGCATTGGATTTCATATTTTTCATTATATTGCTTGTATTGTGCTAACCATTTTGTAGAGAAAGTTCAAGAAAAGTACTATTTACCCCCCTCTAGCAAGCGCCACGATCTAACAATCCCTTCAACTCGGGCGCCAGTATAAACACAGGGACCTCATATGCTATTCTGGAGGCTTGCTTCGATTGTGCCTGGAAACACCCTTGTCTGTGTTGGGACCGGGTGCATGTTGACATGGATACAGGTTCGTAATTTTAAAATTTAATTATGTGCAGCGGAAGATTTAGCATAAATAATTTCTCAAATTATTTTAACCACGTATCTAGCATGCAACCTTATGTTGTGGAGACATGATCATACATTTAGAATTTTGCAGAAAGTAAACTAATTTACTTGATACCTCGCGTAACTTGTAAAAAGGGACGAGATCCAACCGTAGCGTCCCTTAGAAGCTCCGCCTCTATTCGCGTCCACGTCGAGTTTTTTTCGGGATGACTTCGCAAAGCCACGAGTTTCGTGCCGACAAGAACTACTAGATTCTCCAAAGGTACGACAAGAATATCAAGAGAGAGAGATGGAAAACTAACCACCAAACGAAAAACGGAATCAAGATTCCGGGAGGACGGAAGGAGTCGCACCCCGCTTCTTCTTCTTCTTCGGCCTCTTCTTGGTGGTGGAGGCTCACGGCAAAAGAAGGCCCCTAGGGCCGGCGGCACTAGGAGAGGGAGAGGGAGAGAGGCAAGGCAAGAATCCTTGATCTCTTGGATTAAATTTCTAAGCCTTGCCTAAGTACCTTTATATAGTAGCTCTTAATTGCCAAGTCTCCTCTTAACGGAATAAATTTTTCATAAGAAATTTATCTTATAAATTTTTCTATGAATTATTTCGTTATGCCAAGTTTTTATTATAACTTAATTTATAATAAAAACAACCATGTCTCCCCTTTTATTATGGAAATAAATTTCTTTATATAAATTTCTTTATATAAATTTATTTATCATAGTAAATCAATCCATTATTGATTTTATAAAATAAAATAAACCATTTAAAGTTTATTTTAATTTCTATGAAAATAAATCTCTTTATATTTATTTCTTTATATAAATTTATTTATATAAATTTATTTATCATGGTAAATCAATCCATTATTGATTTTATAAAATAAAATAAACCATTTAAAGTTTATTTTAATTTCCATGAAATAAATCTCTTTATTTAAATTTCTTTATCCATAATTTTATAAAACAAACCTCGCGCGGTTTATTTTATAATTTGAACCAAAAATTCGGTTCTCCTCCTTTTAATTTGGCCGGCCAAACAAAGAGGGTGGGGACCCTCTTTGGCCGGCCAAACCGAAGCCACGACCTCACGAATTAAACTCATTTAATTCGTTTAATAAGTCTTCAAAAGACTTAGCCATTTTATGCTTCCGATGCGTCTCTGAAAAATTCAGATTCGACTTATCTCTCGTGATCAAAAAATCTAATTTTCAACTCGTTTTAAATCCCTCGGATTACTCGTTGTGCGTGTGACTAAATAGGGTTTCGATTTATGTTGGTCGTCTATAATTAACCAATTATAGAACGATCATGAGTGGCACCTAGTAGTGCATCATGATCCCCAATTAATCGAAAGATCAACGGTTGACCTCAGAAATAATTCTGAAACCTTTCAGCAGCTTTAATGAATCGTGCCTCATTCCCTTCACCATCTTATACCCACTTGGTTCAGGACACGGTCTATGTGTGTCAGTCCCCACTAGGCTCACTACGTCACACCTAGCCCAAGTAATGTCTTTCTCGTCCAACGGATTCTAATTACTCTCATGTTTCTGAGACATTCATACTCAGAACATGTGATGCTCTGGCCAGAGGCTTCGAGTAACAATCCGACCATAGGCCTTGGGTATACATCTCCTCGCAAGGAGTGGTGAATCCTTTGTAGGCTGTTCAAACATCTTCGGGCACTTCGGCTTATACCCAATCATCCTGGGTCCACACCTCTTTGGAGATGCTTGCTTAAGATGTCAAAGTATAAGTCTTCATGACCAAGATGACTTGAACACCGCAAGTCAAAGGAACATCGCACTTAAGCTGTAGTAAGAACTTCATTGACATATCTATATGTAGAATACCATATGAAGTTTTACAGCTAGTCACTCCAATGAACTAGTTCCCTTAACTAGCATTCATATTTATCTCCGGACATCCCAATGACACCAGCCAGTGAGAATCAGCTGATTAGAGAATAACCCATGCTAGTCTCAACAGAATTGATAGTGTCCGTATTTATCAATTCATCAACTAGGGACAATTTCAATACTTCACAATTGCACATGTAGAGATAATCACTAGTTGTGAATTCATCACAAATTCTCTCATGCTTTGAATTGTATTGCGGACATTCAGTAAATGAGTTTAAGATCTCAATCAAATACATGAACATGTATACTCAAATAGTGAATATTCATTTATTAAAGTAAATGATTACAATCATAAGGCGATTGCCTTAGGACACTTCTCTCATATTACTAACAAACTCCCACTTGGCCTAATGCCAGTCGCTACGGTATCCAATACCATAGGCTCTAACATAACCCTCAAACTTGCTTTGAGGCAAGGCCTTAGTTAAAGGATCCGCTAAATTCCTTTCAGTGGGAATTTTCTCAATTTGTATATCATTCCTACTTATAATCTCTCTGATCAGATGATAGCGGCGAAGCACATGTTTGGATCGCTGATGAGACCTTGGTTCCTTTGCTTGTGCAATAGCTCCATTGTTGTCGCAATAAACCGGTATTGCTTCATCAATGGTTGGAACCACACCAAGTTCTGAGATGAACTTCTTGATCCAGACTGCTTCCTTTGCTGCTTCCGAAGCTGCAATATCTTCCCCTTCCGTGGTAGAATCTGCTACGGTGTCTTGCTTGGAACTCTTCCAACTTATTGTGCCTCCATTCAAAGCAAATACGTATCCAGACTAAGATTTGGAGTCATCCTTATCTGTCTGAAAACTGGCATCTGTATACCCACGTATTACCATATCTCCTTCTCCATATATTAGGAACACATCCTTAGTTCTTCTTAAGTACTTAAGGTTTGTCTTGACAGCCGCCCAATGATCCATTCCTGGATCAGACTGGTATCTGCTCGTGACGCTCAGAGCATACGATACATCGGGCCTAGTACATAACATAGCATACATGATAGATCCTATCGCGGATGCATAAGGAATCTTATTCATGCAAATCCTCTCGTCTTCTGTGCGTGGACACATAGACTTTGAAAGGTTGATCACATGCCTGATGGGAAGGTAACCTTTCATGGATTCCGACATGCTAAACCTTTTTAGCACTCGGTCTATATATGTAGACTGCAAAAGACCAAGCAACCGTTTTGATCTATCTCTATAGATTCTAATCCCAAGGATATAGGTTGCTTCTCCCAGGTCTTTCATGGAGAAAGTTTTGGACAACCAAATTTTAACCGACTGTAAGACTGATATATTGTTTCCTATAAGTAATATGTCATCAACATATAATACTAGGAATACTACTGCACTCCCACTAACCTTCTTGTATACACAAGGTTCGTCAGGATTTTGTGAGAAATCAAACTCTTTGATTGTCTCATCAAAATGGATGTTCCAGCTCCTGGATGCTTGCTTCAATCCATATATGGATCGTCGAAGCTTGCATACTTTGGTTTTATCAACCGATGTGAAACCTTCAGGTTGTATCATGTATACATCCTCAAGCAGGTTTCCATTAAGGAAAGCTGTTTTCACATCCATTTGTCATATCTCATAGTCATAATGAGCTGCTATGGCCAGGAGCATCCGAATGGATTTAAGCATAGCTACTGGCGAATAGGTTTCGTCATAATCAATTCCTTGTTTCTGACGATATCCTTTTGCCACTAATCTAGCCTTTAAGGTAACAACATTACCTTCCATGTCGGTTTTCTTCTTGAAAACCCACTTGCACCCTATGGGCTTAATCTCTTCAGGTGGGTTAACCAAGTCCCATACTTGATTTTGGTACATGGAATCCATTTCCGACTTCATGGCTTCAAGCCATTTGTCCCTTTCTGAACTTTTCAAAACATCTTCATAACTGATAGGTTCATCATCGCTAATGAGTAACACGTCGTTCGATTCACTTATGAGAAATCCGTATCTCTCTGGAATATTGCGTGTCCCATTAGACCTTCAAAGAGGTGGTGTTGTTTTAGGTTCAACTGATAGCTCATCATTATAAGTTGTTGGTTGTGGGTCTAGACTAGGTGTCTCTGTAATGTCTATTGGAGTTTCTTGAACTTCATCAAGTTCAATGCCACTCCCACTGTTTTCTTGTAAAAGAAATTCTTTTTCCAGAAACACAGCATGCCTTGAAACAAACACCTTTTGTTCCAAGGGATGATAGAATTGGTAACCCTTCGTTTCCTTAGGGTATCCAATAAATAGACATTTATCAGACTTAGCATCCAATTTGTCTGATACAATCCACTTCACATAAGCAGGATAACCCCATATTTTAAGGTGAGTTAAATGAGGTTTCTTACTATTCCACGTCTCATATGGAGTAGTAGAGACTACCTTGGTCGGGACTCTGTTTAGCAAGTAAACAGCTGTCTTAAGTGCATAACCCCAAAAGGATTTTGGAAGAGTTGCATGGTTCATCATAGATCTAACCATGTCCATCAAGGTTCGGTTACGCCTCTCAGATACACCATTATGCTGTGGTGTATATGGCGGAGTCCATTGAGACAATATCCCATTGTCCCTAAGATAATCTTGAAACTCTTGACTTAAGTATTCACCACCCCGATCGGATCGAAGTATCTTAATACTTTTGCCAAGCTGTTCTACTTCATTTCTGAACTCTTTGAATTTCTCAAAAGCTTCAGATTTGTGTTTCATCAAGAAGACATACCCGAATCGTGAGTGATCATCGATAAAGGTAATGAAGTAGCTATAGCCTCCTAGTGCAGGAGTTGACATTGGTCCACATACATCAGTATGTATTAGACCAAGCAATTCTCCCACTGGATTACCTTTTCCGGAAAAGGGTAATTTGGCCATCTTGCCTTTTAAGCATGATTCGCATGTATCAAATGAACCAGGTTCAAATGATTCTAGAATTCCACATCGGTGTAATTTGGTCATGCGTTTCTTACTTACATGGCCAAGGTGACAATGCCACGTACAGGAGTCTATTTGATTATCTATTCGAGCTCGTTTGTTGCTAACTTCGATATTGAAAACGTCATCGGATAAATCTAACGTGTAGATACCATTGTATAAAGTTCCCGTCCCATAAAGAACACCATTTAAAGTTATGTAACAACAATTGTTACTAAAAGTTAAATGATAACCCTTTTCATTCAAGCATGAAATAGATACAATGTTCTTTATTAACGAAGGAACAAAATAACAATTATCTAATTCTAAGACAAGTCCAGTAGGGAGCTTTAGCAAATATGTTCCGATGGCAATGGCAGCATTCTTTGCTCCATTTCCAACTCGCAAATTCGCTTCTCCCTTGACGAGTCTTCTTATATTCCTTAGCCCCTTTATGTCATTACATATATGTGAGATACACCAGTATCCAGTACCCAGGTGTACGAGGAAATAGAGTGACATTCAATAACGAAGATCTCTGAAGAGGATGGGGCATCGGATGCCTTCCTCTTCAAGGACTCAAGATAAACCTTGCAGTTTCTTCGCCAGTGGCCCTCCTTGCCACAGTGATGGCAAGTGCCTTTTGGTGCCTTTTCAGACTTTTTGGCTTTTTTTCTTCCTTCCCTTATTTTGTTCTTTGGCCTTCCTCTAAGAACCTTTCTTTGAGGAACCAACTAACAGTATCGTCTTCTGATCCTGCTTTACAGAAGGCTCTACAGTCTTCAACAGGTTGAGCAACTCAGGAAACTGGTCTGGAGTTGCATCTTTAGGAGGATGGTTGGGAAGTTGTTCTTCAAGGACATAAGCAAGCTTTTCTGCCTTGAGGACTATCCTCAGGTTTCTAAGCCAGTCCATGAAGTTTGGCCCAGTCAGTTTATTGGTGTCCAAAATGGAACGCAAATTCAGAGAAGACATGATCAGGTGATTATCCTAGAAATACAAATTGAGTTTATGTGATAAGAATGATAAAGAATGCATCAATATACATTCATTAAATCCTAATTATTTTTCGAATTGAATAACCCTTTTTATCAATTCGAGAGATCGTAGGAACATCTCCAAATAGGTTGATATCCAACCATAGATAAGAACAACCATGGCTGTGGCCATCAAGTTATTCTTAGCTATGAAGGTAGGTAATTATATCGATTACATATATGTAACTATCACTTTATGCTATCAACTAATTGAATGTTTGCATAAATCATTGGGTTGTTAACTCATTAACAAGTATGCAACATTATACATAGCACCCAACTGCACCTCTCTTTACATTGACCTTGGCTGTGGCACAACAAATCGATGCTCCAAGCTTAATGCTGACCCATTAATCAAGAAATAGTTTTAATATGGTTGGAGCTCATTCAACCGTTTAGTCAGGCATGGATGTGTCCAACAACCAAAACTAAGGATTGACCTCTGACTCCAACTATATTAATCATAAACTAATTCCATGGTTTGAACATGTTGAGGTTCAAGCCGGGCATGGATGTGTCCATCAACCCAAACGAGAAACAAAACTCCAGTTCTAACCATATTAATGGAAGGTGTTGGCCTTAATATTTTGTAAGGGGTTTTGGGTCTCATCCTTTCTTTTCTAAGCACATTCATGACATATAATTATGTCATGTACTAACGATTTCCTTAATAAAGTATGTATGTGACTTAATTTATCAAGTCTCATTAATAGAATTAGGAACCGGATTTCCTAATTCTAATTTCATACTTTATTCAAGGAATTGTTTTGGGAAATAATTTCCTAAATTGTTATAATCAATTTCGGAAATAATATGTTTAAGACTTTGATTTCTCTAAATCAAATCTTATTAAATTAAGAGACAAATTCCCTTAATTCAACCACATATTATTTTCATGAAAATCTCATTTAAGAAAACTCTATAGGAAACCATTTTTCTACTTAATTTTGGAGACAACAATATGTAAGAGCATCACCTCTTAAATCAAATAAGGAAATTATCGTTTGAGAATCACCTCAAAATTTCCAAGATTTGATTACATATTTTATTTATGGATTTATTAATTTCAACAAATTATTTTCTTTGGGTGGCTCCCCGAGGCTCAGATACCCAAAAAAAAAGGAATTTGTTGTAAATCTAATTTGGTCCGCTCCCCGAGGCGTAACCAAATTAAACATGACAATTTTATTCAAAATTGGAAATTAAATTACAACAACTAACATTAAATTGGACGGCTCCCCGAGGCTCAATCCAAAATAAAGAATTTGTTAATAATTGAAAACCAATTCGAATTTAATTGTCAATTAATAATCCATAAATTTGTCTAGACTTTCTTGAAAGAAAGTGCCCAAAATTGCGAGATTTCGTAATAGGTTTTCAGAATAATTGTAAGTTTTTGGTACAAAGAAAACTTACATATTTTCAAAATTGGAAAATTTCCAAAATAGGAAATTTCCAAAATTTGAAAGTTTCCAAAAATGGGATGTTTTCACAATTATTATAAAATTTCAGAAACTAGGATATTTCAAAAGTTTGCGAAATTTCATGAGGATTTCCAAACTTTGAAATTCCTAAATCTAAAATTTATCATAATTGGAAAGTTTCCATAATTGGAAAATTTTTCAAAATTGAGATCATGACAGTTTTCCGCAAAACAATTATATGATTATGTCGAACACTAACCGGCTCTGATACCACTGTTGGGACCGGGTGCATGTTGACATGGATACGGGTTCGTAATTTTAAAATTTAATTACGTGCAGCGGAAGATTTAGCATAAATAATTTCTCAAATTATTTTAACCACGTATCTAGCATGCAACCTTATGTTGTGGAGACATGATCATACATTTAGAATTTTGCAGAAAGTAAACTAATTTACTTGATACCTCGCGTAACTTGTAAAAAGGGACGAGATCCAACCGTAGCGTCCCTTGGAAGCTCCGCCTCTATTCGCGTCCACGCCGAGTTTTCTTCGGGATGACTTCGCAAAGCCACGAGTTTCGTGCCGACAAGAACTACTAGATTCTCCAAAGGCACGACAAGAATATCAAGAGAGAGAGATGGAAAACTAACCACCAAACGAAAAACAGAATCAAGATTCCGGGAGGAAGGAAGGAGTCGCACCCCGCTTCTTCTTCTTCTTCGGCCTCTTCTTGGTGGTGGTGGCTCACGGCAAAAGAAGGCCCCTAGGGCCGGCGGCACTAGGAGAGGGAGAGGGAGAGAGGCTAGGCAAGAATCCTTGATCTCTTGGATTGAATTTCCAAGCCTTGCCTAGGTACCTTTATATAGTAGCCTCTTAATTGCCAAGTCTCCTCTTAACGGAATAAATTTTTCATAAGAAATTTATCTTATAAATTTTTCTATGAATTATTCCGTTATGCCAAGTTTTTATTATAACTTAATTTATAATAAAAACAACCATGTCTCCCCTTTTATTATGGAAAGAAATTTCTTTATATAAATTTATTTATCATAGTAAATCAATCCATTATTGATTTTATAAAATAAAATAAACCATTTAAAGTTTATTTTAATTTCCATGAAAATAAATCTCTTTATATAAATTTCTTTATATAAATTTATTTATCATGGTAAATCAATCCATTATTGATTTTATAAAATAAAATAAACCATTTAAAGTTTATTTTAATTTCCATGAAATAAATCTCTTTATATAAATTTCTTTATATAAATTTCTTTATCCATAATTTTATAAAACAAACCTCGCGCGGTTTATTTTATAATTTGAACCAAAAATTCGGATCTCCTCCTTTTAATTTGGCCGGCCAAACAAAGAGGGTGGGGACCCTCTTTGGCCGGCCAAACCCAAGCCACGACCTCACGAATTAAACTCATTTAATTCGTTTAATAAGTCTTCAAAAGACTTAGCCATTTTATGCTTCCGATGCGTCTCTGAATAATTCAGATTCAACTTATCTCTCTTGATCGGAAAATCCAATTTTCAACTCGTTTTAAATCCCTCGGATTACTTGTTGTGCGTGTGACTAAATAGGGTTTCGATTTATGTTGGTCGTCTATAATTAACCAATTATAGAACGATCATGAGTGGCACCTAGTAGTACATCATGATCCCCAATTAATCGAAAGATCAACGGTTGACCTCAGAAATAATTCTGAACCTTTCAGGAGCTTTAATGAATCGTGCCTCATTCCCTTCACCATCTTATACCCACTTGGTTCAGGACACGGTCTATGTGTGTCAGTCCCCACTAGGCTGACTACGTCACACCTAGCCCAAGTAATGTCTTTCTCGTCCAACGGATTCTAATTACTCTCATGTTTCTGAGAGATTCATACTCGGAACATGTGATGCTCTGGCCAGAGGCTTCGAGTAACAATCCGACGATAGGCCTTGGGTATACATCTCCTCGTAAGGAGTGGTGAATCCTTTGTAGGCTGTTCAAACATCTTCGTGCACTTCGGCTTATACCCAATCATCCTGGGTCCACACCTCCTTGGAGATACTTGCTTAAGATGTCAAAGTATAAGTCTTCATGACCAAGATGACTTGAACACTGCAAGTCAAAGGAACATCGCACTTAAGCTGCAGTAAGAACTTCATTGACATATCTATATGTAGATTACCATATGAAGTTTTACAGCTAGTCACTCCAATGAACTAGTTCCCTTAACTAGCATTCATGTTTATCTCCGGACATCCCAATGTCACCAGCCAGTGAGAATCAGCTGATTAGAGAATAACCCATGCTAGTCTCAACAGAATTGATAGTGTCCGTATTTATCAATTCATCGACTAGGGACAATTTCAATACTTCACAATTGCACATGTAGAGATAATCACTAGTTGTGAATTCATCACAAATTCTCTCATGCTGTGAATTGTATTGTGGACATTCAGTAAATGAGTTTAAGATCTCAATCAAATACATGAACATGTATACTCAAATAGTGAATATTCATTTATTAAAGTAAATGATTACAATCATAAGGCGATTGCCTTAGGACACTTCTCTCATATTACTAACAGTCTGGGACGCCTGTATCAACACAGGTGCCTGATCAAATAGCGCCTGACCTCATTCAGGCGCCTGGGAGCTGAAACTTCCATCCCTTTCTTCCTGCAACCAGGGTTAGCTCCAAAACACAAATAACATATAAATGATATAAGTTAAGCATAGTTTAATAGCCTGAGCTGTCTTGGTTCTAACTTTGGGGTTTCCAAATGGAATCCTAGGTCGAATCAATGCCTAATGTTCCCTCCTACGGGGAATGCGTCCTCACCTACTCCTCTCAGGAGAGTTTACCTTTTTGCCAACCGGCTCCTCCGGTTGGTTTTTTGCCCAATCCCCCGGATCAGGTCTTCGTGCCCAGTCCGCGACTAGGACTTATTGCCCATCTTCACTCACCAGGTCTTCGTTGATGGATCATCTTGGTGTGCTAGAGGGGGGGGTGAATAGCGCTTTGTCGTTAGTTTCTCTACAAAGTCATTAGCGCAGCGGAAACAATAATATGCAAAAGACAATAAACAATGCTGACAATAGAAATTTACTTGGTATCCACTCCAGGCGGGTGACTAATCCAAGAATCCGTCGGTGGATCAACCCCCGGATAACCTCCGGCTAGATCTGTCGCTTCTTGTGGGTGGAGAATCCTTGCCACAACACTTCGGACGCTATCTGATCACAAAAGACTACTAACTCACTTTACCCAAGTGAGTTTCGTCAAAGAAGATAGTAGGAAACGAGCCCCTTTAAATAGGGCTCGAGTCTGAAACAACCACTACCAGTCGACTGCCCCTAGGGCAGTCGACTGGTCCCACTCAGATTCGACCGTTACAGTACAACGTTCGAATCTGCCAGCTGTTCCAGTCAACACCAGTCGACTGCCCCTTGGCTAGTCGACTGGGGCACACCTAAGCCTAGGGTTTTACTCCCGAGTACAAGTCTTTCCACACACAAACCCTCCCGACTTAGCCCCTGAGTACACACACTCATACTCAGCCTCTCTCAACCCAGTTGACTCTTCACCAGCAGTCTTGGCTGCTGCCTTCACGCCCTCTTAATCTTTGGCCCTTGTCCCTTGGATGCACACGCAAACCTCCAGCTTGCCTCTATGCCACCCTTCACGTATGCCTCGAAGTCCGTGTCCCTTGGCTCATCATCTCTGCTATCCAACGGTCCCTCAGATGCGCACGCAAGCCTCCAGCTTGCCTCCATGCCATCCTCCACCTAAAGACATCAACCAATTTCATGTGTACCTGTACACCTGCACACTCATGTACACATATGAGAATAACGCATATCCTAACTTAACCATATTGCCCACACATCAAAATATCATGATCCTCCAAATCATCTCAGGGCTGTTTGCCCCAACAATCTCCCCCTTTTTGATGTGTGGTAATATATTAAGTTAGGTAAATATATAGCAATGATAATAGCAAAAGCAATTGAAAAATTAAAGCATAATACACAAGAGGCAACCTCCCCCTTAACCTATGCTTTCTCCCAAATTTCAATTCTTATTGCTAATTCCAAAGTTAAGTTTTCCCAAAACTGAACTCCACAGTATCAAAGTTAAGTTTCAACCCAACCCTAACTTAACACCCAAGTTCTCCCCCTTTGACACCATCAAAAGATTGCCCCAAGCAACCCTACCCTTGGTGCCAAATAGAACTTAACCAGATTTCTGAAAAACCCCTCAGAAATCACAAATTCACAATCTGCCCATACTACCAGTCGACTGCCCCCAGGGCAATCGACTGATATGCCAATTTTAGAATTTCCAGCCGAAATTCAGAAACATATAAAAAATTCCAGAAAGTCCGGAAAAATGTGAAACTTTGCAAACACGATTGTTAAGGTATTCCCTACCCTAGAAAAATATTGGTTCAAGAATAACATCAACCGTTCTTGACTTTTTGTACAAACTCAAAAATTCTCAAATAATGCCAACTTTGTATCAACATTGAATTCTAATCATGGTATCCTATATTTGTCACTTTCTATCAACTCCATTTGACATTTAAAATGATTCCTACACTTTCCTTTTTCATATAACTATTTCCATTTTAACAAGAGCTCCCCCTCTTTCCCTCTTAAGTCTAGATGATCATAAGAACAAAGCTTTCCTATGCCCTTTTCCATAAAAATTTCATTATGCAACTTGCAATCAATATATAGTAAATACTTTAAAAACAACATTTTGGTAAACCATTTAAAGAACACTCATAGAAAGAGCATAGTTTAAGACCACAGTTTAAACACTCAACAAACTATCAAAGCATTATCAAATTAAGAGAGAATTTTAACACGAAGGAAAGTGTATCATGCATGCAATCATACATGTCAAGCAATAAACACCACAAGAGTACCTAGGGCCAAAGGCCGGAAGTCATCCAAAAAGTTACAATCATCCAAGTGAAAAGTGTTTGAGAGAAAAGATACATAAAATGATAATGCTCTCAACACTACACATCATCCAAAAACTACATCAATTGGTCAGAAGAACATATGATCGTCACCACCTGGAGGAGGAGGAGGAGCCTGAGATGCGAGATGCCACTGTCGCAACATCTCGAACATGTCATCCTGGCGGCTGGAAACCCTATCAACTGCCGCCTCGATCCTCTGCTCAGACTGCTGTAGTCCGTGAGTATCCTCATGGATGTTGTGAACATCCCCCTGGAGCCTGTGGACGTCTGATCGAAGCTGGATGAACTCTGCACGTGTGACCAGCTCGCCTGGCTCCTCATCTGAGTTAGCGGCCTCCAGGCGCTCCCTCCAAACAAATGTCCCCTGTCTACACTCAATACCTACCAAGGACAATTGGCATGTGCCAATCTGGTGGTAGTCCTTGGACAGGTGCCTGACCTAACCACTACCCACACGGATGTGGCAGAAGGGCATATATATCTTCCCATTGACACTATGGGAAGAATGACAAATGACACTAAAGACTTGTAGGGAGACATCGATGTCCAACCTCCTCTCCAGTACGTACATCATCACCAAATGTGGGAGTCTGATCCTGGACCTCCCCTTGGTGACAATGGGCAAAATGCACTCGATGACGATCTTATACAAGACATGGCTAAACGGTCTCATGGGTTTAGCATCAAAAAGACGCTCCGACTCATTCCTGTGTCTTCTAAAATAATGCATATGTATCTGATCAATGGTGACTCCAGGAAACTCTAATGGTTCAACAATAGTGGGAAAGTAAATAGATACATTATTGGACTCTCTACACTGTAGGAACCCAGCAGAAAGGGATAGGAACACCAGCCACTCAAGACTCATATAAATTACTATCTAAGTCAATACAGGTCAAATTTGCATAAAATTCTGTACATAAGTCTATATCTATGTCATGCTGGCAGTAAACCAGCCGATCCAGTTGAAAATGAGTGATCATTTCAGCTAGCTGAGGTGACTTCTCTTGAAAGAAGGCCTTGTTTAGGTATCGACAATTCATTACTGTGAACTCATTTTCTTCAAATCGTTTTTTACATTCCAGGGACCTAAACCTGGACCCTCCCTGACTCTGTTGAGATGACCCTTCACCCCTAGATCTCTTAGAGGCCATCCTAAAATCCATACACACCCATGTATGTCAAGACAACCCCCCCAAAAAAGAAAAACATCAAAGAACATGCACAAAAGTATCATGTTAGTGCCAAAACATGGTTTAAATGAAGAAAAAGAACCTTAAACAACAATACCATTTCATTCTCCTCATAATGATTTGATTTTGAAAGTATGGATTGAAGAGAAGAGGTTTTAACAAACCCTAGAGGTAGATCGGGGTTAGAGGAGGACTTAGAGAGGGATTTTGGGGCTTAGAAAGGCCTTTGGACGAAGGAGGAACTTGGGAGAGGTGATGATCGCCGGGGAAGTCGCCAAAACCCTAGAGTTTGGCTTCCCCCATCGCGCCTTTTCCTTTTATAAAGCCCGCGTCCCAATCGACTAGTATTTGGCAGTCGACTGGGCCAGAGTGTAATTACATTCTGTGGGTTTTCCCAGTCGACTGGCCTCCAGCCAGTCGACTGGTATCTGATTTTCAGATTTTCAATCCAAACTTCAGAAATGTCTAACTAATTCCACAAATTCCCAAAAATTATTAATTCTTCTGGGGAGATTTGTGGATCCTATATTGACCTGGAAAAAATATAATTTCAGTCAAAGTTATTCCGAATCCCAAGATTGGCACAAACTTCAAGTTTCTCCAAAATGTATCATGAAATCTTTTCCAAAACTTCTAATTTTGACCTTACTTTGATGCTTCTTCCCATACCCACTCATAATCCATTCATAGCATCAAGTTATATGGTATTTAGGAATTAAAACCAATTTGTCTCAATTAAAATACTAATTTCTTCCTTTTTCACCATAATTCTCCCTTTAGTGTACCAATTTTCCAGGATTAAGACTAATCTTAGCCTTTTAAACCTCTTGGCACACCCTATAGTCTTCTTCAATCTCCTAGAAGGAAACCACCTGAGATCCATTGACCATGGAACCCATTTTGGCTTCTTGAGCTCTCCCTTGAGCTCCTAGCCCTAGTTACCTTCCTAGGTAACTCTTCTAAAAGGCAAGACCACACCAGTGCTCCTCCGGTGCTTCTTGACCTTCCTCTATCACTCTCTTAATCCTATAGACCTTTTTCTTAGTCAATTTCTTTTCTTTTCCTTCAAATGACTTTTCTTTGCCATTTTTGACTTTTTCTCTACCATAGTTATAGGGCATCCTTGAATATGATATTTTATCAACATTAGCCCTCCTAGGGTGGTATCCTAGACCTGGCCTACCATTCCAATGATTTTGGTCCTTTGATATCATGTTCAATCCCTTGGACCCTTGAATGACTCTACCTAGGTTTCTTTTTAACTTATCAAGTTTTGCTCTTAAAGCCTGATTTTCCTTTTCTAACTTCCTAACCTTATGATCACTAGACCTACTTTGATCATTTCAATGTCTACCTATTTTTCTAGGCATATTTCTCCCTTTCTTAGAGTTTATGCCTTGGTCCTTATTCCTAGAAATCCTAGAGTTATCATGCATCATAGAATTTTTGGTGTTTTGGCATGCAAAATTGTTTCTATTCCTATCATAATATTTAAAACCAAAAACACGCATGGGCACGCAATTGTTATCAATTCTATCATTCATACAAGCATTTTGAGCATAAATTGAGTTAGGGATTACCTCCCTTATCCTTGTAGCTCCCCCTTGATGCATGCTCCTTTTTCTTTCTTCTTTCTTTTTCTCCCATTTCCTTAGATACTCCATCTTCTTGAGCTCCTTACTCCTTGGACACTTTGTATGGTAGTGCCCTAGCTCCCCGCATGTGAAACACCTAATTTTTCTTCTTTTCTCCTTTTGAGCTTTCTCATTCCTACAACCCATATTAGAATTTAAATGAATAGATTTGGGCTTAGGAATTACCTCCTTTTTACCTAATGGACACTTATCCTTGTAGTGCCCCTTTTTGTTGCAACCAAAGTATATGATATGCTCTTTCGATTTAGCTTTGGTGGAGGTGGAAGTCTTTTCTTGCTCTTGTGGGGATGAGGGTCTCTCCTCCCCCTCAACCCTTGATATTGATACTTTTTCTTCTTCTTCTGACGAGATAAATCCTTTTTCACTTGATTCCTCTACATCACTTGATAATTTTCCTTCTCTTTGGTCTTCTTGAACACTTGAGCTTATTTCTTTGGGCTCTTCTTGCGTTGGGTTCTTATGTACTTCTTCCAATTTCGTCCATAACTCATAGGCATTTTTATACTTCCCTACATCACTCAAGATATTAGTAGGCAAAATATTAACCATGATATTGACTACCTTTTCGTTTGTCCTTGCTTGTTCTTGTTGCTCCTTGGTCCAGTACCTAGGTCAGAGCTTCTTTCCATGCTTGTCCTTAGGGGTCTCGAATGGCTCTTCTATCACCATTACGCACTCCCAATCCATGCTGAGCCACATCTTCATTCTAGCTTTCTAGTAATCAAAATCTTCATGCTCGTATGGTGGTGGTGAGTTTATATATTCACTAAGTTTGTCTTCCATCATTCTTCTTCCTCTAGCGTGTGCTCCCTCGACGGTTAGTCCGATAAAGAGTGGTCCTTTGCTCGGATACCAACTGATGGATCGTCTTGGTGTGCTAGAGGGGGGGTGAATAGCACTTTGTCGTTCGTTTCTCTACAAAGTCGTTAGCGCAGCGGAAACAATAATATGCAAAAGATAATAAACAATGCTAACAATAGAAATTTACTTGGTATCCACCCCGGACGGGTGACTAATCCAAGAATCCGTCGGTGGATCAACCCCCCGATAACCTCCGGCTAGATCTGTCACTCCTTGTGGGTGGAGAAACCTCGCCACAATACTTCGGACGCTATCTGATCACAAAAGACTACTAACTCACTTTACCCAAGTGAGTTTCGTCAAAGAAGATAGTAGGAAACGAGCCCCTTTAAATAGGGCTCGAGTCTGAAACAGCCCCTACCAGTCGACTGCCCCTGGGGCAGTCGACTGGTCCCACTCAGATTCGACCGTTACAGTACAACGTTCGAATCTGCCAGCTGTTCCAGTCAACACCAGTCGACTTCCCCTTGGCCAGTCGACTGGGACACACCTAAGCCTAGGGTTTTACTCCCGAGTACAAGTCTTTCCTCACTCAAACCCTCCCAGCTTAGCCCCTGAGTACACACACTTATACTCAGCCTCTCTCAACCCAGTTGACTCTTCACCAGTAGTCTTGACTGTTGCCTTCACGCCCTCTTCATCTTTGGCCCTCGTCCCTCGGATGCACACGCAAACCTCCAGCTTGCCTCCATGCCACCTTTCACGTACGCCTCGAAGTTCGCATCCCTCGGCTCATCATCTCTGCTATCCAACGGTCCCTCGAATGCGCACGCAAGCCTCCAGCTTGCCTCCATGCCATCCTTCACATGAAGACATCAACCAAGTCCATGTGTACCTGTACACCTACACACTCATGTACACATATGAGAACAACACATATCCTAACATAACCATATTGCCCACACATCAAAATATCATGATCCTCCAGATCATCTCAGGGTCGATTGCCCCAACATTCGGTGCCCTGTCCACGACCAGGACTTATTGTCCAACCTTATGTCAGGACTTAGGTGCCCAGCCCGTGGCAAGGACTTATTGCCCAATTCTTAGAACCAGGAATTCATGCCTAGTGTACCTAGGACTTTTCCTGCATGTAACGACCCAGAAAATTCTCTTAATATTTTATTAAAATATTAAGCATGTTTAGATAATTTTCCGAAGGACCTAGAGGCATTAATACGAACATTGGCCTAGAAAATCCATGTTTTCCCCATTTAAATTAGGAAAAAGCGCACTAATGGGCCTTAGGTGGGCTTACTAGTACCATAATTATCGGTGGATTTTAGGTAAAAATTAGTATAAATATAAATAGGATTTAATTAGACATATTAGCATGATTATGGGTAAGTAATAGTTTGATTTTCCTATTTAATTTGAGAAATTAGGTACTAATGGGCTTTAAATGGGCTCCAAAAGTGGGTATTAATTGGGTAAAATTTATATAAATATAAAAGAATTTTATTTAGGAATATTGGCATAATTATGGGTGATTTTTGGAGAATTTTCGAAATAAAAAGGGAATTTTCGAAAATAAAAAAAAAAGAATCAAATAAAATAAAAATAAAGGTGCATGGGCCAAGGATTGAACCTTGGACCTCTTGTACAACCATGAAAGCCTTAACCAACTCAACTAGCAAGGAATTCTTGTGAGGAAAGGAAGTGAATGGTGGTTAAATGGTAGAAGAAGATGAAGGGTCATAGAAAACTCTTCATTCACCACTTTAATGGTTGATTAATAAGGGGGTTTGGGAGTTTCATTCTTCATGCCATCAATTGCATTTGCTCCTCTCTTCCTTCTCCATTATTGCCAAGCACACAAGGAGGAATTCTCCCTTGAGAAAACTCCACAAAAGGTCTCATCCTCCTAGATCTAAGGGCTTCTCAAAGTTTCCAAGGGCTAGGTGTGGTCAAGTCTTCTTCCTTCTTTCCATCCAAGGTCTAAAAATTTAGAAACCCAATGTAAGACTCCCTCACCTGTGGTATAATAGTTACCAATGATTTCCATGATTTTTGGCATGATATATGGGTTAGTTTCGGATTTAATGTTGAAGGGAAACAAAATCAAGGTTCCTATGTTCAAAGGTTTCGGCCAGCATGTTTTAAAGGTCTAAAAATATGTTAAAAATCATGATAATATTATTTGATGTTCCCTTATGATATTTAGAAGTTAATTATAATTTTTGGGAATTTTTTTAGTACTCTAGGACACCCTAGAGTTTAGGCCAACATGAAGGAAGCAAAACCCAGAACTTTAAGTTCAAGGGTTTCGGACAGCATGTTTTAAAGGTCTAAAAATATCTTAAAAATCATTATAATGTTATTTAGTGTTCCCTTATGATGTTTAGAAGTTAAGTAAAATTTTTGGGAATTTTTGGAACACCCTATAGGCCTCATATGTTTCGGCCAACATGAAAGAAGCAAAACCCAGAACCTTAAGTTCAAGGGTTTCGGCCAGCATGTTTTAAAGGTTTAAAAATATGTTAAAAATCATGATAATATTATTTAATGTTCCCTTATGATGTTTAGACATTAATTATAATTTTTGGGAATTTTTGGGATACCCTAGAGGCCCCATATGTCTCGGCCAACATGAAAGAAGCAAAACCCAGAACCTTAAGTTCAAGGGTTTCGGCCACCATGTTTTAAATGTCTAAAAATATGTTAAAAATCATGATAATGTTATTTAATGTTCCCTTATGATGTTTATACATTAATTATAATTTTTGGGAATTTTTGGGATACCCTAGAGGCCCCATATGTCTCAGCCAACATGAAAGAAGCAAAACCCAGAACCTTAAGTTCAAGGGTTTCGGCCCCCATGTTTTAAATGTCTAAAAATATGTTAAAAATCAGGATAATATCATTTTATGTTCCCTCATGATGTGTAGAGGTTAAGTATAAATTTTGGGAATTTTTGGGGTACCCTAGAGGCCCCATATGGTTCGGCCAACCCCAAGGACCCAAGGGTTAGGGTTGAGTCTTTAACCTCAACTTATGTTTATGTGTTGCCATGATATAAGGATGATGGATGGCGATTGTGTGAATTTTCACATGGCCATGGGACTCCACAAGTTTCGGCCATATAAGGGTTAATAGGGTAAAAGTTAAGATTTATTTCAAGTAAGGGTCCCAATGGCCCTATGGTAAGATGTGATTTATGTTTATGAATGATATGCTATGTTATGAATGATATGCCATGTTATGAATGATATGCCATGTTTATGAATGATATGCCATGTTTATGGATGATATGCCATGTTATGAATGATATGCCATGTTTATGAATGATATGCCATGGTTATGCATGATAAGAATGAAAATGATGAATGAAGGTTAAGTATGATGAATGAATGAATATGCTAAACGGCACGGTCGATGGTCGACGGTACGACGGTCATATGGACCGGTAAATGGGCCGGTAGACGGGCCGAGCCGTAACAAGTTATGTTATGATAAGTATGCCATGAATGACTTATGAATGATGAAGCATGCAAAGTATTTTATTTTATTTTATGGGCTTGTACCGGACCTAAGTAAGGTCCACGGTTCTGGACTACCGATGATGCTGTCCACGGTTCGGGACTACCGATGATGCTGTCCTTACGGTTCGGGACTACCGATGATGCTGTCCTTACCCTAGTAGGTCGAGATTAGCTACCTCGTATTTACATAGGGATGCGCGCATATGATGAATGAATGTGGTACAAGCCAGGGCCCAATGATGTTATGATGATGATTTAAAAGCATGTTTTAAAGATTAAGCATCTTTATATATATATATATGCACAGTTGTTACATGCATCCATTCATGTTATGCATTACGTTATGAAAAGTATGTTTATGAAAAGTATGTTCATGAAAAGGATGGTTATGCCATGATTTATTTATGTTTATGCCATGATTTTTATGCCATGATTTATTTATGTTTATGCCATGATTTTTATGCCATGATTTATTTATGTTTATGCCATGATTTTTATGCCATGATTTATCTATGTTATGCCATGGTTTTTATGCCATGATTTATCTAAGTTAATGCCATGATTTTATGCCATGATTTTACTTATGTTCATGTTAGTTTAGGATGCCATGATTTTTTGCTAGTTTAGAATGCCATGCTTTGATTATGTTTATGCTAAGTTAGGATGCCATGCTTCTATTTATGTTCATGTTAGTTTAGGATGCCATGATTTAATTATGCTTATGTTATGTTAGAATGCCATTATTTTATTTATGCTCATGCTAGTATAGGATGCCATGATTTTAATTAGGTTATGCCATGATTTTATGTCTATGCCAAGTATTATGCCATGCTATGAATGTTTACGATATTTATGGATTGTGTCTATGCCATGCTATGAATATTTATGATGTTTATGTTTATGCCATGCTATGAATGTTTATGATGTTTATGTTTATGTCAAGTATGATGCCATACATGAATGTTTATGGTTATGTTTATGTCATGCAATGAATATGATGAAGCCATGTCCATGACATGTCGAATGAATGCTAAGTGATGATAAGGATGACGATCTAAGTAAAGCATTAAGTATGCTAATGTTTCATATGTTTATGATTAAGTGACGGATGGTTTTAGTGGGTAGGAAAGAGTCTTACTAAGCCTGTGTGCTTATAGTCTTATTTTCTTATATCGCAGATCACGCAAGGGGATAATAAGGAAGCAGCAGGAGGGCATTGCAGAATGTGTGTGATAGTGACTTGGCCAAGAGACCATATGTTTGTTTGTCTTATGATAGAACTCTACCTTTACTACTAAGTACTTAAAGATGACTCTATGACATGATGCTAATGTATGACATGATGCTAAGTATGATATGATGCTAAAATATGGCATGATGCTAAGTATGATATGATGCTAAGTATAAAGTTAATATGCCAAGCTTCCAGGTTATGATGGTAGGAATGGTAGTAAGTGCATGTAGGTCTAAGTTTAAAGTTTTCCGCTGCATTATGATGTCTACATGCCTAAGTATGTTAATGTAACGCCGCTTTATGATGGTCTATAAAAAAAAATAAAAAAAAAAGCGGGCGTTACACTGCACACTTGAGTAGTACAGTTAGATCACAATAAAACCTTAACTTCTGAACCCTTTACCATTATCAAAACACAGGTTTGACTTTGGTGCTTCCGGCACTAACAATCTCCCCCTTTTTGATTTATGGCAATCAGGTTCAAAAAGTTAAGTTTATGGAATTTAAAGCACATGTCTAACAAGGAAACAATTACTTTTTGAAATACTATTTACTAAGCTCCCCTTAAAATATAATTTCTCCCCCTGAAGCTTCCAATAATATGCAGTTTTTCAAAACATATCTATGTGTTAACTTTGACTAAGTGTTTTCCAAAACAAAGCAAAGTATTTGCCAAAAATAATTTTACACTTAGAACAGTTTTTAGAAAAGGTTTGCAAGCCCACATTTTACTTTACAAAAAATTTTCACTTAAAAAACTTTGCAAAAAAAATCCACTTAACCAATTTTTTTGTGCAAACTTTCTACATAGAAAAAATTTTCATTTAAGACAATTTTTGCACAAAATTTTTGCTTAGAAAATTTTCCAGTTAAACCAACTTTTGCAAAAAATTTCACTTAAAAAAATTCTCTTAATAAAATTTTACTTGAAAAAAATTCACTTAGCCAATTTTCACTTAAAACATTTCTGCACTTAAATCATTAAACCAAATTTTGCTTAGAGAATAGTTTATGCACTTAAAAAAAATTACATAGAAAATGCTTAAGAAATTTTTTCTTAGAGAATAAATTTTTACTTAGAAAAAATTGCTAAGGAAAATGCACTTAAAAATTTTACTTAAAAAATTTTGTGCACAAACAAAATTACTTAGAAAAAAATTTGAAAATATTTTTACTTAGAAAAAAAATTGTGCACTTGAAAAACTATTTGCTCAAAAAACTTTGTGCACTTGAAAAACTATTTGCTCAAAAAACTTTGTTCACTTAAGAAAAATATTTTTGAAAGAATCAGAGCTTTAAATTTAAATTTAAATTGAAAATTTAATGCACTAAGCTTTAACTTTTTGAGAGAATGAAAATTTGAAAAAAAAAACATTTACTCTCTTTCCTTCCTCTCTCCCCCTTTGCCTTATATAAAAAAAATGATAGAAACTAATTGCAGATCAGATCAATTTTGAATCAGAGAAAAAAACTTAAGTCCGTATTGAATCAACTGTAGTGAATTCAAGTAATAAAAGGACCAAACCAATTAAACTAGACTTGTTTGGGACTGTCTAACCCAGTTAGCTACATACTAACTGTTATATAACAGTAGCTTTCACTAGGGTTAGTCAAGTTAAGTTATCTGATCAAGTTAGATTTGCTAAGCTTGAACACTTAACTTGATTGTTGTTCAATAGTATTTATTGCCCCTGTAAGATGTGTATACTGAAAGACATGAGTTTCTCTATATGAACATCTTTATTATGAAAAGAGAATCACAACTACACTAGGTGCCTGTTTACATTAGTACATACATGAAGTCCAATACTACGCATTGTAGATAACATGGTGTGTGGTGACACACGGAAGATCGTGTTATCAGTTCCCTGCCTAGTATATATGGAGGCTCACAACCGAGATGGAATTGGACAACCCATCGGAATGGTTGTAGTGTAATTAGGTGTGGTTGGTCTTGACCATAGAATTACACTAGTATGCTTTGAGTACATTGAGCAGGACCAAAACCCGAGGATATCCAATTTGTACTAACTTGATAAATTGAATAGGACCTCAGTTTATATTATGGAGTATGATCCCTTAATCCCGAAATAATAATGGGCATATATTATTAATTATTGTTTCTTTGAATTACCAAAGGGCGAGATCTATTCTGTTAGATCGATAGGCCCGGTAAGTTGGGAGATAATATTAATAATATGATGTGTCATTTATTATTGACGGAATCCGTGTCCTGATTAGTCGGGATGATGATGCCCCCTTGATGAGCTCAAAAAGTTCATCGTGCTAAACCTTGCAGGTGGATTTGATCTGGTGCGGTGAAAAGGTTGAGTGGTACTAATCAAGGATCCAGAAGTTAATTAATTTAAATTGTCAGTAATTTAATTAATTAACGGGCATTCGAGATCATAAACACGGGGGGATGAACGACTCGTAATATGTGGAGCCCATATGAAAATATGGGGGTCGGTGAGGAAGTTCAATGAAGATCCTTTAGTGGAATGGATCTTAATTAATGGATCGGGTTTAGATCCATTAGTGGGCCAAGATCCAACTCCTCCTCTTGGGACCTTAGCCCTATAAATACCCTATGAGATCAAGAAACCAAGGCTTAATCCAAGAGTTGATACCCAAGCACCTCTCCTCTCTCTCTCTCTCTCTCCTACCCTCTTAGGGTTTCGGCGGCGACAAGGAGAAGAAGGGGTTCTCCCCTTCGGTTCTCTATCCCTCCTCCACCAAGCTCCGACTGAGGCTCACGGAAACAAGGCAGAGGAGTCCTCTACCTTGCATGGTGCTCAGGGAGGGTGAAGGAGGCGTCGACGGCCGGTGGGAGGCTGGTTGGGTGAGGAAGAAGGAGAATTCTCTCCTTCTTCATCTCCTTCACCTTCCTCTCTAGGTCTGCTATTGGTCCGGAGGCCTTGGAGCAGCTCCGGTGGTCGGTAGCGCAAGGGAAGAGGAAGAAGTGGCCGGCGGCTTTGAAAACCCTAGGCTAGGGTTTTCTTGTTTCGGCTAAGGTGAGAAGGAAAACTCTTTTGGAGGCTTTGGTGATCTCGGATCACGGTAGATCGTCGCCCACACAATGTCTGTGAAGGGAGGGACATAAGGTAGAAGATCGCGAGGTATTCGGATAGGTATATCTTTTCCTGTGCTCTTTCAATTAACCTTATATCAATTATGTGCCATGATCGTATGTCTCATTATTTTATGTTTGACAATTTATTATTTTGATTTTATATCATAATGAATAAATTGTTAACTGGACCCCAACCATAAACACAAAAGCTGGCGATCAACTTGTCGCATTTTCCACGGCCGAACGGTCGAGCAAATTACAAGGCCGATTTTGGTAATTGGCTAAGTTGTAATTTGGATCGTTCGATACGGCACGAGACGGTCGATGGGAGACGGGTCTTCATTCGGATTAATTTTTAATTCATAGACATGGAGAGGTCTCTCGGATTGACTAGGTTTTCGCTGAGGAAACCCGCCAAGCCATAGCCAACAATTGGTATCAGAGCTGGGGTTTCCGGCTTTGTGTGTTTAGGATTGGTTAATTTTTGCATTGTCATACATTTTATTTTGCTGAATGATGCGTGGATGTGCATAGGCTAACTTTGTGTTGTAGCCACGAGATTCCAACTTCATGGCCAAATATGTGTTGTGTGATTGATTTGCAAGTTTTTGTAATTAATTAATCCTCGGGGTTGACGAGACTAGGTATTTAATTTTTGTAATTAAATACGGCACATGTTTAGCCGAGCTTTTTATTTACAGTTGATCTAGATTTCATGTACACTCCTTCGTGGAGTATAAGATCAATGATGTAAATAATAAGCTATTCATTTCAGCTCGGAGATCCCTCAAGGTAGCATGCGTAGAAGGAAGGGAGGAGCGGACGAAGTGACGACACGACTGGAGGCGCATTAGAGACCAAGGGCTATGAAAGTTGGAAAATCTAGGATTTTCTTTATTTTATTTTCATGTTATTGGTTGTGTGGTAGTGCTAGAAAATTCCTAGAGATAAATTACTAAGTGAGAGAGGGACCCTAAGGGTCCCGCGGCTTCCATTACAATTCGACAAGTGATGCGAACAAGTCTGCGCGTCGGCTCTAAGTGCGTTCCTCCCCATTGGATGGACTTGTTCTGCAGATCACTGGGTTGAAAAAGACAATAAAAAATTATTAAAGAGCGTGTGTACTTCCCCATCGGAAGGTACATAATCGGAAATAATTTTCTTAGTGTCGTGTAATGGTGCACACTCAGATGCGAATAATGGTATCCTCCCCATCAGAGTCACTACTATTATTTTGCATAGCCGAAGGAAACCAACTATTGATCTTACTTGTCAAAAAGTTAGGTTGACAAGATAGTAAGATCGATAGGTAAAACCTCCTTTTACGAATGTAGGGATTCGTATACGTCCACACCATCATGGCATGCGAATTTCTCGGTGTATAGGGGTGTTGGTTGATTTCGAAAATTAATTGTTTTGAGGAATTAATTTATTTTCGATTTCTAAAGTAGTGTATGTTGTGGTTCTCAGGGTTTTCATAATGGTCTTTATCCCACTAGCAACAATTCTTAAGGACAATAATCTTACTGGCCCAAACTACATAGACTGGAATAGGAACCTTGACATTGTCCTCACTGCTGAGGAGTACAAATTTGTACTCATCGAGGAATGTCCAGAAAGACCTAGAGAGGACTCTGGTGAAGAGTTGAGGGAGCGTTACAAGAAGTGGAAAAAGGCAGATGAGATGGCGCGGTGCTACATCCTAGCATCTATGGCGAATGTGTTGCAGCATCAGCATCAGGCCATGGCCACTGCTAGTGACATGATGCTGAACATCAAAGATCTATTCGGGCACCAAGGTCGAGCTGCTAGGCAAACCACTATGAAGAGTCTGATGTCGACCACTATGGTTGAAGGGACACTCGTGAGGGATCATGTCCTAAAGATGATGGCTCACCTCAATGAGATTGAGGTACTGGGAGCACAGATCGACGGGGAATCCCAAGTCGATATTATACTCCAGTCTCTGCCAAGGAGTTTTGAGCAGTTCAGGCTCAACTATAATATGAACAAAAGGGATTATATGTTGGGTGAACTGCTAGGAGAACTCCAGGCGGTAGAGGCCCTCTTTCGTCAGAACTCACAGGCCTTAGTGACTCAAAGGGTTTCTTCTTCTGAGCTGAAAGGCAGGAAGAAGAAGAAACGAGGAGGGTTTAAGAAGGCAGGAGCATCGCAAGGACCCTGGACTGGCGTGAAGAAGCTGAAAGGCAAGTGCTTCACGTGCAAGCAAACTGGGCACTGGAAGGCGGACTGTCCCCGTCGTCAAAGCAAAGGTATTTCTTTAGCCTTAGTCATTGAAACATGTTTAGCGGTGCTATCTACCAGTACCTGGTGTGTAGATACGGGAGCCACTAACCATGTCTGCAATACTCTGCAGGGGTTCCAGGAAACCCGACGGCTAGCGGATGAAGAAATCGTGGTCTACATGGGTGATGCTACAAAGGTGGCAGCAGTTGTAGTGGGAGTTTTCTATTTATCTTTTGAGAGAAATAAAGTATTAGTTCTGAGAGATTGTCTTTTTGTACCCTCGTTTAGAAAGAATCTGATTTCGGTTTCTAAGTTAATAAAGGATGGATATTCTTTTGCTTTTAGTAATAAAGTTGTTATTAAGAGAAACAGAGAGATTATCTGTTCGGGTATAATGGTTGGAAATCTGTATACTCTAGAACCAATAACTCCCGCGATGCACACTTAAGTAAATAGCTTATCATCTAACTTAAATAAGAGAAAGGAGCCTTCTAAGATGAATCAGACATATCTTTTGCACCTTAGGCTTGGTCATATTAACCTTAGTAGGATTCAGAGGTTGATAGCCGATGGGCCCCTGGGTTCATTGGTGGTGGAGGATCTCTCGACCTGTGAGTCTTGCTTGGAAGGTAAGATGACCAAGAGGTCTTTCAAGGCTAAGGGGCATAGGGCCAAAGATGTGTTAGAACTGATTCATTCTGATTTCTGTGGTCCTATGTCAATCCAGGCTAGAGGTGGCTTTGAATATTTCGTCACCTTCATTGACGATTATTCAAGGTATGGGTACATTTACCTGATGCGCCGCAAGTCTGAACACTTTGATAGTTCAAAGAATTCAAGGTTGATATGGAGAAACATTGAGGTAAAAGTATCAAGACACTACGATCAGATCGTGGTGGTGAGTACCTCTTTGGAGAGTTTAGGACCTACCTATCAGAAGCTGGGATTCAGTCCCAGCTAACTGCACTCGGTACACCCCAATAGAACGGAGTTACAGAGAGAATGAATAGGACTCTTATGGGAATGGTTAGGTCAATGATGAGCTATTCAGACTTACCTGATTCGTTCTGGGGATACACTCTGGAAACAACAGCGTACATACTAAACTTGGTCCCATCTAAGTCAGTCCCTCATACTCCCACATAACTGTGGACTGGGCGTAAACCCAGTTTAGGACATGTTCGGATTTGGGGTAGTCCAGCACATGTGCTGAAGGGAGATACTGATAAGTTGGAATCTCGTACGGAAGTACATCTGTTCATAGGCTATCCTAGAGGAACGAAGGGTGGTCAGTTCTATAGTCCTAAGGATCAAAAGGTAATTGTTAGCACAAATGCCAGATTCTTAGAAGAGGACTATGTGATGAACCATAAACCAAAGAGTAGACTAGTGCTTGAAGAGTTAAGAGGGGAGGTTCTGACCTTAAGACCAATTGTACAAGAGGACACACCATAAGTCACTGCACCGCGTATCACTGAGGATACACAGGTGGTGCCTCGTCACAGTGGGAGGGTTGTTAGACAGCCTGAGAGGTTCATGTTTATGGGAGAGTTCTCGGACTTGGTCTATGGTAAACATGAACCGGATCCCTGGACTAGGACGAGGCCCTCCAAGATAAGGATGCAGATTCTTAGCAAAGGGCAATGAACACCGAGATAGAATCGATGGATTCTAACCGTGTCTGGGAGCTAGTAGAACCACCTAATGGTGTAAAAACCATTGGATGAAAGTGGATCTACAAGAGAAAGAGAGGATCAGACAGGAAGGTTGAGACCTTCAAAGCGAGTCTTGTTGCGAAAGGGTACACTCAGAAAGAGGGTATCGATTATGAGGAGACCTTTTCCCCGGTATCCATGCTTATGTTTATCCGGATTCTCTTATCTATTGCATCTCATATGGACTATGAGGTATGGCAGATGGATGTCAAGATGGCTTTCCTGAACGGAAGTCTTGAGGAGACCATGTACATGCAGCAACAAGAAGGGTTCATTGCAAAGGGCAATGAGCATCTAGTGTGCATGCTTAATCGTTCCATCTAAAGCAAGCTTCAAGATCTTGGAACATCCGCTTTGATGAAGTAATCCAGTCATATGGATTTACTCAAAGCCCAGATGAGTCATGTGTATACAAAAGTCGTGACGGAATCGTAGTGGTGTTTCTTGTACTTTACGTAGATGACATTTTGTTAATTGACAACAATGTCAAAGTGTTATTAGACGTAAGGGTCTGGCTATCAAAGCAGTTTGATATGAAGGACTTGGGAAAAGCAGGACACATCCTTGGGATCAAAGTCATAAGGGATCGCCAGAAAAGGATGTTGTGCTATCCCAAGCTTCATATTTTGACACTGTCTTGTCTCGTTTTAGCATGGAAAACTCCAAGAAGGGTTTCCTACCCTTCAGGCTTGGAGTTTCTCTATCCAAGGAGATGTGTCCGAAAATATCAAAGGAGATAGAGGAAATGAGGGCAGTTTCTTATGCTTCAACAGTAGGAAGCCTCATGTATGCTATGTTGTGCACGAGACCTTATATATGTTTTGCCGTGGGCATGGTTAGCAGATATCAGAGTAACCCTGGACAGGGACATTGGACTGCGGTAAGCATATGGACTAGGGATTATATGTTGGTTTACCGAGCAGACAAATTAGTCTCTGTGGGTTACACAGACTCAGATTTCTAGTCAGATAGGGACAAGAGTAAGTCTACCTCGGGGTTTGTGTTTACTTTATGAGATGGAGCCATTGTCTGTAGGAGTGTCAAGAAGAAGTGCGTGGCAGACTCCACCATGGAAGCTGAATATGTGGCAGCCTCAGAGGCAGCCAAGGAAGTTGTATGGCTCAGAAACAACATCATGGACTTGGATGTGATTCCTGGTTTGCCCAGATCTATCACAATATTTTGTGATAACAGTGATGCAGTTGCAAACTCGAAAGAACCACGAGCCCATAAGGCGAGTAAACCCATAGAGCGCAAGTATCACCTGATACGAGAAATCGTAATGCGAGGAGAAGTGGCTGTCACCAAGATTGCATCAGAGGACAACCTGGCAGATCCTTTCACTAAAGCTCTTCCAGCTAGAGCTTTTGACCGGCATGTGGAGGATATGGGAGTCAGATGTATGGAATTGTGAGAACAGCAGTGTCTTTAACTATAAGTGGGAGATTGTAAGATGTGTATACTGAAATACATGAGTTTCTCTATATGTACATCTTTATTATGAAAAGAGAATCACAACTACACTAGGTGCCTATTTACATTAGTATATGCATGAAGTCCAATACTACGCATTGTAGATAAAATGGTGTGTGGTGACACACGGAAGATCGTGTTATCAATTCCCTGCCTAGTATAAGTGGAGGCTCACAACCGAGATGGAATTGGACAACCCATCGGAATGGTTGTAGTGTATTTAGGTGTGGTTGGTCTTGACCATAAAATTACACTAGTGTGCTTTGAGTTCATTGAGCAGGACCAAAACCCGAGGATATCCAATTTGTACTTGTTGGGTATGGCTTGGCGGGTTTCCTATGCGAATACTCGATTGATCCAAGAGAACTCTCCATGTCTACGGATTAAAAATTAATCCAAATGGAGACCCGTCTCCCAACGACCATCTTGTGCCATATCGAACGATCCAAATCACAACTTGGCCAATTACCAAAATTGACCTTGTGATTTGCTTGACCGTTCGACCGCGGAAAAGGCGACGAGTGAATCGCTGGCTTTTGTGTTTATGGTCGAGGTCCAGTTAATAATTTATTCACTGAATTTGGAATCAAGATAATAAATTATTAAACATGAAATGACGAGACATCTAATCATGGCACAAAATTGACATAAGGAAAAACAAAGGAGCATAAGGAAAGATATACCTTTCCGATCACCTCGCAGTCTTCTACCTTATGTCCCTCCCTTCGTGGACGTCATGTGGGCGATGATCTACCACGATCCGAGATCACCAAAGCCTCTAAAAGAGCTCTTCTTCTCACCTTGGCCAAATCAGGAAACCCTAGTTCTAGGATTACCCTTGCCGCCGGTGCCTTCTTCCTCTCTCCTTTGCGCCGCTGACCGCTAGAGCTGCCGTGAGGCCTCCAGACCAGTAGAACTCATTGAGAGGAAGGAGAAGAAGATGAAGAAGGAGAGACCTCACCCAACCAGCCGACAAGATACCTTCTCCCTCAACCTTGCGGCGCAGCCGCAAGCTGGGTTGCACCGCCTCCCACCGGCCGTCGACGCCTCCTCCGCCCTCCCTAAGCACCATGCAAGGTAGAGGAGTTCTCTGCCTTGCTTCCTTGAGCCTCAGCTGGAGCTTGGTGGAGGAGGTAAAGAGAACCGAAGGGGAGAACCCCTTCTTCTCAGCCATGCGACGCCGAAACCCTAAGAGGGTGAGAGAGAGAGAGAAGAGAGGAGAGAGGCTTGGGTATTAACTCTTGATTAAGCCTTGGTTTCTTGATCTCATAGGGTATTTATAGGCCTAAGGTAGGGACCAAGAGGAGGAGTTGGATCTTGGCCCACTAATGAATCTAAACCCGATCCATTAACTAAGATTCATTCCACAAAAGGATCTTAATTGAACTTCCTCACCAACCCCCATATATTCATATGGGCTCCACATATTTCAAGTCGTCCATCCCCCCTGTTTAAGATCTTGAATGCCCGTTAATTAATTTAAATTACTGAAAATTTAAATTAATTAACCTCTGGATCCTTGACTAGTACCACTCAACCTTATCATCGTGCCGGATCAAATCCACCTGCAGGGTTTAGCACGATGAACCTCTTTAGGTCATCAAGGGGGCATCATCATCCTGACTCACCAGGACTCGGATTTCGTCAATAATCATCGGCACATCATATTATTAATATTATCTCCCAACTTACCGGGTCTATCGATCTAACTGAATAGATCTCGCCCATTAGTAAATCAAAGAAACAATAATTTATAATATATGCCCGATATTATTTCGGGATTAAGGGATCGTACTCCATAATATAAACTGAGGTCCTATCCAATTATCGAGTCAGTACAAATTGGATAACCTCGGGATTCGATCTTGCTCAATGTACTCAAAGCACACTAGTGCAATTCTATGGTCAAGACCAACCACACCTAATTACACTACAACCATCCCGATGGGTTGTCCAATTCCATCTTGGTTGTGGGCCTCTTATTTATACTAAGCAAGGAACTGATAACACGATCTTCCGTGTGACACCACACACCATGTTATCTAAAATGCAAAGTAATTGGACTTCGTGTATGTACTATTATAAACAAACACCTAGTGTAGTTGTGATTCTCTTTTCATAATAAAGATGTTCATATAAAGAAACTCATGTCTTTCAGTATACACATCTTACAATCTCCCACTTATACTTAAAGACACTGCTATTCTCCCACTGTCATACATCTGACTCCCATATCCTCCACATGCCTATTAAAAGCCTTAGTTGGAAGAGCTTTCATGAATGGATCTGCTAGGTTGTCCTCTGATGCAATCTTGGCGACAGCCACTTCTCCTTGCTTTACGATTTCTCGTATCAGGTGGTACTTGCGCTCTATGTGTTTACTCGCCTTATGGGCTCGTGGTTCCTTCGAATTTGCAACTGCACCACTGTTATCACAAAAGATTGCGATAGATCTAGGCAAACCAGGAATCACATCCAAGTCCATGATGAAGTTCCTGAACCATACAACTTCCTTGGCTGCCTCTGAGGCTGCCACATATTCTGCTTCCATGGTGGATTCCACCACGTACTTCTGCTTGACACTCCTCCAAACAATGGCTCCACCTCCTAATGTAAAGACAAACCCTGAGGTAGACTTACTTTTGTCCCTGTCTAACTGGAAATCTGAGTCCGTATAACCCATAGGGACTAATTGGTCTGCCCGGTAAACCAGCAAATAATCCCTAGTCCGTCTCAGGTATTTCAATATATGCTTTACCGCAGTCCAATGTCCCTGTCCAAGATTACTCTGATATCTGCTAACCATGCCCACGGCAAAATAGATATCAGGTCTCATGCACAACATAGCATACATGAGGCTTCCTACTGCCAAAGCATAAGGAACCGCCTTCATTTCCTCTATCTCCTTTGATGTTTTTGAACACATCTCCTTGGATAGGGGAACTCCATGCCTAAAGGGTAGAAAACCCTTCTTGGAGTTTTCCATGCTAAAATGAGACAAGACAGTGTCAACATATGAAGCTTGGGATAAGCACAACATCCTTTTTTGGCGATTCTTTATGACCTTGATCCCAAGGATGTGTCCCGCTTCTCCCAAGTCCTTCATATCAAACTACTTTGACTGCTTTAACATTGTTGCCAATTAACAAAATGTCATATACGTATAGTACAAGAAACACCATGACATTTCCGTCACATCTTTTGTACACACATGACTCATCCGGGCTTTGAGTAAATCCATATGACTGGATAACTTCATCAAACCGGATGTTCCATGATCTTGAAGCTTGCTTCAATCCATAAATAGATCTATTAAGCTTGCACACAAGATGCACTTTGCCCTTTGCAATGAACCCTTTGTTGGTTATGGCTTGGTGGGTTTCCTAAGCGGATACCTGGTCGATCTGAGAGACCTCTCTATGCCTACGTATTAAAAAATTTAATCTGAATAGAGAGTCGTTTCCCATCGACTGTCTCGTGCCGTATCGAACGATTCAAATTGCAACTTAGCCAATTACCAAAATTGGTCTTGCAATTTGCTCGACCGTTCGACCGCGGAAAAGGCGACGAGTTGATCGCCGGCTTTTGTGTCTATGGTCGGGGTCCAGTTATATAATTATTGACTATGATTCGCAATCAAAATAATTAAATAACAAACATGAAATGACGAGGCAAATAAGTAAGGCACAAAATACGAACATAAGGGGCCAGGGAAGAATATACCTTCCGTTACCTTACGATCTTCTACCGTATGACCCTCCCCTCTTGGACATCGTGTGGGCGACGATCTACCAAGACCTGTGGCCACCAAGTTGATCCCTTCTCCTTGCGCCAATCAATCCCTAACCAAAGGGATGCCGCCGGCCGCTCCTAGGAAGAAGATAATCCAAACACAAACCCTATTATTCCTTTTCTCCATCACCGACGTCTGAGCTGTGAGTTGCATTTCTGCCTTGGGGAAATCTGCAAGTTTTGTGAGCAACTTTTCTGCAGTAACATTTCCAAGTTGCATGAGCACCTTCTCTATAGAAATATTCTTTTCTGCAAGTTGCTCCACGTTACAACTTCTTCATAGCTTAAAAACGACACCAGATCTGTGGTATTTCTCCACCGCCGAAGGCAGCACCAGGTGGTCATTCTCCACCGCCGAAGTCGGCGCCCGCCGGCTCAAGTTGCGTGAGCAACATGAGTGGCTCAAGTTGCGTGAGCAACATGAGTGGCTCAAGTTGCATGAGCAACCTGAGCACTTCTTCCTTGCAAAGCCGAAATCAGCCAAGAGAATTGCGCCCACCATTTTTGACTTTTTCTCCCTTGAGAAAATTCCACAGCTTCTCAAGCGTGGAGAAAAAAAATTTCTCTCACACAAAGCTTCCTTTGAGCATTTAATTACTTAATTGCATGCGTTGCAATTTACGTTTCATCCAATTAATTGCATGCGTTTCCATGCTTTTCCAATTAATTGGAGAAGGGCATGATTAATTGCATATGTTTCCAATTAATTGGAGAAGAGAACCGCTCCCTTCCGTTCGGCGCTGCAGAGAGAGAGGAGGAGGAAAAACTCTTGTGTTTCATTGGATCAATTATTCAACTTGGTTTCATACCACCATGGGGTATATATAGGGCTACGATAGGGACCATGAGGAGGAGTTGGATCTTGGCCTGCTAATGAACCCGGTCCATTAATGAGGATTCATTCCACTAAAGGGCCCTCATTGAATTACCTCACCAACCCCCATATTTACATATGGGCTCCACTTATTACAAGTCGTCCATCCCCCCGTGTTTAAGATTTCGAATGCCCGTTAATTAATTAAATTACTGACAATTTAAATTAATTAACTTCTGGATCCTTGACTAGTACCACTCGACCTTATCATCATGCCGGATCAAATCCACCTGCAGGGTTTAGCATGATGAACCTTTCGAGCTCATCAAGGGGGCATCATCTACCCGACTCACCAGGACACGGATTCCGTCAATAATCAACGGCACATCATATTATTAATATTATCTCCCAATTTACCGGGCCTATCGATCTAACAGAATAGTTCTCGCCCATTGGTAAATTAAAGAAATAATAATTAATAATATATGTCCGTTATTATATCGGGATTAAGGGATCGTACTCCATAATAAAGTCTTGAGGTCCTATCCAATTATCGAGTCAGTACAAATCGGATAACCTCGGGTTTTGGTCCTGCTCAATCTACTCAAAGCACACTAGTGTAATCCTATGGTCAAGACCAACCACACCTAATTACACTACAACCATTCCGATGGGTTGTCCAATTCCATCTCAGTTGTGGGCCTCTATTTATACTAAGCAAGGAACTGATAACATGATCTTCCGTGTGACACCACACACCATGTTATCTACAATGCAAAGTAATTGGACTTCATGCATGTACTAATATAAACAGGCACCTAGTGTGGTTGTGATTCTCTTTTCAAAATAAAGATGTTCATATATATAAAAGAAGCATGTCTTTCAGTATACACATCTAACACCCTTCTGGTTGCTACAAGTAAATGGTCTCCTCAAGACTCCCGTTAAGGAAGGCTGTCTTGACATCCATCTGTCATACCTCATAGTCCATATGAGCTATAATAGATAAGAGAATCCGGATAGACTTAAGCATGGCTACTGGCGAAAAGGTCTCCTCATAATCGATACCCTCTTTCTGAGTGTACCCTTTTGCAACAAGCCTAGCTTTGAAGGTCTCAACCTTCCCGTCTGATCCTCTCTTTCTCTTGTAGATCCACTTGCATCCAATGGCTTTTACACCATTGGGTGGTTCTACTAGCTCTCAG
This sequence comes from Boesenbergia rotunda, assembly GCA_024364735.1. Lineage (NCBI taxonomy): Eukaryota > Viridiplantae > Streptophyta > Magnoliopsida > Zingiberales > Zingiberaceae > Boesenbergia > Boesenbergia rotunda. The sequence goes on along the minus strand of JAGFNQ010009038.1, from coordinate 184,160 downwards.
ACATGGTTAGAATCCATAGATTCTATCTTGGAGTTCATTGCCCTTTGCCAAGAATCTGCATCCTTGTCTTGGAGGGCCTCGTCATAGGTCCAGGGATTCGGTTCATTTTTACCAGGGACCAAGTCCGAAGACTCTCCCAGAAACATGAACCTTTCAGGCTGTCTGACAACCCTCCCACTGCAACGAGGTACCACCTGTGTATTCTCAGTGACACGCGGTGCAGTAACTTGTGGTGTGTCCTCTCTTACAATTGGTCCTAAAGTCAGGACGTCCCCCCTTAACTCATCAAGCACAAGTCTACTCTTAGGCTTATGGTTCATCACATAGTCCTCCTCTAGGAATCTGGCATTCGTTCTAGCATTTACCTTCTGATCCTTAGGACTATAGAACAGACCACCCTTCGTTCCCTTAGGATAGCCCACAAACAAGCGTACTTCTGTCCAAGATTCCAACTTATCAGTATCTCCCTTCAGTACATGTGCTGGACTACTCCAAATATGAATATGTCCTAGACTAGGCTTTCGCCTAGTCCACAATTCTATTGGAGTAGAAGGGACTGATTTAGATGGTACAATGTTCAAAATATACGCAGTTGTATCTAGAGCATATCCCCAGAATGAATCAGGCAAGTCTGAATGGCTCATCATTGACCTAACCATTTCCATAAGAGTTCTATTACTTCTTTCTGCAACACCGTTGTATTGGGGTGTACTGGGTGTAGTTAGCTGGGACTGAATCCCAGCTTCTGATAGGAAGGTCCTAAACTCTCCAAAGAGGTACTCGCCACCACGATCTGATCGTAGTGTCTTGATACCTTTACCTTGATGCTTTTCCACATCAACCTTGAACTCTTTGAACTTATTAAAGCATTCAGACTTGCGGTGCATCAGGTAAATGTATCCATACCTTGAATAATCATCAATAAAGGTGACGAAATATTCAAAGCCACCTCTAGCTTGGATTGACATAGGGCCACACAGATCAGAATGAATCAGTTCTAACACATCTTTGGCCCTATACCCTTAGCCTTGAAAGGCCTCTTGGTCATTTTACCTTCCAAGCAAGACTCACAGGTCGGGAGATCCTCCACCACCAATGAACCCAGGGGCCAATCGGCTATCAACCTTTGAATCCAACTAAGGTTAATATGGCCAAGCCTAAGGTGCCAAAGATATGTCTGATTCATCTTAGAAGGCTCTTTTCTCTTATTTGAGTTAGATGATGAGCTATTTACTTCAGTATGCATCGTGGAAGGTTTTGGTTCAAGAATATACAGATTGCCGACCATTGTACCCGAATAGATAATCTCTCTATTTCTTTTAATAATAACTTTATAATCAAAAGTAACAGAATATCCATCATTAAACAACTTAGAAACTGAAAGTAGATTCTTTCTAAATGAAGGTACATAAAGGCAATCTCTCAGAACTAACACTTTATTTCTCTCAAAAGACAAATAAAAAACTCCCACTGCAACCGCTGCCACTCTTGTAGCATCACCCATGTAAACCACGATTTCTTCATTAGCTAGCCGTCGGATTTCCTGGAACCCCTGCAGAGTATTGCAGACATGGTCAGTGGCTCCTGTATCTATGCACCAGGTACTGGTAGATAGCACCACTAAACATGTTTCAACGACTAAGGCTGAAGAAATACCTTTGTTTTGTCGACGGGGACAATCCGCCTTCCAGTGCCCAGTTTGTTTGCACGTGAAGCACTTGCCTTTCGGCTTCTTCACGCCAGTCCGGGGTCCTCGCAATGTTGCTGCCTTCTTGAACCCACCTTGTTTCTTCTTCTTCCGGCCTTTCGACATAGAAGCAGAAACCTTTTGAGTAACTAAGGCCTGCAAGTTCTGACGAAAGAGACCCTCTGGCGCCTGGAGTTCTCCCAAAAGTTCCCCCAACGTATACTCATGCTTGTTCATGTTATAGTTGAGCCGGAACTGCTCAAAACTCCTAGGCAGATATTGGAGTATTATATCGACCTGGGATTCCCCGTCGATAGCTCCTCCAAGTACCTCAATCTTGTAACGACCCGGAAAATTCTCTTAATATTTTCTTAGAATATTAAGCATGTCTAAATAATTTTTCAAGGGACCTAGAAATATTAAGGAGAACTTTGGCCTAGAAAATCCATGTTTTCTCATTTAAATTGAGAAAACTAAGTACCAATGAGCTTTAAATGGGCTCCAAAAATGGGTATTAATTAGGTAAAAATTAATATAAATTAGGTAAAATTAATATAAATATAAAAGAATTTTATTTAGGAATATTGGCATAATTATGGGTGATTTTAGGGGGATTTTCAGAATTTAAAAAAATAAAAATAATAAAATAAATGAAATAAAAATAAAATAAAAATAAAGATGCATGAGCCAAGGATTGAACCTTGGAACCCTTGTACAAGCATATATGCACTAACCAACTCACCTAGCAAGGTATTGTTAGGAGGGAATGAAGTGGATATTGGTTAAGGCATAGAAGAAGATGAAGAGTCATGGAGAGACTCTTCATTTGCCTCCTTAATGGGCTATTAAAGGGGGGTTTTGGGAGTTACCTCTTCTTCCCATCACTTGCATTTCGAAACCTCTCCCTTCCCTCATCCTAGCCGAATACCCAAGGAGGGGTTCTCCCTTGGAAAAGCTCCACAAGAGGTCTTATCTCCAAGATCTAAGAGTTTTCCCAAGGATATATACAAGGACAAGGAGGCAAGGATCCAAAGCTTTTACAATCTTCTTCTTCTTCCAAAGTTCGAAAAATCAAGAAACTCAAGGTAAGACTCCCTCACCTGTGGTATAATAGTTCCCTATGATTTTTATGATTTTTAGTATGATATATAGTGGTTGGTTTTCGAATTGGATGTTGAAAGGAAAGAAAACCGAGACCCTCATGTTTAAGGGTTTCGGCCACCATGATTTACAGGTCTATAATTATGCTAAAAATCATGATAATGTTATTTAATGTTCCCTTATGATGTGTAGATGTTAAGTATAATTTTTGGGAATTTTTAGAGTACCCTAGGACACCCTAGGGTTTCGGCCAACATGAAAGAAACAAAACTAAGAACCCTCATGTTTAAGGGTTTCGGCCACCATGATTTACAGGTCTATAATTATGCTAAAAATCATGATAATGTTATTTAATGTTCTCTTATGATTTGTAGAGGTTAAGTATATTTTTTGGGAATTTTTGGAGTACCCTAGGACACCCTAGGGTTTCGGCCAACATAAAAGAAACAAAACTAAGAACCCTAAGTTTAAGGGTTTCGGCCACCATGATTTACAGGTCTATAATTATGATAAAAATCATGATAATGTTATTTAATGTTCCCTTATGATGTGTAGAGGTTAACTATAATTTTTTGGAATTTTTTGAGTACCCTAGGACACCCTAGGGTTTCGGCCAACATGAAAGAAACAAAACTAAGAACCCTAAGTTTAAGGGTTTCGGTCACCATGATTTAAAGGTCTATAATTAATCCAAAAATCTTTATAATGTTAATTTATGTTCCCTTATGATGTGTGGAGGTTAAGTATAAATTCTGGGAATTTTTGGATTACCCTAGAGACCCCATATGTTTCGGCCAACCTCAAGGGCCCAAGGGTTAGGGTTGAGCCTTTAACTTCAAGTATATGTTTATGTGTTTCCATGATAAGTATGATAAGTATATGTTCAGGATATGAATGATACCATGATAAGAATGATAGGGTTATGATCATGATAAAAATGATGCTATGATATGTTAGGTTCATGATATGAATGATGCCATGTTAAGTATGTTATGTTTATGTTTAAGAATGAGGATGATGCCATGTTTAAGAATGAAAATGATGCCATGTTAAGTATGTTATGTTTATGTTTAAGAATGAAAATGATGCCATGTTTAAGAATGAAAATGATGCCATGTTAAGAATGAAAATGATGCCATGTCTAAAAAAAAAAATGAAAGTGAAGAATGAAGTTAAGGTTCATGCCTTTAAGGCATAATGATGATGTTAAGTATGATGAATGAATGAATATGCTATGAATGATGATGAATGAAAGATGATGCTTATGTCTTTAAGGCATAAATATGCTAAGATGGCACGGTCGATGGTCGACGGTACGACGGTCGTGAGGACCGGTAAATGGGCCGGTAGACGGGCCGAGCCGTAACAAGTTATGCTATGTTAAAGATGCCATGAATGCCATATGAATGATGAAGCATGAAAAGTATTTTACTTTATGTATGGGCTTGTACCGGACCGAAGTATGGGTCCAAGGGATGAGCACCTTAAGAACGCCCCGGTTTTGGACTACCGAAGCTGTCCACGGTTCTTGCACTACCGAAGCTGTGCAACAGGGATGGGCACCTTAAGAACGCCTCGGTTCGGGGACTACCGACTATGCTGTCCTTACCCTAGTAGGTCGGGGCTCGCGACCTCGGACTTGCTAGGGATGTGCGCTATGATGTATGTATGTGGTATAAGCCGGGGACCCCAAATGATGTTATGATGATTATGTTTAAGCATTTAAAAGTATGTTTTTAAAAGTTAAGCATCCTTATGTATATGCATTCCACTCATGCATCCATTCATGTTATGCATTATGCTATGTGATAAGATTTTATGCTTACATTCATGTTAAGAAGTATGCATGAGAATGAATGAACTATGCCATGATTATGTTAAGAAGATGTTCATATGATATGATAGGTATTATGCCATGTATTATGTCATACTTAGAATGTTCACTATGTTTATGTTTATGCCATGTATTATGCCATGCTTAGAATGTTCACTATGTTTATGTTTATGCCATGTATTATGCCATGATTAGAATGTTCACTTTGTTTATGTTTATGCCATGTATCATGTCATGCTTAGAATGTTCACTATGTTTATGTTTATGCCATGTATTATGCCATGCTTAGAATGTTCACTATGTTTATGTTTATGCCATGTATCATGCCATGCTTAGAATGTTTACTATGTTTATGTTTATGCCATGTATCATGCCATGTTTAGAATGTTTACTATGTTTATGTTCATGTCATGCTATGTATACGATAAGTTATGTAAGATGTTATGTTCGAAAGAGCACCAAGTATGTTAATGTTTCAGGTGCTTATTATGAGATGATGAAAGATGAATGGTTTTTATGAGTAGGAAAGAGTCTTACTAAGCCTGTGTGCTTATAGTCTTATTTCCTTATACCGCAGATCATTCAAGGGGACAATGATGGAAGCAGCAGGAGGGCAAGAACGCATGTGTGTAGTAGTGACTTGGCCCAGGAAACCATATGTTTATTGTTTATGTTAGAACTTCACCTTGGTTACTTATATGTTTGAATGATGACCTCTGGAACCTTATGATATGACGTTATGTATGACCTGATATGATGCTTATGTTCAAAGTTAATATGCTGAGGTTCCCATGTCATTAAGTTAAGAATGGTAATAGGGCATGTATAAGTTAAAGTTATTCCGCTGCCTTATGATGTCTACATGCCCTAAGCATGTTAACGTAACGTCGCTTAGGAAAAAAAAAAGCGGGCGTTACAGGTTGGTATCAGAGCAGTAACCATCTCACTACACATACATCAAGCCCTCATTCTGCCGCTTCCACGTAAGTACCTCTTTACATATCTTATGGTAGTAAGCACTTTTAGAATGTTTTATGGTTCTAGAATATGCAAGTATGAATGATGCTTATGATGAAAAGTACGTTACGATATGTAACGATGAATGATACTTTATTTGCTTTTATGAATTAAATATTTAGAATAATATAGGGGTAGAGAAAAAAAAACTATAATTTATGATATTATGTATAATCTATAATATAGTCACATGTAGGGAATTATATGATAGCCTTCATACATAGGATTATAACTCTCTCACCTATGTTAGCGTATAGTATTAGTTCCATTATCGTAATACTAATATAATTAATGGTATAAGTCATACGGTATAACCTAAAACGATACGCATAGGGTAGTGTTCTACTTACATTAACACTTATTATAGATCATGTGTCCACTATATTTCCATAACTAATTATAAATATTAGTATTATCAATGTATATTTCACTATTATCTTATATATAATATATAAGATTACCTTAAGTTATTTTATGGTAATGTAATAAATATAATCTCACTTATCATATAATAACCATTAACTAATGTAATTCATAGCTTAGGTTGTGAACTAAGATTTCGGAACCCAACTATTATTAGGTTTACCCATAATTATAATAAGTATATAATTATGATATATGCCTATAATTACATCATAGGGCTATTAATGGCACTAGCTCAATTATAACAATCATGTATGTCACTTATATCATCAAGGATATAAGTACAAATGGCCGTGAGTAAAATACACATAATCATGTATGTCAAATTGGCAATATTATGAGTTCCTTGGATTAAAGAATTAACCCTTATTCGATGCATCCGGGATCCACAAAAATGTATCAAGACCTGAAGGAGAAATTCTGGTGGTCTGGTATGAAGAGAGACGTGGCTCAGCATGTTAGTACTTGCCTGACCTACAAACGAGTGAAAGCATAACACCAGCGACCCGGAGGAGTTCTGCAGCCACTTTCGATTCCGGAATGGAAATGGGAAGATATATCGATGGATTTTATTTCAGGACTTCCCAAGACTACAAACGGGTATGATGGGGTTTAGGTAATTATGGACAGGCTGATGAAGTCTGCTCACTTCCTAGCAGTTAAGATGACTTATTCGATTGAGCAACTAGCTCAATTATCCGCTAGGGAAATAATTAGACTCCATGGAGTTCCCAAGACTATCACCTCTGATAGGGATGGTCGCTTTATCTCACGTTTTTGGGAGTGCGTCCAGAAGTCTCTGGGCACTAAACTGTGGTTCAGTACTACTTTTCACCCTCAGACTGACGGGCAAACTGAATGAGTGAATCAAGTACTGGATGATATGTTGAGAGTTTGTGCCCTGGATTTCAAAGGAAGTTGGTGCCGATATCTATGTTTAGCGAAATTCGCTTACAACAATAGCTACCAAGCTATTATCGGAATGGCACCTTATGAAGTTTTGTACGGGAGGAGATGTAGATCTTCAATCTGTTGGTACGAAGGTGGTGAAAAGAAGGCAATGGGGCTCACGACAGACCTAATCGACGACACCACCCGAGCGATACAGAACATTCGGCAACGGATAGAAACTGCTCAGAGCCGGCAGAAGAGTTATGCCGATGTCCGGCGTAGACCCCTGGAGTTTAATGTTGGAGATTGGGTGTTTCTCAAAGTGGCTCCTATGAAAGGGGTGACTAGATTTGGGAAGAAAGGAAAACTAAGTCCGCGCTATGTGGGGCCGTACCTGATTCTAAAAAGAGTCGGTAAAGTGGCATATGAGCTGGAGCTGCCTCCAGAGATGTCAGCTATCCATAACGTATTCCATGTGTCCCTACTTAAAAAGTGTATCCCGAATATGGACCAAGTGATCGAGCCGCAGACAGTACAGGTACAAGAGGACCTAAGTTATGAGAGCGACCCATCCAGATTTTGGATAGGGAGGTCAGGAAGCTGAGGAATAAGGGGGTACCTCTAGTCAAGGTCATATGGCAAAGTCAACGGTTCGAGGAAGCTACCTGGGAACGCGAGGACGAGATGAGGCGCAAGTACCCGGAGTTATTCTAAGTTCGAGGACGAACTTTCACGAGGTATGGGGGATTGTAACGACCCGAAAAATTCTCTTAATATTTTCTTAGAATATTAAGCATGTCTAAATAATTTTCCAAGGGACCTAGAAATATTAAGGAGAACTTTGGCCTAGAAAATCCATGTTTTCTCATTTAAATTGAGAAAACTAAGTACCAATGAGCTTTAAATGGGCTCCAAAAATGGGTATTAATTAGGTAAAAATTAATATAAATTAGGTAAAATTAATATAAATATAAAAGAATTTTATTTAGGAATATTGGCATAATTATGAGTGATTTTAGGGGGATTTTCGGAATTTAAAAAAAAAATAAAATAAATGAAATAAAAATAAAATAAAAATAAAGGTGCATGAGCCAAGGATTGAACCTTGGACCCCTTATACAACCATGTATGCACTAACCAACTCACCTAGCAAGGTATTGTTAGGAGGGAATGAAGTGGATATTGGTTAAGGCATAGAAGAAGATGAAGAGTCATGGAGAGACTCTTCATTTGCCTCCTTAATGGGCTATTAAAGGGGGGTTTTGGGAGTTACCTCTTCTTCCCATCACTTGCATTTCGAAACCTCTCCCTTCCCTCATCCTAGCCGAATACCCAAGGAGGGGTTCTCCCTTGGAAAATCTCCACAAGATGTCTTATCTCCAAGATCTAAGAGTTTTCCCAAGGATATATACAAGGACAAGGAGGCAAGGATCCAAAGCTTTTACAATCTTCTTCTTCTTCCAAAGTTCGAAAAATCAAGAAACTCAAGGTAAGACTCCCTCACCTGTGGTATAATAGTTCCCTATGATTTTTATGATTTTTAGTATGATATATAGTGGTTGGTTTTCGAATTGGATGTTGAAAGGAAAGAAAACCGAGACCCTCATGTTTAAGGGTTTCGGCCACCATGATTTACAGGTCTATAATTATGCTAAAAATCATGATAATGTTATTTAATGTTCCCTTATGATGTGTAGAGGTTAAGTATAATTTTTGGGAATTTTTAGAGTACCCTAGGACACCCTAGGGTTTCGGCCAACATGAAAGAAACAAAACTAAGAACCCTCATGTTTAAGGGTTTCGGCCACCATGATTTACATGTCTATAATTATGCTAAAAATCATGATAATGTTATTTAATGTTCTCTTATGATTTGTAGAGGTTAAGTATATTTTTTGGGAATTTTTGGAGTACCCTAGGACACCCTAGGGTTTCGGCCAACATAAAAGAAACAAAACTAAGAACCCTAAGTTTAAGGGTTTCGGCCACCATGATTTACAGGTCTATAATTATGATAAAAATCATGATAATGTTATTTAATGTTCCCTTATGATGTGTAGAGGTTAACTATAATTTTTGGGAATTTTTTGAGTACCCTAGGACACCCTAGGGTTTCGGCCAACATGAAAGAAACAAAACTAAGAACCCTAAGTTTAAGGGTTTCGGTCACCATGATTTAAAGGTCTATAATTAAGCCAAAAATCTTTATAATGTTAATTTATGTTCCCTTATGATGTGTGGAGGTTAAGTATAAATTCTGGGAATTTTTGGATTACCCTAGAGACCCCATATGTTTCGGCCAACCTCAAGGGCCCAAGGGTTAGGGTTGAGCCTTTAACTTCAAGTATATGTTTATGTGTTTCCATGATAAGTATGATAAGTATATGTTCAGGATATTAATGATGCCATGATAAGAATGATAGGGTTATGATCATGATAAAAATGATGCTATGATATGTTAGGTTCATGATATGAATGATGCCATGTTAAGTATGTTATGTTTATGTTTAAGAATGAGGATGATGCCATGTTTAAGAATGAAAATGATGCCATGTTAAGTATGTTATGTTTATGTTTAAGAATGAAAATGATGCCATGTTTAAGAATGAAAATGATGCCATGTTAAGAATGAAAATGATGCCATGTCTAAAAAAAAAAATGAAAGTGAAGAATGAAGTTAAGGTTCATGCCTTTAAGGCATAATGATGATGTTAAGTATGATGAATGAATGAATATGCTATGAATGATGATGAATGAAAGATGATGCTTATGTCTTTAAGGCATAAATATGCTAAGACGGCACGGTCGATGGTCGACGGTACGACGGTCGTGAGGACCGGTAAATGGGCCGGTAGACGGGCCGAGCCGTAACAAGTTATGCTATGTTAAAGATGCCATGAATGCCATATGAATGATGAAGCATGAAAAGTATTTTACTTTATGTATGGGCTTGTACCAGACCGAAGTATGAGTCCAAGGGATGGGCACCTTAAGAACGCCCCGGTTTTGGACTACCGAAGCTGTCCACGGTTCTGGCACTACCGAAGCTGTGCAACAGGAATGGGCACCTTAAGAACGCCTCGGTTCGGGGACTACCGACTATGCTGTCCTTACCCTAGTAGGTCGGGGCTCGCGACCTCGGACTTGCTAGGGATGCACGCTATGATGTATGTATGTGGTACAAGCCGGGGACCCCAAATGATGTTATGATGATTATGTTTAAGCATTTAAAAGTATGTTTTTAAAAGTTAAGCATCCTTATGTATATGCATTCCACTCATGCATCCATTCATGTTATGCATTATGCTATGTGATAAGATTTTATGCTTACGTTCATGTTAAGAAGTATGCATGAGAATGAATGAACTATGCCATGATTATGTTAAGAAGATGTTCATATGATATGATAGGTATTATGCCATGTATTATGTCATGCTTAGAATATTCACTATGTTTATGTTTATGTCATGTATTATGCCATGCTTAGAATGTTCACTATGTTTATGTTTATGCCATGTATTATGCCATGCTTAGAATGTTCACTTTGTTTATGTTTATGCCATGTATCATGCCATGCTTAGAATGTTCACTATGTTTATGTTTATGCCATGTATTATGCCATGCTTAGAATGTTCACTATGTTTATGTTTATGCCATGTATCATGTCATGCTTAGAATGTTTACTATGTTTATGTTTATGCCATGTATCATGCCATGTTTAGAATGTTTACTATGTTTATGTTTATGTCATGCTATGTATACGATAAGTTATGTAAGATGTTATGTTCGAAAGAGCACCAAGTATGTTAATGTTTCAGGTGCTTATTATGAGATGATGAAAGATGAATGGTTTTTGTGAGTAGGAAAGAGTCTTACTAAGCCTGTGTGCTTATAGTCTTATTTTCTTATACCGCAGATCATTCAAGGGGACAATGATGGAAGCAGCAGGAGGGCAAGAACGCATGTGTGTAGTAGTGACTTGGCCCAGGAAACCATATGTTTACTGTTTATGTTAGAACTTCACCTTGGTTACTTATATGTTTGAATGATGACCTCTGGAACCTTATGATATGACGTTATGTATGACCTGATATGATGCTTATGTTCAAAGTTAATATGCTGAGGTTCCCATGTCATTAAGTTAAGAATGGTAATAGGGCATGTATAAGTTAAAGTTATTCCGCTGCCTTATGATGTCTACATGCCCTAAGCATGTTAACATAACGCCGCTTAGGAAAAAAAAAAGCGAGCGTTACAAATCTCATTGAGGTGGCCCATCATTTTCAGGACATGATCCCTAACATGTGTCCCTTCGACCATAGTGGTCGTCATTAGATTTTTCATTGCCAGCTGCCTAGCTGCCCGATTCTGGTGTCCGAAGAGCTCCTTAAGGTTCAGGATTATGTCACCAACAGTGGGCATGGCCTGATGCTGATGTTGCAGCACATTTGACATAGATGCCAGAATGTAGCACCGCGCCATCTCATCTGCCTTGATCCACATCTTGTAACGCTCCTTATGCCCTTCACTAGAATTGTCTCTAGGCTTTTTCGGGCATTCCTCGAAGAGTACAAATTTGTACTCTTTAGCAGTGAGGACAATGTCAACGTTCCTCTTCCAGTCTATGTAGTTTGGACCAGTAAGTTTGTTGTCCTTGAGAATTGTTGCTAGTGGAGTATAAGTCATTATGAAAATCCTAAGAATCACAATACACTACTTTAGAAATCGAAAATAAATTGATTCCTCAAAACAATTAATTTTCGAAATCAACAAACATCTCAAACACCGAGAATTTGCATGCCACGTTAGTGTGGACGTATACAAACTCTACATTCGTTAGAGAAGGTTTACCCATCAGTCTTACTATCTTGTCAACCTAACTTTTTGACAAGTAAGACTAATAGTTGGTCAACTTCGGCCCTACAATTTATTAGCAGTGACTCCGTTGGGGAGGATACTAATAATTGTATCTAAGTATTTACCATTGCACGACACTAAGGGAACTATTTAGGATTATATGCCTTCCATTGGGGAAGTCCACACGCTCTTCAATAATCCCCTATAATCTTTTCTGAACTTGTGATCCGCAGAACAAGCCTATCCGTTATGGAGGAAGGCACTCAGAGCCAACGCACGGGCTTGTTCGCATCACATATCTGATTGCAATGGAGGTCGTGGGACCCTTACGGTCCCTCTCCCACTTACTAATTTATCTTGAGGAATTTTCTAGCACTACCTCACAACCAAGCACATAACCAATCAACATGAAAAAAAAACATAGAGAAAATCCTAGATTTTCCAACTTGCATGGCCCTTGGTCTCTAATGCGCCTCCAGTTGTGTCGTCACTTCGTCTACTCCTCCCTTCGTTCTGCGCAAGCTAACTTGAGGGATTTCAACGCCGAAATTACTAGCTAATTATTTACATCATCGATCCTATACTCCTCGAGGGAGTGTACATGAAATCTAGATCAACTGTAAATAAATAACTCGGCTAAACATGCACCGTATTTAATTACAAAAATTAAATACCTAGCCTCGTCAACCCCGAGGATTAATTAATTACAAAAATATGCAAACCAATCACACAACACATATTTGGCCATGAAGTTGGAATCTCGTGCCTGCAACACAAAGTTAGCCTACGCACATCCATGCATCATCCAGCAAAATAAAATGTATGAATTACAAAAATTAACCAATCCTAAACATACAAAGCCAGAAACCTAAGCTCTGATACCAATTGTTGGGTATGGCATGGTGGGTTTCCTAAGTGAATACTCGGTCGATTCGAGAGACCTCTCCATGACTACGGATTAAAAATTAATCCGAATGGAGACCCGTCTCCCAACGACCATCTCGTGCCGTATCGAACGATCCAAATCACAACTCGGCCAATTACCAAAATTGACCTTGTGATTTGCTTGACCATTCGACCGCGGAAAAGGCGACGAGTGGATCACCGGCTTTTGTGTTTATGGTTGGGGTCCAGTTAATAATTTATTCACCGAATTTGGAATCAAAATAATAAATTATTAAACATGAAATGACGAGACATATAATCATGGCACAAAATTGACATAAGGAAAAACAAAGGAGCATAAGGAAAGATATACCTTTCCGATCACCTCGCGGTCTTCTACCTTATGTCCCTCCCTTCGTGGATGTCGTGTGGGCGATGATCTACAATGATCCGAGATCACCAATGTAACGACCCGGAAAATTCTCTTAATATTTTCTTAAAATATTGAGCAAGTCTAGATAATTTTCCGAGGGGCCCAGAAATAATTATGTAAAATTGGGCCTAGAAATCCATGTTTTCTCATTTAAATTGAGAAAACTAAGTACTAATGAACTTTAAATGGGCTCCAAAAATAGGTATTAATTAGGGAAAAATTAATATAAATTAGGTAAAATTAATATAAATATAAAAGAATTTTATTCAGGAATATTAGCATAATTATGGGTGATTTTAGGGGGGGATTTTCGGAATTATAAAAAAAATAATAAAATAAATGAAATAAAAAAATAAAAAAAAAATAAATGAGCCAAGGATTGAACCTTGGACCTCTTGTACAACCATGTAAGCCTTAACCAACTCACCTAGCAAGGAATTCTTGTGAGGAAAGGAAGTGAATGGTGGTTAAATGGTAGAAGAAGATGAAGGGTCATGGAAAACTCTTCATTCACCACTTTAATGGTTGATTAATAAGGGGGTTTGGGAGTTTCATTCTTCATGTCATCAATTGCATTTGCTTCTCTCTTCCTTCTCCATTCTTGCCGAGCACTCAAGGAGGACTTCTCCCTTGAGAAAACTTCACAAAAAGTCTCATCCTCCAAGATCTAAGGTCTTCTCAAGTTTCCAAGGGCTAGGTGTGGTCAAGTCTTCTTCCTTCTTTCCATCCAAGGTCTAAAAATCAATAAATCTAAAGTAAGACTCCCTCACCTGTGGTATAATAGTTACCTATGATTTCCATGATTTTTGGCATGATAGATGAGTTGGTTTCGGATTTAATGTTGAAGGGAAACAAAATCAAGGTTCCTATGTTCAAAGGGTTTCGGCCAGAATGTTTTAAAGGTCTAAAAATATGTTAAAAATCATGATAATATTATTTGATGTTCCCCTATGATGTTTAGAAGTTAAGTGTAATTTTTGGGGATTTTTAGAGTACTCTAGGACACCCTAGAGTTTCGGCCAACATGAAGGAAACAAAACCCAGAACTCTAAGTTCAAGGGTTTCGGCCAGAATGTTTTAAAGGTATAAAAATATGTTAAAAATCATGATAATATTATTTTATGTTCCCCTATGATGTTTAGAACTTAAGTGTAATTTTTGGGGATTTTTAGAGTACTCTAGGACACCCTAGAGTTTCGGCCAACATGAAGGAAACAAAACCCAGAACTTTAAGTTCAAGGGTTTCGGCCAGAATGTTTTAAAGGTCTAAAAATATGTTAAAAATCATGATAATGTTATTTAGTGTTCCCTTATGATGTTTATAAGTTAAGTGTAATTTTTGGGAATTTTTGGAGTACTCTAGGACACCCTAGAGTTTCGGCCAACATGAAGGAAGCAAAACCCAGAACTTTAAGTTCAAGGGTTTCGGCCAGCATGTTTTAAAGATCTAAAAATATGTTAAAAATCATGATAATGTTATTTAGTGTTCCCTTATGATGTTTAGAAGTTAAGTGAAATTTTTGGGAATTGTTGGAGTACCCTAGGACACTCTAGGGTTTTGGCCAATATGGAAGGGACAAAACCAAGGTCCCTATGTTTATGGGTTTCGGCCACCATGATTTAAATGTCTATAAATATGTCAAAAATCATGATAATGTTATTTAATGTTCCTTGATGATGTTTAGAAGTTAAGTATAAATTTTGGGAATTTTTGGAACACCCTATAGGCCTCATATGGTTCGGCCAACCCCAAGGACCCAAGGGTTAGGGTTGAGTCTTTGAATTCAACTTATGTTTATGTGTTGCCATGTTTATGAATGATATGCCATGGTTATACATGATATGCTATGCTTATGAATGATATGCTATGTTATGAATGATATGCCATGCTTACGAATGATATGCCATGTTTATGAATGATATGCCATGGTTATACATGATATGCTATGCTTATGAATGATATGCTATGTTATGAATGATATGCCATGCTTACGAATGATATGTCATGTTTATGAATGATATGCCATGGTTATACATGATATGCTATGCTTATGAATGATATGCCATGTTATGAGTGATATGCTATGTTTACGAATGATATGCCATGTTTATGAATGATATGCCATGGTTATGCATGATAAGAATGATGTTACGACAAGTATGTTATGATCATGTTCATGATAAGAATGATGCCATGATAAGTATGCTATGAATGGCTTATGAATGATGAAGCATGAAAAGTATTTTTACTTTATGTATGGGCTTGTACCGGACCGAAGTATGGGTCCAAGGGATGGGCACCTTAGGAACGCCCCGGTTATGGACTACCGCAGCTGTCCACGGTTCTGGCACTACCGGAGCTGTGCAACAGGGATGGGCTCCTTAAGAAGCGCCTCGGTTCGGGGACTACCGATTATGCTGTCCTTACCCTAGTAGGTCGGGGCTAGCTACCTTGGATTTACTAGGGATGCGCGCTATGATGTATGTATGTGGTACAAGCCAGGGACCCCAAATGATGTTATGATGATTATGTTAAGAAATGAAAAGTATGTTTTTAAAAGATTAAGCATCCTTATGATATATATACATTGCTCATACATTCATTATGGAAAAAGTATGTTTATGAAAAAGTGTGTTCATGAAAAGTATGATTTTAAACTAAGCATCCATATATGTATATGCATTCCACCCCTGCATTCATACATGTTATGCATTATGTTATGATAATGACGTGTTATGCTTATGCTCCATGTTAAAAGATATGTATGAGAATGAATGATCCATGTTATGATTATGGTAAGAAGATGCTCTTATGATATCCTAGAATGTATGCCTATGCTTATGCCATATAGGTTGGTTTATATCTTATGTTTATATTCATGCCATGAAAGATGCCATGCTACTATGTTTATGATTTATGCCATGAAAGATGCCATGCTACTATGTTTATGATTTATGCCATGAATTATGTCATGCTTAGAAGGTTTACCATGTTTATGTGCATGCCATGCTAAAGTGATTTAAGATGTTATGTTTTAAGTAGAGCACCAAGTATGTTAAAGTTCATGTGCTCATTATGAGATGATGAACGATGAATGTTTTAGTGAGTAGGAAAGAGTCTTACTAAGCCTGTGTGCTTATAGTCTTCCTTCCTTATACCGCAGATCATGCAAGGGGATAACGAGGAAGCAGCAGGAGAGCCTGAAATATGTGTGTGATGGTGACTTGGCCCATGAAATCGAATGTGTTAACCGTTTATGCTAAGAACTTTATTTTTGCTACCTATATGCTCGACTAGTGACTTATGGAACTTTACGATAAGATGTCAAGTATGATATGATATGAACCTTATGGTATGATGTTAAGCATGTTATGATATGATATTAAGTATGACGTTCATATGTTAAGTTCCATGTCATTGTATGAGGGATGGTAGTAGGGGCATGTATATGTAAGGTTTAAGTTATTCCGCTGCAGTATGATGTTACATGCCTTAAGTATGTCAGCGTAACGCCGCTTTAGGAAAAAAAAAGCAGGCGTTACAGGTTGGTATCAGAGCCGTTACCATCTCACTACACACACATCAAGCCTTCTCCTGCAGCTTCCAAGTAAGTACCTTTAAGTGTATTTTATGTTCTATTATGATTCTAGAATGATGATACTTATGACTATAGAATATGCAAGTATGAACGGTATTGATGATGAAAAGTTCGTTACGATAAGTAACGACGAATGATGCTTTATCTTCTTTTAGGAATTAAATGTTCAGAATAATATAGGGGTAGGAATAGCAATCACTTATAGTAGCCTTACTTGTATTTTATATGTGAGTGATAGAGAGCGAGGGTGATCCGTAGAGATTTAACTTAAGTAGCTACCGTCAGGTAGAATGGATATAGGAAATGATTGAGTGGTGGCAAAACGGAGTAAATCGGAAAAGGAGAGCAAGTAGATGTGAGAGGAGGAATGTGTAAAGTAATGAGGACATTATCTGTATGAGTGTCATGACTGGTTGGAATTAAGAAAAGTGGTGGACCAAAGCAAGTTTGTACTGCTGATAAAAGGTGTATGTTAATATTTAGTGATGAGCATAGAAGTAAAGAAAGGATGGTGCTTTATTAAGGGAGACTTATTAACTGTAGTATTAAGGGAGTAGAGTATTTGGTATGGGTATTCTAAGAGATTGTAGTGGTTATGAAATGAAGACATAGTGATGTATATCTATTAGGAATAGATTAATGTGATAAGTTATTTGAATTCTCAAGCAGATATATATATAGTAGTAGCCATAGGGTAATATTCTTGATACAGGAAAGAAAGAGAGTAAGAACTAGATGTGCAGAAGGAGGCGTGATAGAGATCAGCGAATAGGACCTTAGCTATAACTCGGTATGAAGGAACTAGAGGTTAGTGTTATCAGAGGCAAGAAGGTAGTAAGAGCTTCTTTTCAAGCAAACTTACTAGGTGAAACGATCTAATAAGGTATAGATTTTGGAAAAGATCGATATAGGAATATTTTATAAATTCTTGATAGAGAAGTGAGATACGGAGATCATAAGAATGTGATTTTTGCGATTAGAGTGGAGAAAGCATGGCTGATCAATGAGAAAAGGTATTTGGATACGTGAAAGGAGACTATGGAAAGATAGAACAGAAAGTTAGAAGTTTAGTATAAGATGCGGTTCAATTAAGATAGTAACAGTTCATGCGAACAGTAAAGAATGGACAGTAAAGTAATTTGGATTGAGCGAAAACAATGAAATGAATACTCCAAATCATCTTTCTTACAAGTGTAAGTGGTATTTTCTTTTAGATTATGATGGGTAGAGTTAGGCAATGAATATTTAATATAATTTATTAGTAAGTAAAATATAATCGGAATTCTTGTCGTGTCCTAATAAAAGATAGTATATACAATAGTTGTAGTTTGTCAGTAGAAACTTTGAGATAAAAAAAAATAACCATTATAGAAGTAGGTTAAGTTAAAAGTAATGTCAATGTGTTATTTCAGTGAAAGGTAAGTTGAAAGCCTCGATGAGACTTTGCCATTAATTTTACAAGATGAATTATGAGTACCGGAATTAGTATGTAATGATAATATAATGTAACAGATAGGATATATCAGAAACGATACATGTGAGTAAAATGGACCAGCATAAAAGATAATAGGCTAAGATGAATAACGCAAATTCACTATGACGAATAGGCATTATAGCTAAGATAATAAGCTAATTTTATGAATTTAATTGAGAAATTTTAGTATAATTAACAGGGACGGTATGCATTATAGGTTAGGTAGTTAAAACAGAGTAAGTAGCTCAAATAACGAGAATAGGAAGTAATAGGACAAGCGATACATGAGTTTATGTACTATGAGAAATTATGTTACATAAAAACAAATATAGAATAGACAATAATAAGGTAAGAGTAATCCTCGGAAAAAAAAAAGGGAAAAGAAGGAGATGGGGCTCGCAACGGATGTTATTGACAGCGTCACCTGAGCTATTCAAAATATTCGACAACGGATAGAAACTGTTCAGAGCCGACAGAAGAGTTATGCCGATGTCCGGCGCAGACCATTGGAATTTAATGTTGGAGATTTGGTATTTCTTAAAGTGGCTCCTATGAAAGGGGTGACAAGATTTGGGAAGAAAGGAAAGCTGAGTCCGAGATATATGGGACCATACTTAATTCTGAAAAGAGTTGGTAAGGTGGCATATGAGTTGGAGCTGCCTCCAGAGATGTCAGCTATCCATAACGTATTCCACGTATCCCTGCTTAAAAAGTGTATCCCGAATATGGACCGAGTGGTCGAGCCGCAGATAGTACAAGTACAAGAGGACCTAAGTTATGAGAGCAGACCCATCTAGATTTTGGATAGGGAAGTCAAGAAGCTGAGGAATAAGGAGGTACCGCTAGTCAAGATCTTATGGCGAAGCCAACGGTTCGAGGAAGCTACCTGGGAACGCGAGGACGAAATGAGGCGCAAGTACCCAGAATTATTCTAAGATTGAGGATGAACTTTCAAGAGGTATGGGGGATTGTAACGACCCGGAAAATTCTCTTAATATTTTCTTAAAATATTGAGCAAGTCTAGATAATTTTCCGAGGGGCCCAGAAATAATTATGTAAAATTGGGCCTAGAAATCCATGTTTTCTCATTTAAATTGAGAAAACTAAGTACTAATGAACTTTAAATGGGCTCCAAAAATAGGTATTAATTAGGGAAAAATTAATATAAATTAGGTAAAATTAATATAAATATAAAAGAATTTTATTCAGGAATATTAGCATAATTATGGGTGATTTTAGGGGGGGATTTTCGGAATTATAAAAAAAATAATAAAATAAATGAAATAAAAAAATAAAAATAAAAATAAATGTGCATGAGCCAAGGATTGAACCTTGGACCTCTTGTACAACCATGTAAGCCTTAACCAACTCACCTAGCAAGGAATTCTTGTGAGAAAAGGAAGTGAATGGTGGTTAAATGGTAGAAGAAGATGAAGGGTCATGGAAAACTCTTCATTCACCACTTTAATGGTTGATTAATAAGGGGGTTTGGGAGTTTCATTCTTCATGCCATCAATTGCATTTGCTTCTCTCTTCCTTCTCCATTCTTGCCGAGCACTCAAGGAGGACTTCTCCCTTGAGAAAACTTCACAAAAAGTCTCATCCTCCAAGATCTAAGGTCTTCTCAAGTTTCCAAGGGCTAGGTGTGGTCAAGTCTTCTTCCTTCTTTCCATCCAAGGTCTAAAAATCAAGAAATCTAAAGTAAGACTCCCTCACCTGTGGTATAATAGTTACCTATGATTTCCATGATTTTTGGCATGATAGATGAGTTGGTTTCGGATTTAATGTTGAAGGGAAACAAAATCAAGGTTCCTATGTTCAAAGGGTTTCGGCCAGAATGTTTTAAAGGTCTAAAAATATGTTAAAAATCATGATAATATTATTTGATGTTCCCCTATGATGTTTAGAAGTTAAGTGTAATTTTTGGGGATTTTTAGAGTACTCTAGGACACCCTAGAGTTTCGGCCAACATGAAGGAAACAAAACCCAGAACTCTAAGTTCAAGGGTTTCGGCCAGAATGTTTTAAAGATCTAAAAATATATTAAAAATCATGATAATATTATTTTATGTTCCCCTATGATGTTTATAAGTTAAGTGTAATTTTTGGGGATTTTTAGAGTATTCTAGGACACCCTAGAGTTTCGGCCAACATGAAGGAAACAAAACCCAGAACTTTAAGTTCAAGGGTTTCGGCCAGAATGTTTTAAAGGTCTAGAAGTATGTTAAAAATCATGATAATGTTATTTAGTGTTCCCTTATGATGTTTAGAAGTTAATTGTAATTTTTTGGAATTTTTGGAGTACTCTAGGACACCCTAGAGTTTCGGCCAACATGAAGGAAGCAAAACCCAGAACTTTAAGTTCAAGGGTTTCGGCCAGCATGTTTTAAAGGTCTAAAAATATGTTACAAATCATGATAATGTTATTTAGTGTTCCCTTATGATGTTTAAAAGTTAAGTGAAATTTTTGGGAATTGTTGGAGTACCCTAGGACACTCTAGGGTTTTGGCCAATATGGAAGGGACAAAACCAAGGTCCCTATGTTTATGGGTTTCGGCCACCATGATTTAAATGTCTATAAATATGTTAAAAATCATGATAATGTTATTTAATGTTCCCTGATGATGTTTAGAAGTTAAGTATAAATTTTGGGAATTTTTGGAATACCCTATAGGCCTCATATGGTTCGGCCAACCCCAAGGACCCAAGGGTTAGGGTTGAGTCTTTGAATTCAACTTATGTTTATGTGTTGCCATGTTTATGAATGATATGCCATGGTTATACATGATATGCTATGCTTATGAATGATATGCTATGTTATGAATGATATGCCATGCTTACGAATGATATGCCATGTTTATGAATGATATGCCATGGTTATACATGATATGCTATGCTTATGAATGATATGCTATGTTATGAATGATATGCCATGCTTACGAATGATATGCCATGTTTATGAATGATATGCCATGGTTATACATGATATGCTATGCTTATGAATGATATGCCATGTTATGAGTGATATGCTATGTTTACGAATGATATGTCATGTTTATGAATGATATGCCATGGTTATGCATGATAAGAATGATGTTACGACAAGTATGTTATGATCATGTTCATGATAAGAATGATGCCATGATAAGTATGCTATGAATGGCTTATGAATGATGAAGCATGAAAAGTATTTTTACTTTATGTATGGGCTTGTACCGGACCGAAGTATGGGTCCAAGGGATGGGCACCTTAGGAACGCCCCGGTTATGGACTACCGCAGCTGTCCACGGTTCTGGCACTACCGGAGCTGTGCAACAGGGATGGGCTCCTTAAGAAGCGCCTCGGTTCGGGGACTACCGATTATGCTGTCCTTACCCTAGTAGGTCGGGACTAGCTACCTTGGATTTACTAGGGATGCGCGCTATGATGTATGTATGTGGTACAAGCCAGGGACCCCAAATGATGTTATGATGATTATGTTAAGAAATGAAAAGTATGTTTTTAAAAGATTAAGCATCCTTATGATATATATACATTGCTCATACATTCATTATGGAAAAAGTATGTTTATGAAAAAGTATGTTCATGAAAAGTATGATTTTAAACTAAGCATCCATATATGTATATGCATTCCACCCCTGCATTCATACATGTTATGCATTATATTATGATAATGACGTGTTATGCTTATGCTCCATGTTAAAAGATATGTATGAGAATGAATGATCCATGTTATGATTATGGTAAGAAGATGCTCTTATGATATCCTAGAATGTATGCCTATGCTTATGCCATATAGGTTGGTTTATATCTTATGTTTATATTCATACCATGAAAGATGCCATGCTACTATGTTTATGTTTTATGCCATGAAAGATGCCATGCTACTATGTTTATGATTTATGCCATGAAAGATGCCATGCTACTATGTTTATGATTTATGCCATGAAAGATGCCATGCTACTATGTTTATGATTTATGCCATGAATTATGCCATGCTTAGAAGGTTTACCATGTTTATGTGCATGCCATGCTAAAGTGATTTAAGATGTTATGTTTTAAGTAGAGCACCAAGTATGTTAAAGTTCATGTGCTCATTATGAGATGATGAACGATGAATGTTTTAGTGAGTAGGAAAGAGTCTTACTAAGCCTGTGTGCTTATAGTCTTCCTTCCTTATACCGCAGATCATGCAAGGGGATAACGAGGAAGTAGCAGGAGGGCCTGAAATATGTGTGTGATGGTGACTTGGCCCATGAAATCGAATGTGTTAACCGTTTATGCTAAGAACTTTATTTTTGCTACCTATATGCTCGACTAGTGACTTATGGAACTTTACGATAAGATGTCAAGTATGATATGATATGAACCTTATAGTATGATGTTAAGCATGTTATGATATGATGTTAATTATGACGTTCATATGTTAAGTTCCATGTCATTGTATGAGGGATGGTAGTAGGGGCATGTATATGTAAGGTTTAAGTTATTCCGCTGCAGTATGATGTTACATGCCTTAAGTATGTCAGCGTAACACCGCTTTAGGAAAAAAAAAAAAAAAAAAAGCGGGCATTACAACCTAAGTCTCCCAAAGAGCTCTTCTTCTCACCTTGGCCAAATTAAGAAACCCTAGTTCTAGGGTTACCCTTGCCGCCGGCGCCTTCTTCCTCTCTCCTTTGTGCCGCCGACCGCTGGAGCTGCCGTGAGGCCTCCAGACTAGTAGAGCTCTTTGAGAGGAAGGAGAAAAAGCTGAAGAAGGAGAGAATTCTCCTTCTTCCTCACCCAACCAGCCAACAAGATCCCTTCTCCCTCAACCTAGCGGCGCCGCCGCAAGCTGGGTTACGCCGCCTCCCACCGGCCGCCGACGCCTCCTCTGTCCTCCCTGAGCTCCGCACAAGGTAGAGGAGTTCTCTACCTTGCTTCCTTGAGCCTCAACCGGATCTTGGTGGAGGAGGTGTTAGTGATATGAGAGAAGTGTCCTAAGGCAATCGCCTTATGATTGTAAACATTTATTTTAATAAATGATAATTCACTATTTGAGTATACATGTTTGTGTATTTGATTGGGATCTTAAACTCATCTACTGAATGTCCGCAATACAATTCACAGCATAAGAGAATTTGTGATGGGATCACAACTGGTGATTATCTCTAAATGTGCAATTGTGAAATATTGAAAATATCCCTAGTCGATGAATTGATAAATACGGACACTATCAATTCTGTTGAGACTAGCATGGGTTATTCTCTAATCAGCTGATTCTCACTGGCTGGTGACATTGGGATGTCCGGAGATAAACATGGATGCTAGTTAAAGGAACTAGTTCATTGGAGTGATTAGCTGTAAAACTTCATATGGTAATCTATATAGATATGTCGATGAAGTTCTTACTGCGGCTTAAGTGCGATGTTCCTTTGACTTGCGGTGTTCAAGTCATCTTAGTCATGGAGACTTATACTTTGACATCTTAAGCAAGCATCTCCTAGGAGGTGTTGACCCAGGATGATTGGGTATAAGCCGAAGTGCCCGAAGATGTTTGAGCAGCCTACAAAGGATTCACTACTCCTTGCGAGGAGATGTATACCCAGGCCTATCGTCGGATTGTTACTCAAAGCCTCTGGCCAGACCATATCATGTTTAGAGTGTGAGTCTCTTAAATACATGAGAGTAATTAGAAATCCAAAGGACGAGAAAGACATTACTTGGGCTAGGTGTGACGTAGTCAGCCTAATGGGGACTGACACAAATAGACCATGTCCTAAACCAAGTGGGTATAAGATGGTGAAGGGAATGGGGCACGATTCATTAGAACTGCTGAAGGGTTTCAGAATTACTTCTGAGGTCAACCATTGATCTTTCGATTAATTGGGGGTCATGATGTACTACTAGGTGCCACTCATGATCGTTCTATAATTGGTTGATTATAGACGGCCAACATAAATCGAAAGCCTATTTAGTCACACGCACTACGAGTAATCCGAGGGATTTAAAACGAGTTGAAAATTAGATTTTCTGATCAAGAGAAATACGACGAATCTGAGTTAATCAGAGGCACAACGAAAACTTAAAATGGGTAAGTCTTTTGAAGGCTTATTGGGCGAATTAAATGAGTTTAATTCGCGACGGTTCGGCTCGGTTTGGCCGGCCAAAGAGGGTGCCAACCCTCTTTGGTTTGGCCGACCATTAAAAGGAGGATAAACCAATTTATTTGGTTTAATTAATAAAATAAATCAAGCACGATTTGTTTTATAAATTATGGATAAATAAATTTGTGTAAAGAAATTTATATAAATAAATTTATAGAAATTTATTCTTTTATGAAAATTAAAATGATCCATGGAATGGTTTATTTTAATTTTATAAAATCAATTATGAATTGATTTTTCCATAATAAGAAAGTTTATAAATTTCTTATAAAAATTTATTCCATAATAAAAGGAGAGAAGGTATTTTTTTATTATAAAGTTAGTTATAATAAAACTTGGCTTAAACAGAATAATTAATAAGAGAATTTATAGGATAAATTTCTTATGAAAATTCCGTTAAGAGGGAGACTTGGCAAGGGAGAGGTTACTATATAAAGGAACCAAGGCTAGGCTTTAATTCCTTAATCAATAGAGTAATCAAGAGATTAATTCTCTCCCTCTCTCTCTCTTATTCTCTTCTCCTTCTCCTTCTCCTTCCCTCCTAGGGCCGGCGCCCCTTGCCACTCTTAGGGCCGGCGCCCCTTGTCCAACCTAGGGCCGGCGCAACCTCACCCTTCCAAGGGTTGGCGTGAGCAAGGATCACCAAGAAGGAGCCAAACAAGAAGAAGAAGAAGCGGATCGCAACTCCTCTCTTCCCGGAATTTGGATTCCGTTTCTTGTTGGTTAGTTTCCATTCTTTTCTCTTGTTCTTCTAGTTGTGCCTTTAGAGAATCTAGTAGTTCTCGTCGGCACAAAACTCGTAACTTTGCGAAGTCATCCCGAAGAGAACTCGGCGTGGACGCGAATAGAGGCGGAGCTTCCAAGGGACGCTACGGTTGGATCTCGTCCCTTACTTCGAGTTACGTGAGGTATTGAAGTAAATTAGTTTACTTTTCCGCAAAGTTTTAATTTATGATCATGTCCACACATCATAAGGTTGCATGCTAGATACGAGGTTAAAATAATTTAAGAAATTATTTTATGTTAATTTTTCCGCTGCACGTAAAAATTTAAAATTTTACGAACCCGTATCCTTGTCAACATGCACCCGGTCCCAACAGTGGTATCAGAGCCGGTTAGTATTCGACATAATCATATAATTGTTTTACGGAAAACTTTGTCATAATCTCAATTTTGGAAAAATTTTCAATTATGGAAACTTTCCAATTATAATAAATTTTTGATTTAGGAATCTCAAAGTTTGGAAATCCTCATGAAATTTCGCAAACGTTTGAAATATCCTAGTTTCTGAAATTTTATGATAATTGTGAAAACTTCCCATCTTAGGAAACTTTCCAATTTTGGAAATTTTCTATTTTAGAAATTTTCTAATTTTGGAAATATGTAAGTTTTCTTTGTACCAGAAACTTACAATTATTCTGAAAAACTATTATGAAATCTCGCAATTTTGGACACTTTCTTTCAAGAAAGTCTAGACAAATTTATGGACAATTAATTGACAATTAAATTTGAATTGGGTTTTAAATTGTCAACAAAATTCTTTATTTTGGATTGAGCCTCGGAGAGCCGTCCAATTTAAAGTTAGTTGTTGTAATTTAATTTCCCATTTTTAAATAAAATTGTCACGTTTAATTTGGTTGCGCTTCCGAAGCGGACCAAATTGGATTTACGACAAATTACTTTTCTTTGGGTATCTGAGCCTTGGGGAGCCACCCTTAGAAAACGATTTGTTGTAATTAATTAAATCCATAAATAAAATATGATTTAAGAGGTGATGCTCTTACATATTGTTGTCTCCAAAATTAATTAGGAAAATGGTTTCCTATAGAGTTTCTTAAATGAGATTTTCATGAAAATAATATGTGGTTGAATTAAGGGAATTCTCTCTTAATTTAATAAGATTTGATTTAGAGAAATCAAAGTCTTAAACATATTATTTCCGAAATTGATTATGACAATTTAGGAAATTGTTTTCCAAAATAATTCCTTAAATAAAGTATGAAATTAGAATTAGAAAATCCGGTTCCTAATTCAATTAATGAGACTTGATAACTTAAGTCACATACATACTTTATTAAGGAAATCGTTAGTCATGACATGATAATATGTCATGAATGTGCTTAGAAAAGAAAGGATGAGACCCAAAACCCCTTACAAAATATTAAGGCCAACACCTTCCATTAATATGGTTAGAATCGGAGTTTTGTTTCTCGTTTGGGTTGATGGACACATCCATGCCCAGCTTGAACCTCAACATGTTCAAACCATGGAATTAGTTTATGAATAATATAGTTGGAGTCAGAGGTCAATCCTTAGTTTTGGTTGTTGGACACATCCAAGCCTGACTAAACGGTTGAATGAGCTCCAACCATATTAAAACTATTTCTTGATTAATGGGTCAGCCTTAAGCTTGGAACATCGATTTGTTGTGCCACAACCAAGGTCGATGTAAAGAGAGGTGCAGTTGGGTGCTATGTATAATGATGCATACTTGTTAATGAGTTAACAACCCAATGATTTATGCAAACATTCAATTAGTTGATAGCATAAAGTGATAGTTACATATATGTGATATGTAATCGGTATAATTACCTACCTTCATAGCTAAGAAAAACTTGATGGCCACAGCCATGGTGGTTCTTATCTATGGTTGGATATCAACCTATTTGGAGATGTTCCTACGATCTCCCGAATTGATAAAAAGGGTTATTCAATTTGAAAAATAAATAGGATTTTTTTATTAATGTATGTTGATACATTCTTTAATCATTCTTCTCACATAACCTCAATTTGTATTTCTAGGATAATCACTCGATCATGTCTTCTCTGAATTTGCGTTCCATTTTGGACACCAATAAACTGACCGGGCCGAACTTCATGGACTGGCTTCGAAACCTGAGGATAGTCCTCAAGGCAGAGAAGCTTGCCTATGTCCTTGAAGATCAACTTCCCAACCATCCTCCGGAAGGTGCAACTCCAGACCAGCTAGTGGCCTATCAGAAACATGTGACCGATTCTGAACTTGCGAGTTGCATCATGCTAGCCTCTATGGTACCTGAGTTGCAAAAGCAGCATGAGCATATTGATGCTTATACCATCATCTTCCATCTTCATGAGTTGTTTGAAGAGCAGGCGAGATCCGAAAGGTTCGAAGTCTCCAGACTCCTCTTCACCACTAAGATGCAGGAAGGCACTTCTGCCTCGCAGTTTGTGTTAAAGATGTTGGGGTACATTGAGCGACTGAGCACACTCGGTTTTGCAATGGATCATGAACTAAGTATTGACTTAATTCTGAATTGTTTGCCCAAGAGTTATTCACAATTCGTGATGAACTATCGGATGAACAAACTGGAGACTAGCATTCCTGAGTTGCTCAACCTGCTGAAGACTGTGGAGCCTTCTGTAAAGCCGGATCAAAAGACGGTACTGTTAGTTGGTTCCTCGAAGAAAGGTTCTAAGAGGAAGGCCAAAGAACAGAATAAAGGAAAGAAGAAAAAGACCAAAAAGACTGAAAAGAAACCAAAAGGAACTTGCCATCATTGTGGCAAGGAGGGTCACTGGCGAAGAAACTGCAAGGTTTATCTTGAGTCCTTGAAGAATAAGGCATCCGATGCCCCATCCTCTTCAGGTATCTTCGTTATTGAATGTCACTCTATTTCCTCAAATACCTGGGTACTTGATACTGGGTGTAGCTCACATATATGTAATGACATACAGGGGCTAAGGAATAGAAGAAGACTCGTCAAAGGAGAAGCGAATTTGCGAGTTGGAAATGGAGCAAAGATTGCTGTTGTTGCCATCGGAACATATTTGCTAAAGCTCCCTACTGGACGTGTCTTAGAATTGGATAATTGTTATTTCGTTCCTTCGTTAATAAAGAACATTGTATCTATTTCATGTTTGAATGAAAAGGGTTATCATTTAACTTTTAGTAACAATTGTTGTTACATAACTTTAAATGGCGTTCTTTATGGGAATGGAACTTTGTGCAATGGTATCTACACGTTAGATTTATCCAGTGACGTTTTCAATATCGAAGTTAGCAATAAACGTGCTCGAATAGATAATCGAATAGACTCCTACACTTGGCATTGCCGTCTTGGCCATGTAAGTAAGAAACGCATGACCGAATTACACCGATGTGGAATTCTGGAATCATTTAAACCCGGTTCATTTGATACATGCGAATCGTGCTTAAAAGGCAAGATGACCAAATTACCCTTTTTCGGAAAAGGTAATCCAGTGGGAGAATTGCTTGGTCTAATACATACTGACGTATGTGGACCAATGTCAACTCTAGCACAAGGAGGCTATAGCTACTTCATCACCTTTATCGATGATCACTCACGATTCGGGTATGTGTTCTTGATGAAACACAAATCTGAAGCTTTTGAGAAATTCAAAGAGTTCAGAAATGAAGTAGAGAAACAACTTGGCAAAAGTATTAAAATACTTCGATCCGATCGGGGTGGTGAATACTTGAGTCAAGAGTTTCAAGATTATCTTAGGGACAATGGGATATTATCCCAATGGACTCCGCCGTATACACCACAGCATAATGGTGTATCTGAGAGGCGCAACCGAACCTTAATGGACATGGTTAGGTCGATGATGAATCATGCAACTCTTCCAAAATCCTTTTGGGGCTATGCACTTAAGACAGCTATTTACTTGCTAAACAGAGTCCCGACCAAGGTAGTCTCCACTACTCCATATGAGACATGGAATAGTAAGAAACCTCACTTAACTCACCTTAAGATATGGGGTTGTCCTGCTTATGTGAAGCGGACTATATTAGACAAATTGGATGCTAAGTCTGATAAATGTCTATTTATTCGATACCCTAAAGAAACGAAGGGTTACCAATTCTATCATCCCTTGGAACAAAAGGTGTTTGTTTCAAGGCATGCTGTATTTCTGGAAAGAGAATTTCTTTTACAAGAAAATAGTGGGAGTGGCATTGAACTTGATGAAGTTCAAGAAACTCCAATAGACATTATAGAGACACCTAGTCGAGACCCACAACCAATAACTCATAATGATGAGCTATCAGTTGAACCTAAAACAACATCACTTCTTCGTAGATCTGATAGGACACGCAATATTCCAGAGAGATATGGATTTCTCATAAGTGAATCGAATGACGTGTTACTCATAAGCGATGACGAACCTATCAGTTATGAAGATGTTCTGAAAAATTCAGAAAGGGACAAATGGCTTGAAGCCATGAAGTCGGAAATGGATTCCATGTACGAAAATCAAGTATGGGACTTGGTTAACCCACCTGAAGGGATTAAACTCATAGGGTGCAAGTGGGTTTTCAAGAAGAAAACTGACATGGAAGGTAATGTTGTTACCTTTAAGGCTAGATTAGTGGCAAAAGGATATCGTCAGAAACAAGGAATTGATTATGACGAAACCTATTCGCCAGTAGCTATGCTTAAATCCATTCGGATGCTCCTAGCCATAGCAGCTCATTATGATTATGAGATATGGCAAATGGATGTGAAAACAGCTTTCCTTAATGGAAACCTGCTTGAGGATGTATACATGATACAACCTGAAGGTTTCACATAGGTTGATAAAACCAAAGTATGCAAGCTTCGACGATCCATATATAGACTGAAGCAAGCATCCAGGAGCTGGAACATCCGTTTTGATGAGACAATCAAAGAGTTTGATTTCTCACAAAATCCTGACGAACCTTGTGTGTACATGAAGGTTAGTGGGAGTACAGTTGTATTCCTAGTATTATATGTCGATGACATTTTACTTATAGGAAACGATATATCAGTTTTCCAGACAGTTAAAATTTGGTTGTCCAAAACTTTCTCCATAAAAGACCTGGGAGAAGCAACCTATATCCTTGGGATTAGAATATATAGAGATAGATCAAAACGGTTGCTTGTTCTTTCGC
Organism: Boesenbergia rotunda; assembly: GCA_024364735.1. NCBI lineage: Eukaryota > Viridiplantae > Streptophyta > Magnoliopsida > Zingiberales > Zingiberaceae > Boesenbergia > Boesenbergia rotunda. Next base: position 153,897 of record JAGFNQ010009038.1, on the reverse strand, counting down.
AGTCTACGTATATAGACCGAGTGCTAAAAAGGTTTAGCATGTCGGAATCCAAGAAAGGTTACCTTCCCATCAGGCATGGGATCAACCTTTCAAAGTCTATGTGTCCGCGCACAGAAGACGAGAGGATTTGCATGAATAAGATTCCTTATGCATCCGCGATAGGATCTATCATGTATGCTATGTTATGTACAAGGCCCGATGTATCGTATGCTTTGAGCGTCACAAGCAGATACCAGTCGGATCCAGGAATGGATCATTGGGCGGCTGTCAAGACAATCCTTAAGTACTTAAGAAGAACTAAGGATGTGTTCCTAATATATGGAGAAGGAGATATGGTAATACGTGGGTATACAGATGCCAGTTTCCAGACAGATAAGGATGACTCCAAATCTCAGTCTGGATACGTATTTACTTTGAATGGAGGCGCAATAAGTTGGAAGAGTTCCAAACAAGACACCGTAGCGGATTCTACCACGGAAGCGGAATTTATCGCAGCTTCGAAAGCAGCAAAGGAAGCAGTCTGGATCAAGAAGTTCGTCTCCGAACTTGGTGTGGTTCCAACCATTGATGAAGCAGTGCCGGTTTACTGCGACAACAATGGAGCTATTGCACAAGCAAAGGAACCAAAGTCTCATCAGCGATCCAAACACGTGCTTCGCCGCTAACATCTGATCAGAGAGATTATAAGTAGGAATGATATACAAATTGAGAAAATTCCCACTGAAAGGAATTTAGCGGATCCTTTAACTAAGGCCTTGCCTCAAAACAAGTTTGAGGGTCATGTTAGAGCCTGTGGTATTGGATACCGTAGCGTTTGGCATTAGGCCAAGTGGGAGTTTGTTAGTGATATGAGAGAAGTGTCCTAAGGCAATCGCCTTATGATTGTAAACATTTATTTTAATAAATGATAATTCACTATTTGAGTATACATGTTTGTGTATTTGATTGGGATCTTAAACTCATCTACTGAATGTCCGCAATACAATTCACAGCATAAGAGAATTTGTGATGGGATCACAACTGGTGATTATCTCTAAATGTGCAATTGTGAAATATTGAAAATATCCCTAGTCGATGAATTGATAAATATGGACACTATCAATTCTATTGAGACTAGCATGGGTTATTCTCTAATCAACCGATTCTCACTGGCTGGTGACATTGGGATGTCTGAAGATAAACATGGATGCTAGTTAAGGGAACTAGTTCATTGGAGTGACTAGCTGTAAAACTTCATATGGTAATCTATATAGATATGTCGATGAAGTTCTTACTGCGGCTTAAGTGCGATGTTCCTTTGACTTGCGGTGTTCAAGTCATCTTGGTCATGGAGACTTATACTTTGACATCTTAAGCAAGCATCTCCTAGGAGGTGTGGACCCAGGATGATTGGGTATATGCCGAAGTGCCCGAAGATGTTTGAGCAGCCTACAAAGGATTCACCACTCCTTGCGAGGAGATGTATACCCAGGCCTATCGTCGGATTGTTACTCAAAGCCTCTGGCCAGACCATATCATGTTTAGAGTGTGAGTCTCTTAAATACATGAGAGTAATTAGAAATCCAAAGGACGAGAAAGACATTACTTGGGCTAGGTGTGACGTAGTCAGCCTAGTGGGGACTGACACAAATAGACCGTGTCCTGAACCAAGTGGGTATAAGATGGTGAAGGGAATGGGGCACGATTCATTAGAGCTGCTGAAGGGTTTCAGAATTACTTCTGAGGTCAACCATTGATATTTCGATTAATTGGGGGTCATGATGTACTACTAGGTGCCACTCATGATCGTTCTATAATTGGTTGATTATAGACGGCCAACATAAATCGAAAGCCTATTTAGTCACACGCACTACGAGTAATCCGAGGGATTTAAAATGAGTTGAAAATTAGATTTTTCGATCAAGAGAAATAAGACGAATCTGAGTTAATCAGAGGCACAACGGAAACTTAAAATGGGTAAGTCTTTTGAAGGCTTATTGGGCGAATTAAATGAGTTTAATTCGCGATGGTTTGGCTCGGTTTGGCCGGCCAAAGAGGGTGCCAACCCTCTTTGGTTTGGCCGGCCATTAAAAGGAGGATAAACCAATTTATTTGGTTTAATTAATAAAATAAATCAAGCACGATTTGTTTTATAAATTATGGATAAATAAATTTGTGTAAACAAATTTATATAAATAAATTTATAGAAATTTATTCTTTTATGGAAATTAAAATGAACCATGGAATGGTTTATTTTAATTTTATAAAATCAATTATGAATTGATTTTTCCATAATAAGAAAGTTTATAAATTTCTTATAAAAATTTATTCCATAATAAAAGGAGAGAAGGTATTTTTTTATTATAAAGTTAGTTATAATAAAACTTGGCTTAAACGGAATAATTAATAAGAGAATTTATAGGATAAATTTCTTATGAAAATTCCGTTAAGAGGGAGACTTGGCAAGGGAGAGGTTACTATATAAAGGAACCAAGGCTAGGCTTTAATTCCTTAATCAATAGAGTAATCAAGAGATTAATTCTCTCCCTCTCTCTCTCTTATTCTCTTCTCCTTCTCCTTCCCTCCTAGGGCTAGCGCCCCTTGCCACTCTTAGGGCCGGCGCCCCTTGTCCAACCTAGGGCCGGCGTAACCTCACCCTTCCAAGGGTTGGCGTGAGCAAGGATCACCAAGAAGGAGCCAAACAAGAAGAAGAAGAAGCGGATCGCAACTCCTCTCTTCCCGGAATTTGGATTCCGTTTCTTGTTGGTTAGTTTCCATTCTTTTCTCTTGTTCTTCTAGTTGTGCCTTTAGAGAATCTAGTAGTTCTCGTCGGCACAAAACTCGTGACTTTGCGAAGTCATCCCGAAGAGAACTCGGCGTGGACGCGAATAGAGGCGGAGCTTCCAAGGGACGCTACGGTTGGATCTCGTCCCTTACTTCGAGTTACGCGAGGTATTGAAGTAAATTAGTTTATTTTTTCGCAAAGTTTTAATTTATGATCATGTCCACACATCATAAGGTTGCATGCTAGATACGAGGTTAAAATAATTTAAGAAATTATTTTATGCTAATTCTTCCGCTGCACGTAAAAATTTAAAATTTTACGAACTCGTATCCTTGTCAACATGCACCCGGTCCCAACAGGAGGTAAAGAGAACCGAAGGGGAGAACCCCTTCTTCTCAACCTTGCGCCGCCGAAACCCTAAGAGGGTGAGAGAGAGAGAGAGAGAAGAGAGGAGAGAGGCTTGGGTATTAACTCTTGATAAAGCCTTGGTTTCTTGATCTCATAGGGTATTTATAGGGCTAAGGTAGGGACCAAGAGGAGGAGTTGGATCTTGGCACACTAATGGATCTAAACCCGATCCATTAACTAAGATCCATTCCACTAAAGGATCTTAATTGAACTTCCTCACCAATCCCCATATTTTCATATGGGCTCTACATATTACGAGTCGTCCATCCCCCCATGTTTAAGATCTCGAATGCCCGTTAATTAATTTAAATTACTAAAAATTTAAATTAATTAACCTCTGGATCCTTGACTTATATCACTCAACCTTATCATCGTGCCAGATCAAATCCACCTGCAGGGTTTAGCACGATGAACCTCTTGAGCTTATCAAGGGGGCATCATCATCCTGACTCACCACGACATGGATTCCGTTAATAATCATCAACACATCATATTATTAATATTATCTCCTAACTTACCGGGCCTATCGATCTAACAGAATAGATCTCGCTCATTGGTAAATCAAAGAAACAATAATTAATAATATATGCTCGATATTATTTCGGAATTAAGGGATCGTACTTCATAATATAAACTAAGGTCCTATCCAATTATCGAGTCAGTACAAATTGGATAACCTCGGGTTTCGGTCCTGCTCAATGTACTCAAAGCACACTAGTGCAATTCTATGGTCAAGACCAACCACACCTAATTACACTACAACCATCCCGATGGGTTGTCTAATTCCATCACGGTTGTGGGCCTCTTATTTATTCAAAGCAAGGAACTGATAACACGATCTTTCATGTGACACTACATACCATGTTATCTACAATGCAAAGTAATTGGACTTCGTGTATGTATTATTATAAACAAACACCTAGTGTAGTTGTGATTCATTTTTCGTAATAAAGATGTTCATGTAAAGAAATCCATGTCTTTCAGTATACACATCTTACAGTACTAACTCGATAAATTGGATAGGACCTCAGTTTATATTATAGAGTACGATCTCTTAATCCTGAAATAATAACGGACATATATTATTAATTATTATTTCTTTGATTTACCAAAGGGCAAGATCTATTCTGTTAGATCAATAGGCCTGGTAAGTTGGGAGATAATATTAATAATATGATGTGTCATTGATTATTGACGGAATCTGTGTCCTAGTTAGTCGGGATGATGATGTCCCCTTGATGAGCTCAAAAAGTTTATCGTGCTAAACCCTGTAGGTGGATTTGATCCAGCGCGGTGAAAAGGTTGAGTGGTACTAATCAAGGATCTAGAAGTTAATTAATTTAAATTGTCAGTAATTTAATTAATTAATGGGCATTCGAGATCTTAAATATGGGGGGATGGATGACTCGTAATATATGGAGCCCATATGAAAATATGGGGGTTGGTGAGGAAGTTCAATTAAGATCCTTTAGTGGAATGAATCTTAATTAATGGATCGGGTTTAGATCCATTAGTGGGCCAAGATCCAACGCCTCCTCTTGGTCCCTACCTTAGCCCTATATATACCCTATGAGATCAAGAAACCAAGGCTTAATCCAAGAGTTGATACCCAAGCCCCTCTCCTCTCTCTCTCTCTCCCCTACCCTCTTAGGGTTTCGGCAGCGACAAGGAGAAGAAGGGGTTCTCCCCTTCGCTTCTCTATCCCTCCTCCACCAAGCTCCGGCTGAGGCTTATAGAATCAAGGCAGAGGAGTCCTCTACCTTGCGTGGTGCTCAGGGAGGGTGAAGGAGGCATCGGCGGCCGATGGGAGGCGGCGCAACCAACCTTGCGGCGGCGCCGCAAGGCTGAGGGAGAAAGGGTTGAGCAGGCTAGTTGGGCTTCTTCATCTCCTTCTCCTTCCTCTCTAGGTCTGTTGTTGGTCCGGTGGCCTTGGAGCAGCTCCGGTGGTCAGTAGCGCAAGGGAAGAGGAAGAAGTGGCCAATGGCCTTGAAAACCCTAGGCTAGGGTTTTCTTGTTTCGGCTAAGGTGAGAAGGAAAACTCTTTTGGAGGCTTTGGTGATCTCGGATCATGGTAGATCGTTGCCCACACGACGTCCATGAAGGGAGGGACATAAGGTAGAAGATGGCGAGGCAATCGGAAGGTATATCTTTTCCTGTGCTCCTTCAATTAATCTTATGTCAATTATGTGCCATGATCGTATGTCTCGTTATTTTATGCTTGATAATTTATTATTTTGATTTCATATCATAATGAATAAATTGTTAACTGGAGCCCGACCATAAACACAAAAGCTAAAGATCAACTCGTCGCCTTTTTCGCAGTCGAACAGTCGAGCAAATTACAAGGCTAATTTTGGTAATTGGCTAAGTTGTAATTTGGATCGTTCGATACGGCACGAGATGGTTGATGGGAGATGGGTCTTCATTCGGATTAATTTTTAATCCATAGACATGGAGAGGTCTCTCGGATCGACCAGGTATTCGCTGAGGAACCCGCCAAGCCATACCCAATAGCCCCAACTACTGTAGATACACTGACTTAAAGCATCTTGAGTCAAGGCATAGACCTAAGTATCTTAACCCAGTCTAGGTTATCAACCAAAGTTCCCTAAGGTGCTTGTGAGATGCTGGCTTCTAGATCTATAGGTGCATGCAATTCTAGGGTTACAGCCTAGGATAAGTCCATTTGCGTAAAAACCCTAGTTTTGAAGGGGTAATTTTTTTTAAAAAAATATAAGTCAGAAAATAATTTTAAATTTCAAGAACTTAATAATAGAAATGATTTTTCAAAAGATATTAAATTCTAGTTTTCAAAAAATATGAAAAATAAAAGATTTTTGAAAAAATTTAGAACAGTCTTATTCTACTAAGTACAACTCTAACTGCCTTCTTAGTAAGCTAAACTCAGATTCAGGTAAGGATTTAGTAAAGATGTCAGCTAAATTAGATTTTGAGTCCACATACATAAGTACAATTTCGCCCCTAGCTACATGATCCCTAACAAAATGATGTTTGACTTCAATATGTTTGGTTCGGGAGTGATGAAAGGGATTTTTAGTTAGATTTATTGAACTAATGTTTCAATAAACACTTTGGTTTGGGTATAGTCTAGCTGGAAATCCTTAAGAGTGTGCATCATCCATAAAAGTTGTCCTACACACTCTCCTAGGGCAACATATTCTGCTTCAGTTGTGGACAAAGCTACGCAGTGTTGCTTTCTACTACACCAGCTGACTAGACTATTTCCTAACAATTGACAACTTTCACTTGTACTCTTTCTATCTAATTTACAACTGGCATAATCAGAGTTAGAGTATCCTGATAATTCAAAAGTGGAAGTCCTAGGATACCAAATACCTACATTTAGGGTACCCTTAATGTACCTTAGAATTCTTTTTAGTGCTGCTAAGTGGGATTCCTTAGCACAGGTTTGGTATCTAGCACACATTCCTACAGAGAACAAAATATCAGGTCTACTAGCAGTTAAATATAATAAGCTACCAATCATACTTCGGTATAATTTTAGGTCAATTGGTTTACCCTCAGGGTCATTATCTATTTAATATTTGTAGCCATAGGAGTACTTAAGCTTTTAGAATTGTCCATTTTAAATTTCTTTATTAGTTACTTTGCATATTTGGATTGATGAACATAATTACCATCCGTGGTTTGTTTAATTTGTAGACCTAAGAAAAAATTGAGCTCACCTACCAAGCTCATTTCACATTCGCTTTCCATAATTTTGACAAATTCTTTTAAAAAGTTAGAATTTGTAGATCCAAATATTATATCATCAACGTATATTTGTGCAATGAATATATCTTTTTCTATGGTTTTAACAAATAATGTGGAATCAATTTGACCTTGGTTAAATTCCTTAAATTAAATAGGTTGATAATCTTTCGTACCATGCCCTAGGTGTTTGTTTCAACCCATAAAGAGCTTTCCTAAGTTTGAATACATATTCGGGTTTGTCTAGGTCCTCAAATCCTCGGGGCTACCCTACATATACTTCTTCTTTTATGAACCTATTAAGAAAGGCAGACTTGACATCCATTTGGTATAGTTTAAACCCTCTATGGGCTGCAAAAGCTAATAACATTCTAATTAATTCAAGTCTGGCTACTGGAGCATAGGTTTCATCATAATCTAACCCTTCGACTTGATTAAACCCTTTAGCTACTAAGTGGGCTTTGTTTCTCACAATTTTCCCTTGATCATTTAGTTTGTTTCTAAAAACCCACTTAGTGTCTATAATTGATTTACCCTCAGGTTTAGGTACTAAGTCCTAGACTTGGTTTCACTCAAATTGGGCTAGTTCTTCTTGCATTACTATGATCCAATCTGGGATAGGTAGGGCTTCTTCTATAGTCTTAGGTTCAATTTTTGAAATAAGTGCGATCTGACTAAGATTTCTATAAGAAGACCTAGTCCTGACTCCTAAGGTTGGATCACCCATGATTTGGTCAGATGGATGATTGAGTTTGGGTTTCTTTGTTCTTTAAGAACTAGGTTCAGCCTCAGGTTCGGCTGGACGGTTTGGTTCAGTGTTTCGTTCAACTACTTGGGTAGGTTCAGTTATTGGTTCAGTTGATACCTCAGTAGTTGGTTTAAGTGATAGTTCATTTAATAGTTCAATTAATGGTTCAATTGATAGTTCACTATCTTCTTGATCAGGATTTGACTTGTTTTGATTTTGATTGTCAGATTTTAGTTCAACTTCTTCGTCAAAAATTAAGTTGGTAGTTTCCTCAATTTTGTGGGTTTGTCTATTGTAAACCCTATAGGCTCTACTAGTTGTTGAATATCCTAAGAAAGTCCCTGGGGTTGATTTTGATTGGAACTTATCTAGGTAGTTCTTAGTATTCAATATATGGACTTTGCACCCAAAGACCCTTAAATAATGTAAATTAGGTAATCTATGATAATAGAGTTCATAGGGTGTCTTATAGTGTCTTCTATTAATTAAGACCCTATTTTGAATATAACAGGCTGTATTTAACACTTCTGCCCAAAATTGATTAGTTAGGTTATATTCATTGAGCATGGTCCTAGCAGCTTCCTGAAGGGTTCTATTCTTTCTCTCAACTATCCCATTTTGTTGGGGAGTTCTAGGACAGGAAAACTCATGGACATACCCATTAATTTTACAAAATTCTTCAAACTTTTGATTTTTAAATTCTCCCCCATGATCACTCTTAAGTCTTTTAATTTTTGTATAATTTTGATTTTCAGTCATTTTGCATAAGTTATTAAATGAATTAAAGGTTTCATCCTTAGTTTTTAAGAACCTAACCCAGGTAAATCTAGAGTAATCGTCGATGATTACTAAGCAGTACCGATTCCCGCTTAGTGACTTGGCTCCATGTGAATCAAATAGGTCAAGGTGTAAGAGCTCAAGTGTGGTTTGGGTTACGTTATGTCTGATCGGGTTGGTTTTTGAGTTGACTTGGTTTGATTGCCTTGTTGACATGAATTACAAATTGTATTGTCAAAGTTCTTGATTTTAGGTACACCTTTAATTAATCCAAGTTGAGTTACTTTTGAAATTAATTTGGTATGAGTGTGGCCTAGTCTCCTATGCCAAAGGTTAGTTTCTTCTAATTGAGTCAGAAAATATTTGGGTACTACAGGTAGATTAATAGTGTAAACATTATTTTTCCTACTACCCTTAAGTGTTATCTCTGAGTCTTGTAGATTTCTATTAAGACAGTCAGAGTTGGTGAAGGTAATAACATAACCAGTGTCACAGAGTTGGCTAATGCAAAGCAAATTGAATTTGAAATTTTCAACCAATAATACCTTCTTAATAATAAAATCTGAGTTAAGTTCAATGTTACCTGACCCAATTACTTTAAGTGTAGCATTGTTGTCAAATGCTACTGAGCCTAGGTTTTTGAACTCGATTTTGGTGAACTTCAATTTATCCCCAGTCATGTGTCTGGAGCATCCACTATCCAACATCCACTGGTTCAAATCTTTATGTTCCTATACATAAAGTATGGTTGATTTGGATCCAATTATGTAGAGGTAGGGATAGATTAAATTGAATTTCACTACCTAGTCTGTCTCACCCACATCTAATGTTATCAACTATGTTAACCTTATGGTTTTTTGTGAGACAGGTTTTCAATATAAGAAAAAAATATTTAATTTTTGAAAGACAATTAATTTTGAAAATGTTGAATTAATTTTGAAAAAATTATAGAGTTAAGATTATTAATTTTGAAAAGATGTTGAATCTAGGATTTAATTAAAATTTATGTTAGATTCAAATTTATCAAATAGTAAATTGAATTTAAGTTTCGATAATTGGCTTCCAGGTCTTGGCGAAGCACAGAGACCTTCTTTGGTCGTAGTCTTATTGGAGCAACAACTCTTTCCTTGACAAAGCCTTTTATCGAAAATTCATTTTCAAATTACTTCTTGAAAAATTTTGGTCTAACTAGCTTGGGTTTCGGATCGGTAGCTTTGCCTAGTTCCACCAGACTAAACAGACCAAGTAGGGTACGTCTTACCTTACTTGATCTTATTAGAAAGGCTTTCCTAACGTACTATCATCTCACCTCCACCTAATACTATGTTGTTCAAATTTTAAGTAAATCTTTTGTCCTTAAACTAACCATCCCTAAATCTAAGCATAATAAAGAAATTGCAAAAGTAAACAAGCAACAAGCAAGCAAATTAAAAAAAACATCTAATTATAAAGATGGTTTTTATATTGGCTCCCCCTGGACTGAAGCCTCGATAAGGGTTAGCCAAGATGTGAATCTTGTCCTTAGGGATCCAATACTGGTTTGGTTCAGCTTGTTTATTCAAACATAGCTTTGGGACCCATGCTTGGACTCGGGTTCTAGGTTGGTACAATACGGAATAGTAAGACCATTGTCGCGATTTGGTTTGATAGCCTAGTCCGGATCAATTTAGAACAAACTTCTATTTTCTAAGAATCATGTCAAGATTCTTGGAACCCGAAGTGAATCATTCTAAGGCAACTCTGAGTTCCTTGACTTGAGTTTTCAAGAAGGAATTCTCTTCTCAAGCTTTTGAACTTGAGTTGAGTTTCCTTCTTGAGCTGACTCGGTTAAGGAACTCGAGTTGACTTCCTCTTTCAGGAGTTTGACTTCCTGTCGGAGGGTGTCAACCCAGATGTTAGCTGTCGCCAATTTTCGTGACAAGTAAGAAATTAAATCATGCAATTCAGATTCTGGATAACCTCTTACCATGATTTGTCCGTCCTCCGAGATTGAGAGTTTTCCGATGCTAACGTCCTCGTTCGGTTCTGATTCCATTCCGGAGTCAATGTTTTCCGAGGCGGTCAAAGTGAGGAGATTCGAGTGTGGAGCTTCGTCTTCTTCGGAGGATGACTCGTCCCAGGTGGCTTGAAGAGCCTTCTTCTTCCGAGCTTTTTTGTTCTCCTTTAGGTTAGGGCACTGATAACCGCTTTTGTCGCGTTACGGTTTCAAATACAATTTAAGTACCGAATTCCTCTAAACTAATGTAGCATAGAGTAACTCGGGTCGTCTCCCAACGAATGTAGTTAATGCATGATAATTCTAAGAATTGAATCTTATTACTTTTGGGTTTTTGGATATGAAACTGGGTTATGGATTTGAGAGCTATGACTATGAAATGAATAGCAGAGCAAGTATGAAATATAATCTAATTAAGGAAAGACATTGCAGGTAATGAAACCTAATTTAACCTAACTACAATTTCAGCGAAGAAAAGGGTAACTAGAAATTAAACATTAACGAAACTAAACATAGAGCAGAACTACAGCATTGAAGAAATTGAATCTAACCTAACTTAATTGCATTAAAATGAAAACATATAACCTAAAGCAATAGGAAAGAAGACAACACAAAACAAGAGTTAAACTACTAGGAAACATAACAATTAAAACTAATTGATCTAAGAAACATTTGATCAAACACAATATAGGCATGAATGAAATTGCTTCAAGAACATTCAATTTGAAATAGGGAAGGATCTAACCAATACAGATATTCAACAATCAATCACAAACAACTCAACAATCAACATAACAATCAAATTTGAATAAAACCAAACGCTCATATGGATCTTCGGAATCAAAATTGCTTGAAAGAGCTGCTGTGAATGACATGAAACAACTGCTGATGGAAGAATGCTGGAAATGCTACGAACAGCTGCAAGAAATGCTGCGAAGTAGGAAACTATGAATGAAATCCCCTGGGAAGGAACTCTGCCACTCTGTCCTTTGAAGAGGAAGTGTTCTGCTGTGATGCTGATGAAGAAGAACAAAGGAATGAAGCTCTGCCGAAACTAATGAAAGCTAGCTACTGGATCTGATGTGAAGCTGCTGGAATTGAAGTGTGAATCTGACGAGGGTGGATGGCGTTCGGCTACGTCGGCTAAAGCTCGGAACCCCCAAAGCCTAGCCTGTGGTCGCCGGTGATGAAATGGAGAGGAAGTCGTCAGCTATGGTGGAAGGCGGATGAAGTCGCCTAGAGCTCGGAACCCCCAAAGCCCTAGCTTCGTCCGGTGGCGTGCGATGAAGGAAGATGGATGGCGTCTCTCCGAACCCCGAAAGAGAACCTTTTCTCTCTTCTCTCCGAACCCCGAAAGAGAAGAGGTGGACGTGGATCGTTGAGACGAGAGCCCCTCGTCTCGGTTGATCGGAGCTCCGGCCGACTAGGGTTCGGTACCCCCTTGCCCTAGCCTTGCGGCGACGATGAAGAAGGAAGGAGGAGAAGGATCGCCGCTGGCCTGCGTGTGGAGTCGATGCCGTGCCCTAGCTTGCGATCGGCTTCTTTTGTTCTCGTGGCTTCAGCGGTTGGGTTTGGTCAAGCCAGCTTCTACGCGTGGTTCAGCTCAGCTCGAGTTTGGCTCAGCAGATCAGTCCAGTCAAGCCAAAGCAGTTGGGTTCAGACCTCTTGGTTCGGAACAGCTTGGGTTCAGTCCAGCTTTAGCCAGAGCTCACAGCTCAGCCCAACAGTTGCGTTTAAACCAGCCTAATTCTGTGGTTCAGTCGGCCCTCTGGTTCAGTAAGTTTGTGTTCGGTTCAATCAACCAAGCCACAACTCAGCTCATGCCTTGGGTTCAGTCATATGATGATGGAAGCAACGGACGGCTGAGATCAATTTAGCTTCATCCAACGGTCGGATCTCTTCAGATTTGAACCAAACTCCACAGATCCCAATCAATGGCCCTGATCTACCTATCCCCAGCTCGGATTAACTAGATCAGTGGTGGATGGTCCAGATCTTCCTTTTTCTTGAATGGATGGTCTAGGACATCTTGAGCTCGATCCAACGGTCAGATCACTTCTGATTTGGCTGAAAATTTCAGATCTTGATCTCTGGTCATGATTGATTCTATCTTTGACTCGGATCGACCAGAAATTGACCGATGGCTCAGATCTAACCGTTCTCTGGAATGGACGACTCCTATTAATCCGATGCTTGATCCTTCTGATCTGGATCCAATCCTGACTCAAGTCTGACCCAATTTGATCTAGGTCCATGATCAATTGAATCCTACAAAATGATATTCAAATTTAGTGCCACAAATATCCCAAATATACAAAGATTAGAATTAAATGCCAAAATAAAGGGAATACATGAAACATAATAAAATTGCAAACTTAAGCATATAAAATGTGGATCAAACATGGATTTTAGAGCCGAAAATAATCAACAAAATGATGGTTATCAACTCCCCCACACTTATTCTTGCACGTCTCGGGCAAGTAAACAAAACTAAAAGAAAATAACATATCTCCCAAACATTACATCCCCTATCAATACCTTAAGAAATAATAAAAGAAAGTTACTTAGGATCATCAAGTCTCAAGAATCCATGTGTTTATGGTTCCAAATCTCACATAAATGAAAAGCATGGTAATTTCATTAACTTGAATAAACTAAGCATGACAAAGACCTCACAAGATGGATATATGCACTGATGCTCACAAAAATAATAGATATGAAAGTGGAGTTCTCTCAAAGCATTCATGACCTTGCACTACCATATGCTTGCTTATCTTCTACTTCTCCACTACTATAACATAAGTACACAAATCAAGAGGGCTTTTCAATGAATAATAATGAAATCAAGTGCTACAAGAAAACAAGAATGGTAGATAACAAAGAAGGTCATAGAGAGCATGAAAGAAGATAAAAGAGAAGATGAGAGCATTGGGGTAATTAACATGATGTATACAATCAAACAATAGTCCAAAATAAATAACTCAATCAAACCTCCAACACTCAAAATTCTCCTTTCACATTCTCAGTGCACTACACATCAACAATTTACAACATCTCTCAAAGTGCATGTAGGGATTACAACATAACTCTTGAATTTCTCTAAACAATAATATCAAAAGAGTACACATCAAGAAAATATTCCTTTTTGTTATCACTAACAAAATTTCGAATGCTTGAGGAAATTTTTTTTTTTCACATAGAGAGATTTTTTTTTTCCATTCTTTTCTCTCTTTTTTTCATTTTTTTTCTTTATTATTTTTTTTCTATCTCTCTTTCTTTCTTTTTTTTTTATAGAGAGATTTTTTTTTTCACACAAGCATTCATCAATATACACTTGTCTCCCCCCCCCCCCCCACACTTAAAACTTGACCGTCTCGGGCAAGATAGTAAAGCATGATAACATCTAAAACTCACAATAATAGAGGCTGATAATAGAGAAATAAAAATGTAACTCATCATGCAATCACCTTATGCTCTCATCGCATGCTCAAGGGAAGAATAAATTAATAAAGATATGACAGTGAAAGTGTAATGACAATGAAAAGATCTGATAAAGTAGAGACAATGAAATATGAAAGTAATAGGTGAAATGCCCAGTAGTGACAATAACAAAGGAGAGGGAAAACTAAAAGTTCAATAAGAAAGATTGCCTCTATCATATTCATGTAAGTTTATGCTATTGTAATTTCAAAAAGAATCAAAGCAAGTTCTAGAGTGTCAAATATCACAAATGCTATCACACATAAGAGGATCAAGGATAGGCATGGCAATATCCTCACTAGGTGATCAATAAAATGTCATGCTTAATCCAACAAGATAGAGTCCATCACCACAACAAATGACTAAATGCAATTAATATCCCCAAGCATACCAAGGAAACCAAAACTCGATAGTCAGACTTAACTATCTTTTATGATTCTCAAAGCATAATAAAGGAACATGTAGGGAGATAAAACTAGAATTCAAACAAGGTTTATTCAAGACCAAACAAAATGCAAAATGAGGAAACAAAGTATAAATGCAAAGTCTAAAAGTAAACAAACATACGAGTATAACATAAAGAAAAACAAGAAAAGTAAAGTAAAGGAACAAACTCCCCTTCAAGTAGGGTAGAGAGCACGTAGCATCCATTTTGGGAGAACTATCCTCAAGTAATCAATCTCGTAGTGTACGTATTTCTCCCTTATTAATTTCGCACAAGCATCTTCCGGTGGTCGGAGACGATTAAGGTTCAGAACCCACATAAGAGGTGAGGTGCTACTAGTCGAAATAAGAACAACTCCTCCCTCTTGATGCTTTTTGGAAGTCCTTCCAGGAGGTTGGAGTCTGTTCAGATGGAGCACCCACTCCAGCAGTCTTCTGGACCCTGCAAAACCATGTAATACCTCTCTCAAGCGTGCAGGGTAAGAAAGAAGTGTAATATCGTCAATCTCTACATAAAAAGAATCCAAAATGCACCACATCCAAGAAAATCAATTATTGGCACCTCAATGAAGTTTTCACAATTAATATCTGCATAAGATGTGTCCAGTAATTCATCAGAACAAATAACATCAACACTAGGTATCACCATGAATTTTTCACAATCAATTTCTAAATGAGGTGTAGCAAGACATGCATCGCAACCAATAAAATCAACATTGGGTATCTCTATACAATTTTCACAATTATTTTCCACAAAAGATGTATCAAGAATATCATCACAACAAGCAATCTCAACACTAGGTGTGTCCAAATATTCACCACAATGAATAAAATCAATTATAGATGCCTCTACAGATTTCTCACAAACAATTTCTACAAAAGATGTGGCAATAAACTCATCAAAAATAATAAACTCAGAGTGAGGTGCCTCTATTGATTTTTCCAAAGAAATAGAAGGAATACTTACCTGATCGTGCTGGAGAATACCTGGAGTCTCTACAAGAGCGGATGTATCCATAGCTTCCTCCTGGTCAAGAACAGGTCCCATCTCAGGCTCCAATTCTGGTGGACACTCAATTGAAGCAAGTGATTCTTGGGTTCTTGCTTCCACCATGCAAGTCCCTACACTTTTATTCTGATTCTCTGAATCTTCTAATATATCAAGCAATGTTGGTGGTCCCTGGGGCTTAGTGCAATCCCCTACACCTGTGGATTCATCTGCAACACATGCTTCATCAACCATATCTGCAACAACCATATTAGAAAAGTTAGAATCATCAACAACTAAATCCTTACAAAAGAAAAGTTTAGAAGGATCCTTTAAAATTTCAGAATCGAAATCAAGGTTGTTACAAGCTCTGCTATCCATCTTCTCCCAGGCCTCTAAATCAGTAGGAGTGGGTGATTCTTGAGGCTCAGTGCAATCCCCTACACTCTCAATCCTATCCTCTGAATTTTCTGATACATCAATCAATATAGGTGGTTCCTGGGGCTCTGTGCAATCCCCTACACCTATAGATTCATCTGATTGTCCTGATCTTTGGGCTTGTATCTGATTAATTCGATCTTGTATGTTTTGCAACCGTTGTTGTTGTTGTTCTTGTTGTTGTAACATTTGTTGGCACATCTCCATCATCCTCTGTTGTTGAGCCTCATCCCAATCAGGATTCTCAAAGCCTCCTTGGTTAGTGTGGAACCCCTGTTGGTCTTGAAATGGAAAATAGGGCTGCTGAAGTCCAGGAGGAGACTGTGCATTCTGAAATGAAAACTGTTGGGGCTTCTCAAATGAATGAAATGACTGATTTAACTGCTGAAAACTTGGCTCAAAAGTTGGTGGAGATGGCTGAAAATTGTAGCCCTAAAAATTTTGAAATTGGGGCTGGCATTGTTGATTGAATTGTGGAAATGCTTGAGGTTGAAAATTCTGAGTGTCTTGCTGAAAATTTTGACCTTGAAACTGGAAATCGTGCTGACATGGTTGAAATTGTGGTTGAAAAAACTGATTCGTCTGTTGAAAATTTGAATATGGCTGTTGGAAATCTTGGAAATTTTGCTGAAACTGTTGTTGTGGTGGCTGATTAAATGGTTGCTGAAAATTTTGAAAATTTTGCTGGAACTGTTGTTCTGGTTGACTCCAAGGTTGATTTTGCTGAAATTGTTGATTCGATTGTTGAAAATTCTGATTAGGCTGGAATGGTTGAAAATCTTGCTGAAAACTTTGGAATTGTTGATAAGGTTGCTGCAAATTCTGACAAGGCTACTGGAAATTCTGAAAATACTGATACTCTGCCATGGATCTGCTTGACCTGGCCAAAAACAAACAAAGAATAGCAGCAAATGTATACAAAAGATAGAGCAATCAAGAATAGAATCAAAAGATATAATTATCAAGCACCACTACATTCCCCGGCAACGGCGCCAAAAATTTGACAACCGCTTATGTCGCGTTACGGTTTCAAATACAATTTAAGTACCGAATTCCTCTAAACTAATGTAGCATAGAGTAACTCGGGTCGTCTCCCAATGAATGTAGTTAATGCATGATAATTCTAAGAATTGAATCTTATTGCTTTTGGGTTTTTGGATATGAAACTGGGTTATGGATTTGAGAGCTATGACTATGAAATGAATAGCAGAGCAAGTATGAAATATAATCTAATTAAGGAAAGACATTGCAGGTAATGAAACCTAATTTAACCTAACTACAATTTCAGCGAAGAAAAGGGTAACTAGAAATTAAACATTAACGAAACTAAACATAGAGCAGAACTACAGCATTGAAGAAATTGAATCTAACCTAACTTAATTGCATTAAAATGAAAACATATAACCTAAAGCAATAGGAAAGAAGACAACACAAAACAAGAGTTAAACTACTAGGAAACATAACAATTAAAACTAATTGATCTAAGAAACATTTGATCAAACACAATATAGGCATGAATGAAATTGCTTCAAGAACATTCAATTTGAAATAGGGAAGGATCTAACCAATACAGATATTCAACAATCAATCACAAACAACTCAACAATCAACATAACAATCAAATTTGAATAAAACCAAACGCTCATATGGATCTTCGGAATCAAAATTGCTTGAAGGAGCTGCTGTGAATGACATGAAACAACTGCTGATGGAAGAATGCTGGAAATGATACGAACAGCTGCAAGAAATGCTGCGAAGTAGGAAACTATGAATGAAATCCCCTGGGAAGGAACTCTGCCACTCAGTCCTTTGAAGAGGAAGTGTTCTGCTGTGATGCTGATGAAGAAGAACAAAGGAATGAAGCTCTGCCGAAACTAATGAAAGCTAGCTACTGGATCTGATGTGAAGCTGCTGGAATTGAAGTGTGAATCTGACGAGGGTGGATGGCGTTCGGCTACGTCGGCTAAAGCTCGGAACCCCCAAAGCCTAGCCTGTGGTCGCCGGTGATGAAATGGAGAGGAAGTCGTCAGCTATGGTGGAAGGCGGATGAAGTCGCCTAGAGCTCGGAACCCCCAAAGCCCTAGCTTCGTCCGGTGGCGTGCGATGAAGGAAGATGGATGGCGTCTCTCCGAACCCCGAAAGAGAACCTTTTCTCTCTTCTCTCCGAACCCCGAAAGAGAAGAGGTGGACGTGGATCGTTGAGACGAGAGCCCCTCGTCTCGGTTGATCGGAGCTCCGGCCGACTAGGGTTCGGTACCCCCTTGCCCTAGCCTTGCGGCGACGATGAAGAAGGAAGGAGGAGAAGGATCGCCGCTGGCCTGCGTGTGGAGTCGATGCCGTGCCCTAGCTTGCGATCGGCTTCTTTTGTTCTCGTGGCTTCAGCGGTTGGGTTTGGTCAAGCCAGCTTCTGCGCGTGGTTCAGCTCAGCTCGAGTTTGGCTCAGCAGATCAGTCCAGTCAAGCCAAAGCAGTTGGGTTCAGACCTCTTGGTTCGGAACAGCTTGGGTTCAGTCCAGCTTTAGCCAGAGCTCACAGCTCAGCCCAACAGTTGCGTTTAAACCAGCCTAATTCTGTGGTTCAGTCAGCCCTCTGGTTCAGTCAGTTTGTGTTCGGTTCAATCAACCAAGCCACAACTCAGCTCATGCCTTGGGTTCAGTCATATGATGATGGAAGCAACGGACGGCTGAGATCAATTTAGCTTCATCCAACGGTCGGATCTCTTCAGATTTGAACCAAACTCCACAGATCCCAATCAATGGCCCTGATCTACCTATCCCCAGCTCGGATTAACTAGATCAGTGGTGGATGGTCCAGATCTTCCTTTTCCTTGAATGGATGGTCTAGGACATCTTGAGCTCGATCCAACGGTCAGATCACTTCTGATTTGGCTGAAAATTTCAGATCTTGATCTCTGGTCATGATTGATTCTATCTTTGACTCGGATCGACCAGAAATTGACCGATGGCTCAGATCTAACCGTTCTCTGGAATGGACGACTCCTATTAATCCGATGCTTGATCCTTCTGATCTGGATCCAATCCTGACTCAAGTCTGACCCAATTTGATCTAGGTCCATGATCAATTGAATCCTACAAAATGATATTCAAATTTAGTGCCACAAATATCCCAAATATACAAAGATTAGAATTAAATGCCAAAATAAAGGGAATACATGAAACATAATAAAATTGCAAACTTAAGCATATAAAATGTGGATCAAACATGGATTTTAGAGCCGAAAATAATCAACAAAATGATGGTTATCAGGCACTCTGATCTGAAGTGTCCCTTTTTGTTGCACTCGTAGCAGGTGATGTTACCTTTGCTCTTCTGGCTCGTTGAGGGTTCAGATGGATCTTCCTTCTTCTGGCTTGACTTCTTCGTGTTCGATTTGTTTTTGAGCTCCATGAAGTAGTTGCGAGCTAGCCGAACCAGTTTTGGACGATCCCCTTCCTCATCGTCTGATTCCGAATCTGAGACGAACTCGGGTACTGGTTGAGGCTTCTTCTTCTGAGTTCTTCCTTGAGTTTTACCTGCAACAAACACAATACTCTTCTCGACCAATGCAGTATTAGTTTGTTCATGTAATTCTAACTCAAAAAATAATTCATCTAATTTTATTTCAGAAAGATTCCTGGAAACCTTGTAGGCATCCACCATAGATGCCCATAGTGTGTTCCTCGGGAATGAATTTAAGGTATACCTTATTAGGTCACGATTTTCGACCTTGTGACCTATGGTATACAGCCCGTTCATCAGCTCCTGGATCCTTGCGTGGTGTTGTGCTGTAGTTTCACCGTCGTGCATCTTTATCGTGTAGAGTCTGTTGAGTAGCTGATCCCTTTTGCTGATCCGCGTATCAGACATACCTTCGTGTAGCTCAATCAGCTTGTTCCAGAGTTTCTTCGCACTGCTGAAGGGTCCGACACGGTTCAGCTCCTCTTTCGTCAGGCCGCATTGTAGTGTTTGTGTAGCTTTAGCGTCGGCCTCAATCTTCATTTTTAGTGGACCGTCCCACTCAGTGTAGTGTTGCACCACGCCTTGTGCATTTTTAGGTATCTCCAATCCAGACTGGAAGATGATCCACATGTCCACTTGAGTTTTCACGTGGACCTCCATCCTACTATTCTAGTAGGAGAAATCTTCTCTGCTAAAGAGAGGTAGTCTGGCGGTGTTGTATCCCTCTTGCATGGCCATTTAATTAAACTAAAAAAAATTTACAAAAAAACTCATCTCAAGACTAAGTCTTGGATTAGTAGTGCGGCAGAAAATAGTAACAAGAAAAAAATCGAGTGGTGTTGCACCAACCTCGATTAATGAAAATACGAACGATTTTTTTTTAAAAATTAAAAAAAAATCTGAAAAAATGTTCAACTGGTGGTTGCACCATATTTGAGTCACCCGCTCTGATACCACTTGTGGGATCGGTTATGTAACGACCCAGAAAATTCTCTTAATATTTGCCTTAAAATATTAAGCATGTCTAGATAATTTTCCGAAGGATCTAGAAATATTAGTACGAACCTTAGCCTAGAAATCCAAGGTTCTCTCATTTAAATTGAGAAACTAAGTACTAAGGGGCCTTATAGGGGCTTTCTAGTACCATTATTATGGGTAGTTTTAAGTAAAATTTAATGTAAAAATAGATGGATTGTAATGAAAAATATTAACATAATTATGGGGGAATTTTAAAGGAATTTTCGAAAATAATAGGAAATAAATTAAAAATAAAATAGAAAATTAGTGCATGCACCAAGGATTGAACCTTGGACCTCTTGTACAACCAAGCATGCACTAACCAATTCACCTAGCAAGGGAGTGCTAGGAGGGAATGAAGTGGATATTAGTTAAGGTGTAGGAAATGAAGAGACACCAAGAGAAGAGGCACCATGACTCTTCATTCACCCCTTTTCAAAATGATATAAATAGGAAAGGAAGTTACAACTTCCCTTCTCTTCTTCATTTCTTCTTCCTCCTTGCTTTGGCCAAAAATTCAAGGTTCTCTCCCCCTTGAGAAAAGTTCCACCAAGGACCCCATCTTGAAGATCTAAGGCCCCCTACAAGGATACAAGGACTAAGGAAAGTTTAGAGACAAGGAGGTTCTCTTGTTAACTTTTATTCGAAGTTTGTAAGCAAGATCAAGGAAGGTAAATCTCTCTCACCTGTGGTATGATAGCTTTCAAAGTTATATGCAATGATCTAAGTCTTATTGGCATGATATGTTGGAAAAAAAATCCATGAATAGGGCATGAAGGTTTCGGCCAAGGCACACCTTGGGCTAGAAATCATGTTAAAGACTTGATTTATATTTGCAAATGGTTACCTATGATAAGTGAAGTATAAAAGCATGATGTTTGAAGTTTTAGGGCACCCTAAGTACCCCTTAGGGTTTCAGCCATTTCCAAGATTAGACCTAGGTTTAATCTTCAATTCTCCAAGCATGCTTAGTAGGTCTTGCTATGATATGGTAGGGATGAAAGTAGTGATTTGTATAAATTTTCTATGGGTTTGTTACCCTTATGGGTTTCGGCCAAATCATGTACTAGGGCTAAGGCTTAGGGTTAAGTCCAATCAAGGGTTAAATTGGTCTTCCATAGTATAATATGCAAGGTATAAGATGTTAATCTTACCCTAGGAAAATTTTCTATGAACTTAGTTTTCTTCAAGTTTCGGCCAAGACCCCAAACTTAGGGTTTGGTTTGGGTTCGGGTCTCAGGAATGCATGTTATAAATTACCATGATGCTAGTACATTCTTAAGCATGATGTAAGGACCTCCATGTGACTAAAATCCTAGTTGATGTGTTATATAACATGACTTTGTATGCTTGATGTTAAGTTATGTTTTAATCATGAATATTTAGGTCATATGCCATGAAATGCATGTAATTGATGTAGAAGTAGGTTATGATAAATATGATGATGATGCATGAATATTGATAAATGCTCATAATGAATTTATGAATCATGATGATATATATATACATGTTTTATGATGAATGCTATGAACCCTAGTAGTAGGTGTTAGGTTTATATGTAGCTTATCATCCATGCAATATGATGAATGCTAGGATTATGTATGCTAGATGAAATGTATCATGTATGAGGTGTATGTTTATCATGTATCATGATTGTGCAAGCTTGATGAACCCGGATAAGGTTATGACTAGAACCATGATTATGCATGTATATCCTATTATGTGAATAAAGAATGATAAGTATGAATGAAGTTGATGGTTATGCCTTAAGTATGAATGATAAGTATGAATGATGAAGGCATAACGATGATATGAAATAAGTATGAATGACAAGTATGAATGACAAGTATGAATGATGAAGCATGCATGTTTATTTTTATGTATGAGGCTTGTACCGGACCGAAGTAAGGGTCCAAGGGATGGGCACCTTAAGAACGCCCCGGTTCTGAACTACTGACTATGCTGTCCACGGTTCTGGCACTACCGAAGCTGTGCAACAGGGATGGGCACCTTAAGAACGCCCCAGTTCTAGGACTACCGACTATGCTGTCCTTACCCTAGTAGGTTGAGGCTAGCTACCTCATATTTACTTAGGGATGCGCGCTTATGATGTATGTATGTGGTACAAGCCGGGGACCCCAATGATGTTATGTTTATGTTAAGCATTTAAAAGTATGATTTCAAAACTAAGCATCCTTATGTAGTAAATGCATTAGACTCATTCATACATCCATGTTATGCATCGCGCCAAGGTAAGTATATTTTATGTTTGTGTTTATGCTCATATTTCATGTCATGTATAAGTATGCCTTATGTTCATGTATGCTAAGAATTATGTTATGATAAGTATGCCTATGTTCATGTATGCTAAGAATTATGTTATGATAAGCATGCCTATGTTCATGTATGCTAAGAATTATGTTATGATAAGCATGCCTTATGTTCATGTATGTTAGGAATTTTGCCCAAGTATAAGTATGTTTCATGTCATGTATGTATGTTTTATACTCATGTATGTTAAGATTTATGCCATGTTAAGTAGGGTATAGATCTATGGTGATGTTAGGAATCATGCTATGTTAGTTGTTCATATGCTTATGACTTATGTCATGACTATGTTTATGTTTATGTTCGAAGTTACGATATGTCAGATACTGATATGTTTATGTTTAAGTGACGTGTGGTTTTAGTGAGTAGGAAAGGGTTTTACTAAGCCTATGTGCTTATAGTTTTATTTTCCTCATACCGCAGATCAAGCAAGGGGCTATTAAGGGAAGCTGCAGGAGAGGCAGAAGCATGTGTGTGTAGTAGTGACTTGGCAAAGATTCTCATATTCTCACATAATGCATGTCTTGGGTGTGAAAATGTTTTCTTAAATATTATGCTATGTTTTACGGTTATGATTAATGGGTGACTTAAGACTTATGATGCTACCTTTATGGATAAGTACATACTGCTTATGATGATTATGAATAAGTCATGGAATGGTTAAGTTATGATATGATGCCATGTATGAATGTTCCATGTGTTAGTTGCATGATCAAAAGCATGTTTAGAAAAAAATGTTTCCGCTGCATTAAGATATTTTTTTTATGCACATGTATATTTAGCGTAACGACGCCCATCTCACCACACCAAGAGGTGTGGGAGAAAGGCGGGCGCTACAGGTTAGAATCGATAAGGGGGGGGGTGAATATCGATCGACAAATTTTTGGAAAACATAGTGTAATTTGCGCACCGGAAAAACAAATCAATGCTAATACGTTTGTTTTTACATGGTTCGGAGTCGCAGTCGGCTCCTACTCCAAGGCCCACGGTTCATGACCGTTTACGACGGGCAATTCTATATTGCGTAAAATTATTACAATTTGAAGTTCGAATATAGAATTAAAATACATCACTTAATAAAAAAAGTTATACCAACGACCGGAGAAAATTGAATGTCGAAGCCATGGGTTGTCGTTGGCGCTTGTGTCTTGAGTACGGAGCATTTGGAGCAGAGCGCTTGAAAGAATTCGTAGAAAGAAGTTGTGTCTGAAGCCAAGGGGGTGAACCCCTTTAAATACTAGTCGCTGGGGCGCCTGTGTTGAAGGGGGCGCCTGACACGTGGCCCATTCTACGAGAAACTCAATTCGCAGACTTGGCCAGCGCTTATCCCTTCAACTGGGGCACCCGAGCAGACTAGGGCGCCTGTATGTGTAAGATGTGTATACCGAATGACATGAAATTCTTTATATGAACATCTTAGTTATGAAAAGAGAATCACAACTACACTAGGTGCCTGTTTACAATAGTACATGCATGAAGTCCAATTACTTTACATTGTAGATAACATGGTGTGTGGTGTCACACAGAAGATCATGTTATCAGTTCCTTGCTTAGTATAAATAGAGGCCCACAACCGAGATGGAATTGGACAATCCATCGGGATGGTTGTAGTGTAATTAGGTGTGGTTGGTCCTCACCATAGAATTACACTAGTGTGCTTTGAGTACGTTGAGCAGGACCAAAACCCGAGGTTATCCAATTTATACCGACTCGATAATTGGATAGAACCTCAATTTATATTATGGAGTATGATCCCTTAATCCCGATATAATAACGGGCATATATTATTAACTATTATTTCTTTGATTTACCAATGGGTGAGATCTATTCTGTTAGATCGATAGGCTCGGTAAGTTGGGAGATATTATTAATAATATGATGTGTCGTTGATTATTGATGGAATCCGTGTCCTGGTGAGTCGGATTGATGATGCCCCCTTGATGAGCTCGAAAGGTTCATCATGCTAAACCCTGCAGGTGGATTTGATCCGGCGCGGCGAAAAGGTTGAGTGGTACTAATCAAGGATCCAGAAGTTAATTAATTTAAATTGTCAGTAATTTAATTAATTAACGGGTATTCGAGATCTTAAACACGGGAGGATGGATGACTCGTAATATGTGGAGCCCATATGAAAATATGGGGGTTGGTGCGGAAGTTCAATTAAGATCCTTTAGTGGAATGGATCTTAATTAATGGTTCAGGTTGACACTGTCTTGTCTCATTTTAGCATGGAAAATTCCAAGAAGGGTTTCCTACCCTTCAGGAATGGAATTCCTCTATCCAAGGAGATGTGTCCGAAAACATCAAAAGAGATAGAGGAAATAAAGGCGGTTCCTTATGCTTCGGCAGTAGGAAGCCTCATGTATGTTATGTTGTGCACGAGACATGATATCTGTTTTGTCGTGGGCATGGTTACCAGATATCTGAGTAACCCTGGACAGGGGCATTGGACTACGGTAAAGCATATATTGAAATACCTGAGACGGACTAGGGATTATATGTTGGTTTACCGGGCAGACCAATTAGTCCCTGTGGGTTATACGGACTCATATTTCCAGTCAGATAGGGACAAGAGTAAGTCTACCTTGGGGTTTGTGTTTACTTTAGGAGGTGGAGCCATTGTTTGGAGGAGTGTCAAGCAGAAATGCGTGGCGAACTCCACCATGGAAGTTGAATATGTGGCAGCCTCTAAGGCGGCCAAGGAAGTTGTATGGCTCAGAAACTTCATCATGGACCTGGATGTGATTCCTGGTGTGGCCAGATCTATCACAATCTTTTGTGATAACAGTGGTGCAGTTGCAAACTCGAAGGGACCACAAGCCCATAAGGCGAGTAAACACATAGAGCGCAAGTACCACCTGATACGAGAAATCGTAAAGCGAGGAGAAGTGATTATCGCCAAGATTGCATCAGAGGACAACCTGGCAGATCCTTTCACGAAAGCTCTTCCAGCTAGAGCTTTTGATCGACATGTGGAGGATATGGGAGTCAGATGTATGACAGTGAGAGAATAGCAATGTCTTTAAATATATGTGGGAGATTGTAAGATGTGTATACTGAACGACATGAATTTCTTTATATGAACATCTTAGTTACGAAAAGAGATTCACAACTACACTAGGTGTCTGTTTACATTAGTACATGCATGAAGACTAATTACTTTGTATTATAGATAACATGGTGTGTGGTGTCACACAAAAGATCATGTTATCAGTTCCTTGCTTAGTATAAATAGAGGCCCACAACCGAGATGGAATTGGATAATCCATCGGGATGATTGTAGTGTAATTAGGTGTGGTTGGTCTTGACCATAGAATTACACTAGTGTACTTTGAGTACATTGAGCAGGACCAAAACCCGAGGTTATCCAATTTATACTGACTCGATAATTGGATAGGACCTCAGTTTATATTATGGAGTATGATCCCTTAATCCTTATATAATAACGGGCATATATTATTAACTATTATTTCTTTGATTTACCAATGGGTGAGATCTATTCTGTTAGATCGATAGGCCCGATAAGTTGGGAGAAAATATTAATAATATGATGTGTCATTGATTATTGACGGAATCCGTGTCCTGGTGAGTCGGGTTGATGATGTCCCCTTGATGAGCTCGAAAGGTTCATCATGCTAAACCCTGCAGGTGGATTTGATCTGGCATGTTGATGAGTGTCATCCTCCCCATCCGATGGACTTGTTCTGTAGATCACTGGGTCGGAAAAGACTATAGAAAATTGTTAAAGAGCGTGTGTACTTCCCCATCGGAAGGCACATAATCGGAAATAATTTTCTTAGTGTCATGTAATGGTGCACACTTAGATGCGAATAATAGTATCCTCCCCATCAGAGTCACTGCTATTATTTCACAGAGCCGAAGTAAACCAACTATCAATCTTACTTGTCAAAAAGTTAGGTTGACAAGATAGTAGGATTGATGGGTAAAACCTCCTCTTACGAATGTAGGGATTCGTATACATACACACCATCGGGGCATGTGAATTTCTCGGTGTATAGGGGTGTTGGTTGATTTCGAAAATTAATTATTTTGAGGAATCAATTTATTTTCAATTTCTAAAGTAGTGTATGTTGTGATTCTCACGTTTTTCATAATGGCCTTTAACCCACTAGCAACAATTCTTAAGGAAAACAAACTTACTGGCTCAAACTATATAGACTGGAAGAGGAACCTTGACATTGTCCTTACTGCTGATGAGTACAAATTTGTACTCTTCGAGGAATGTCCGGAAAGGCCTAGAGAGGACTATGGTGAAGAGTTGAAGCAGTGTTACAAGAAGTGGGTCAAGGCGGATGAGATGGTGCGGTGCTACATTCTTGCATCTATGTCGAATGTGCTGCAACATCAGCATCAGGCCATGCCCACTGCCAGTGACATGATGCAGAACCTCAAAGATCTCTTCGAGCACTAAGGTCGAGTTGCTAGGCAGCCCGCAATGAAGAGTCTGATGATGACCACTATGGTCGAAGGGACACCCGAGAGGGATCATGTCCTAAAGATGATGGCTCACCTCAATAAGATTGAGGTACTGGGAGCACAGATTGATGGGGAATCCCAGGTCGATATTATACTCCAGTCTCTACCTAAGAGTTTTGAGCAGTTCAGGCCTAACTATAATATGAACAAAAGGGATTATATGTTGGGTGAACTGCTAGGAGAAATCTAGGCGGCAGAGGGCCTCATTCGTCAGAACTCGCAGGCCTTAGTAACTCAAAGGGTTTCTTCTTCTATGCCGAAAGGCAGGAAGAAGAAGAAACAAGGAGGGCTCAAGAAGGCAGCAGCATTGCAGGGACCCCGAACTAGCGTGAAGAAGCCGAAAGGCAAGTGCTTCACGTACAAGCAAACTGGGCATTGGAAGGCGAACTGTCCCCGTCGACAAGACAAAGGTATTTCTTCAGCCTTAGTCGTTAAAAAATGTTTAGCGGTGCTATCTACCTGTACCTGGTGCATAGATACGGGAGCCACTGACCATGTCTGCAATACTTTGCAGGGGTTCCAGGAAACCCAACAGCTAGCTGATGAAGAAATCGTGGTCTACATGGGCGATGTTATAAAAGTGGCAGCAGTTGCAGTGGGAGTTTTTTATTTGTCTTTTGAGAGAAATAAATTGTTAGTTCTAAGAGATTGCCTTTATGTACCCTCATTTAGAAAGAATTTACTTTCAATTTCTAAGTTGATTAAGGATGAATATTCTGTTGCTTTTGATAACAAAGTTGTTTTAAAAAGAAATAGAGAGATTATCTGTTCAGGTACAATGGTTAGCAATCGTTATACTCTAGAACCAATTACTCCCACAATGCATACTGAAGTAAATAGTTCATCATCTAACTTAAATAAGAGAAAGGAGCCTTCTAAGATGAATCGGACGTATCTTTGGCACCTTAGGCTTGGTCATATTAACCTTAGTAGGATTCAGAGGTTGATAGCCAATGGGCCCTAGGTTCATTGGTGGTGGAGGATCTCCCGACCTGTGAGTCTTGCTTAGAAGGTAAGATGACCAAGAGGCCGTTCAAGGCTAAGGGGTATAGGGCCAAAGATGTGTTAGAACTGATTCATTCTGATTTGTGTGGTCCTATGTCAATCCAGGCTAGAGGTGGCTTTGAAAACTTCATCGCCTTCAATGACGATTATTCAATGTATGGGTGCATTTACCTAATTCGCCGCAAGTCTGAATGCTTTGAAAAGTTCAAGGAATTCAAGGTTGATGTGGAGAAACATCGAGGTAAAAGTATCAAGATACTGCGATCAGATTGTAGTGGCGAGTACCTCTTTGGAGAGTTCAGGACATACCTGTCAAAATCTGGGATTCAGTCCCAGCTAACTGCACCCGGTAGACCCCAACAAAACAGAGTTGTAGAAAAAAGGAATAGGACTTATGGAAATGGTTAGTGTTGGATCGAGAGATGCGAGAGAGGGGGGGGGGTGAATGTCGCAATTCGTTCGGATTTAAAAAGAGCGGGTGCGCAGCGGAAATAAAAGAGAACACAATAACGCAAACACAGCTGGTTTACTTGGTTCGGAGCCTGGGTCGACTCCTACTCCAAGGCCCACGGTCGTTGACCGTTTTCTGCGGGCAATTCTATAAGTTCGCAAAAGTTTACACACAAATAATAATAAAAATATTCTCGTAAACTTAAATACAACTCTTGTTACCGACGTCCGGTGAAGATTGAAGTTCTGGAGCAGCGGGACGTCGTCGGCTTGAGTTGGCAGCTTTCTGGAGCGTGTCGTGGAAGCAGAAGAGCGTAGAATTGTCGAAGGAATTCGTTGTACTTTGAAGAGGGTCGAGGCCCTCTTTATATAGGGCAGGGGGCGCCCGACATGCTCGGGGCGCCCTCCACGTGGCTGCAGATCCGGCGATGCTCTAGTCAAAGCTGATCTCGTTATCTTCGGGATTGTTTTTGACTGGGGCGCCCGACGCGCACGGGGCGCCCGATTGACCGGTCAAACTTTATCACCGAGGCTTCGCGAGGGTGAGCTGCAGCCGCCTTCAGTGGCGTGGCACAGTGGGCGCCCGAGACACGCGGGGCGCCCAACATGCGGGGCGCCCGACACACGCGGGGCGCCCCCAATTGCGCTGCTGTCGGGGCGTTTACCTCTCTGCTGACTTTGGGTTGACTCTGGGGCGCCCGACACATCCGGGGCGCCCTGCTCAGCTATGGCCTCACTCCTTTGAGGCTCTCTGAGCTGCAGAAACACAGTCCTTCGGTCCTGCATCCAGGGTTAGTCCAAAACAGCAAATAATAAGTTAGTTAAAACAGCCTTAGCTATCTTGGTTCTGACTTTGGGTCTCCAAAATGGAGCCCTAGGTCGAACCGACGCCTAATGTTCCCTCTAGGGGAACGCGTCCTCACCTACTCCTCTCGGGAGAGTTTTACCTGGTGCCAACCGGATCCTCCAGTTGGACTTTTGCCTGACGGTCCTTTGTCAGGGCTTGGATGCCGAGCTGTCCTTCGCCCGGTGCCTAGCATTCCTTTGCTAGGGCTTTAGTCCCAGGCTGTCCTTCGCCTAGAGCCTAGCAGTCCTTCGCTAGGTCTTGGATGCTGGCAGTCCTTCGCCAGTTGCCTAGCAGTCCTTCGCTAGGGCTTGGATGCTGGCAGTCCTTCGCCAGTTGCCTAGCAGTCCTTTGCTAGGGCTTGTCCATTCTGGCAGTCCTTCGCCAGAGCCTAGCGGTCCTTTGCTAGGGCTTTTCCTGTCTGGCAGTCCTTCGCCAGTGCCTAGCATTCCTTCGCTAGGGCTTTCTTTCCTGGCATTCCTTTACCAGTGCCTAGCAGTCCTTCGCTAGGGCTTTTTCTGCACACTCAGTGAACAACGTTAGATCACAAATAAACTTAACTTTGAATCCTTTGCCAATATCAAAACACAGGTTCGATATGGTGCTTCCTGCACCAACAGTTAGGTCAATGATGAGTTATTCAGACTTACCTGATTCGTTCTGGGGATATGCTCTGGAAACAGCAGCGTACATACTGAATATAATTCCATCTAAGTCAGTCCCTCATACTCCCACAGAACTGTGGACTGGGCACAAGCCCAGTCTAGGACATGTTCAGATTTGGGGTAGTCCAGCACATGTGCTGAAGGGAGATACTGATAATTTGGAATCTCGTACGGAGGTACGTTTGTTCGTGGGCTGTCCTAGGGGAACGAAGGGTGGTCTGTTCTATAGTCCTAAGGATCAGAAGGTAATCGTTAGCATGAATGTCAGATTTCAAGAAGAGGACTATGTGATGAACCATAAGCCCAAGAGTAGACTAGTGCTTGAAGAGTTAAAAGAGGACGTTCCGACCTTAGGACCAATTGTACAAGAGGGCACACCACAAGTCACGGCACCACGTGTCACTAAGGATACACAGGTGGTGCCTCGTCGCAGTGGGAGGGTTGTTAGACAGCCTGAAAGGTTCATGTTTTTGGGAGAGTCTTCGGACTTGGTCTATGATAATCATGAACTGGATCCCTGGACCTATGACGAGTCCCTCCAAGATCAGGATGCAGATTCTTGGAAAAGGGCAATGAACTCTGAGATAGAATCAATGGATTCTAACCATGTCTGGGAGTTAGTAGAACCACCCAATGGTGTAAAAGCCATTGGATGCTAGTGGATCTACAAGAGAAAGAGAGGATCAGACGGGAAGGTTGAGACCTTCAAAGCTAGGCTTGTTGCGAAACGGACATTCAGAAAGTGGGTATCGATTATGAGGAAACCTTTTCACCAGTAGTCATGCTTAAGTCGATCCGGATTCTCCTATCTATTGCAGCTCATATAGAGTATGAGGTATGGCAGATGGACGTCAAGACGGCTTTCCTTAACGGAAGTCTTGAGGAGACCATCTACATGCAGCAACCAAAAGGGTTCATTGCAAAGGGAAAAGAGCATCTAGTGTGCAAGCTTAATCGATCCATTTATGGATTGAAGCAAGCTTCAAGATCTTAGAACATCCACTTTGATGAAGTAATCCAGTCATATGGATTTACTCAAAGCCCGGATGAGTCATGTGTATACAGAAGATGTGACGGAAACGTCGTGGTGTTTCTTGTACTTTACGTAGATAACATTTTGTTAATTGGCAACAATGTCAAAGTGTTATCAGACATAAGGGTCTGGCTATCAAATGTTGGGATCTCTCAGCACCAAAACCCAAAACGTAGCGGAAACAAGATCCCTCGAGCGATCCATGCGAAAGAAAAACGCGTACACAGTTCATCTATCTAATAGATCTATCTACAGTGTATACCTTTGGAGTGTGTCCTTCGCTTATCCCGCTCTTCCAAGATGCGCCGGATCTCTTGCACGTTCAAGTGTCCGTGCCTCTATTCATATCCACATGGACACGATCTCTCAACTTCGGGAAGAACTACCTTAGTTGTACTAGCAACTTGAGGTAGTTCACAAGACCACCAAGAACCCAAAAGAGGGTTTTGGCCAAGATGGAGAAGAGGAAGAAGAGAGGAAGGGAAGAAGGGAAAACTCTCACTTGTCATTCAAAATGACTAGACTCTCTTTTATATTCATCCCATGAATATGAAGAGTCTTTTGTCTCTTTGACTTCCCTTCATTAAAGCCAATAAAGAGCACATCTTTTAATATGACTCTTCACCTTCTCTTCATCCAAAGAAGAGAGATTTTTCTCTTTCCGTCATTAACCACTTTAATGAATTTCCCCTGCAATTCCAACCGGGCCTCTCGGGCTTTCGATTAGGTCTCCCGACCAAGTCTGCCGAGCAAGTCACCGAGCTCCCGACCCAGTCTGCCGAGCTCCCGACCCAGTCTGTCGAGCATCGAGCTCCCGACCCAGTCTGCCGAGCGCTGACCCAATCTGCCGAGCTCCAAGCTCCCAACCAAGTCCCTGAGCTCCTGACCCGAGCTCCTGACCCGAGTCTCCCGAGCTCCTGTCCCGAGCTCCCGAACTAGTCTCTTGAGTTCCCAACTCGAGCTCCCGATCAGATCTCCCGATCAGATCTCCCGAGTTCCCAACTCGGGCTCCCGATCAGATTTCCTGAGTTCCCAACTCGGGCTCCGGAAGCATCATGTCCTTAGTGTGTGACCCAATAGGTTCTCGTGACATTGGCAATGCGCCTAAATGCTTTAGACACATAAGCAACGAGCGGCATCTAGCAATGCATCATTGCTACCCAAGTAACAAGAAAAGTCGAGATCCGACTAAACCTCCGTGACTATGATAATGTATGACCTTGTCCTTCTATCCTTGATATCTAGATTGACCAATGAGGCATAGACCGTGTCATCCTCGATCAATCTATGTGTTTCTTGATCCCCGAGTAGACTCACTCAAACAAATGAGCTCAATATCTCATATTGACTCATTTGAGAATGATCATGCGTTTTAGTAGTTCTACTCGATCAAGGGGGCCACAAATATCACTCCCGTCATATGGGAGGGATAGATCCCATCTACATCACTCACATCCCTCCGCATAATTCATTACATACCCAGTGATCGCCTTTATAGTCCACCCTATTACGGGTGACGTTTGACGATACCAAAGTACATAACTCCTTATGAAGGGAACCGTAGTGACTTCAGGTCTAAGGACTATTCATACTAATAGTCACATGAGAAAGTTTATGACACTCATATGACAATCTATCAAACTTTCTCATGGCGGGTCAATTCAGTACACATTCTCTAATATATACCCATGTGTCAACTTGATATCACATATCCATAACTTGTGAGCTCAAGTCATCAATTGACTTACATGCTAGTCTCCATGTATTAATATTGTCCCTGAATATTAATGCTTGACTAGGAATAATTTAGTGTAGTGTTCTCTACATTATCTCACTATCGATTCAACCAATCGATATAATGTAGATAAGAACCTACTACACAAGGACATTATTATACTTAGTTATTTGGCACAAAGAATAAAGTAAGTATAATAACCAAACATGCCTTTATTAATGATAGAATATGATACAAAAAGTCCCTAGTCAATCATCCATAATTGGCTCTAGGGCTCCTACTAACATCAAAGCAGTTTGATATGATGGACTTAGGAGAAGCGGGACACATCATTGGGATCAAGTTTATAAGGATCGCCAGAAAAGGATGTTGTGATTATCCCAAGCTTCATATGTTGACACTGTCTTGTCTCGTTTTAGCTTGGAAAATTCCAAGAAGGTTTCCTACCCCTCAGGCATGGAATTCCTCTATCCAAGGAGATGTGTCCGAAAACATCAAAAGAGATAGAGGAAATGAAGGCGGTTCCTTATGCTTCAGCAGTAGGAAGCCTCATGTATGCTATGTTCTGCACGAGACCTGATATCTATTTTGCCATAGGCATGGTTAGCAGATATCTAAGTAACCCTGGACAGAGACATTGGAATGCGGTAAAGCATATATTGAAATACCTGAGACAGACTAGGGATTATATACTAGTTTACCGGGCAGACCAATTAGTCCCTGTGGGTTATACGGACTCAGATTTCCAGTCAGATAGGGACAAGAGTAAGTCTACCTCGGGGTTTGTGTTTACTTTAGGAGGTGGAGCCATTGTTTGGAGGAGTGTCAAGCAGAAATGTGTGGCAGACTCCACCATGGAAGATGAATATGTGGCAGCCTCTGAGGCAGCCAAGGAAACTGTATGGCTCAGAAACTTCATCATGGACTTAGATGTGATTCCTGGTTTTGCCAGATCTATGACAATCTTTTGTGATAACAGTGGTGCAGTTGCAAACTCGAAGGAACCACGAGCCCTTAAGGTGAGTAAACACATAGAGCGCAAGTACCACCTGATACGAGAAATCGTAAAGTGAGGAGAAGCGGTTGTCACCAAGATTGCATCAGAGGACAACCTCGCAGATCCATTCACGAAAGCTCTTCCAACTAGAGCTTTTGATCGACATGTGGAGGATATGGGAGTCAGATGTATGGCAGGGAGAGAACAGCAATGTCTTTAAGTATAAGTGGGAGATTGTAAGATGTGTATACTGAAAGACATGAATTTCTTTATATGAACATCTTAGTTATGAAAAGAGAATCACAACTACACTAGGTGCCTGTTTACATTAGTACATGCATGAAGTCCAATTACTTTGCATTGTAGATAACATGGTGTGTGGTGTCAGATGGAAGATCATGTTATCAGTTCCTTGCTTAGTATAAATAGAGGCCCACAACCGAGATGGAATTGGACAATCCATCAGGATGGTTGTAGTGTAATTAGGTGTGGTTGGTCCTGACTATAGAATTACACTAGTATGCTTTGAGTACGTTGAGCAGGACTAAAACTCGAGGTTTCCAATTTATACTGACTCGATAATTGGATAGGACCTCAGTTTATATTATGGAGTATGATCCCTTAATCCCGATATAATAACGGGCATATATTATTTACTATTATTTCATTGATTTACCAATGGGTGAGATCTATTCTGTTAGATCGATAAGCCCGGTAAGTTGGGAGATAATATTAATAATATGATGTGCTGTTGATTATTGACGGAGTCCGTGTCCTGGTGAGTCGGGTTGATGATGCCCCCTTGATGAGCTCGAAAGGTTCGTCATGCTAAACCCTCCAGGTGGATTTGATCCGGCATGATGATAAGGTCGAGTGGTACTAGTAATGGACTCAGAGCTTAATTAATTTGAATTGTCAGTAATTTAAATTAATTAACGAAAATTTGAGATCTTAAACACGGGGGGATGGATAACTCGTAATATGTGGAGCCCATATGAAAATATGGGGGTTGGTGAGGATGTTCAATTAAGATTCTTTAGTGGAATGGATTTTAATTAATGGATCGAGTTTAGATCCATTGTGTTGGTGTCGGAAGCACCATATTGAACCTGGTTTTGATATTGGCAAAGGGTTCAAAGTTAAGTATTATTGGTGCTCTAACGATATTACTCAAGTGTGCAGGAAAAGTCCTAGGAACACTAGGCACGAAGTCCTGGTTCTAAGAATTGGGCACTAAGTCCTGGTCGCGAGCTGGGCAACTAAGTCCTGACATAAGATTGGGCAATAAGTCTTGGTCGTGGACTGGGCACTAAGACCTGGCCGAGGGTTGGGCACCGAAGACCTGGTGAATAAAGCTGGGCACTAAGACCTGGTCAAGGACTGGGCACCGAAGACCTGGTGAGTAAAGTTGGGCACTATGTCCTAGTCACGGACTGGGCACGAATACCTAGTGAGTAAAGCTGGGCAAAAGTCCAACCGGAGGAGCCGGTTGGCAAAAAGGTAAATTCTCCCAAGAGGAGTAGGTGAGGACGCGTTCCCCGTAGGAGGGAACATTAGGCGTCGATTGGACCTAGGATTCCATTTGGGAGACCCGATGTCAGAACCAAGACAGCTTAGGCTGTAAACAATGTTTAATATATCATGCATATTTCTTCTTGTGTTTGGAACTAACCCTGGTAGCAGGAAACGAAGGAACTGTGTTTCTGCAGCTCAGGCGCCTCATTGGAAGGAGGCGCCTCACTGGGCTAGGCGCCTGTGTGGATACAGGTGCCCCAGTGCAAGGCCAAAACCAAGCCATCGAAGTAAACTTCCACGAAAGCCTTTGGACCATGTCACAGGTGCCCCAGTCAGCTCAGGCGCCCCAATTGAAGGGATAAGCGCTGGCCGAGTCTGCGGATAGGAGTTCTCGCAGAAGAGGCCACGTGTAGGCACCCCCTACAACACAGGCGCCCTGGCGACCAGTATAAATAGGGGTTCACCCCCAAGGCTTCAGAACAACTTACAAATCTCGCTCTCAACACTTTCGCTCAAGCGCTACGCTCCGACACGCTCTGCACTCGCGATTCAAGCGCCGACGACGACCCGCTGCTCTGAAATTCCATCCACTCCGGTCGTCGGTAACAGCTTAAATTTCTTAAGTGTTGTAACTCTTTTTTAATTCTATATCTATACTTTAAATTGTAAACATTCTTCGAATATAGAATTGCCCATCATAAACGGTCAAAGACCGTGGGCCTTGGAGTAGGATCCGACCGCGACTCTGAACCAAGTAAAACAAACCGTGTTAGCGACTTTGTTTTATTCTTTCCGCTGCGTAATTTCTCTTAATTGTCCAAAAATTTTCGATCGATATTCACCCCCCCCCCCTCTATCGATTTACTCCGATCCAACAAGTCGTATCAGAGCGGGTGGCTCAAACTTGGCGCAACCACCAGTTTGAGAATTTCTTTTTCAGATTTACGTATTTTAAAATATTTTTTTTTCTCGAATTTTCTCGTTAATCGAGGTTGGTGCAACACCACTCGATCTTTTTTTCCACTATAAAAATTCTTCCCGCACTACTAATCCAAGACTCAGTCTTGGAACGAGTTTCCTTATTCTTTTTTAGTTAAATTTTTTAAATGGCCAACCAAGAATGGAACAGTGTCCGCCCACCGCTCTTCTCTGGCATAAATTTCAATTCTTGGAAAACACAAATGGAATCCCATCTGAAGGCTCACATGGACATATGGATGATCATCCATACGGGATTCTCTTTTCCCGTAGAGGATGAATTATCAATCGAGTGGGACAAACTGGATGAACAAACCCTCAACCAAATCGAGACTGATGCTAAGGCAACAGTAATCTTACAATGCGGTTTGACCAAAGAAGAATTGAAGCGGGTCAGATCCTTCAACTGTGCCAAAGAGATGTGGGAGAAGCTAATCAACCTACACGAAGAGAGCTCCGATATTGAGATCTTAGAAGGTGCAATGTCCGAATCATCGGAGGAATCGAACGAAGAAGAAAAAGATCAAGTAAGCTATCTTGCACTCTCAGTGCAAGCACAAGAAGCACAAGAGAGAGATTCTGAACCCGATTTCAAAGCCGAATCCAAACCAGAATCAGAAGATGAGTCTAGATTTGAGACGGCAAGAATCAAGGGGGAGATTCCCAATGAGGAATCAAAAGGAAAAAAGTGTAAATTCAAATATTAAAAATCAAATAATTTGTTACACATGCAGGGAGAGAGGGCACTACAAAAGTAAGTGTCCTACTCGTAAGATACGAACGGCACCACCAACGGCGACAAAGGAACCAGTTCCAAGAGCATGAAAGGACAAGAGTAGCATCCAATGCTTCAATTGCCAGGAGTTTGGGCATTACAAAGATGAATGCATAGATAGAAGAGCCAAAGATTCAGGACAACCTACCAAGATGGGTAATTTTAATTTATATGAAAATCCACTCTTTACTATGAATGCTGATAGTTTACTTAATCACTCTTGGTCAAATTTAGATATGGACACATGCCTATGTAACCTAATTAAATCATGTATACTAATAATTTCAAATTTCAAAATGTTAAGACAAGAAAATGAGACTTTGAAAATTAAAATTGATATACTAGAAAAACTAATTAATAATCTTGCTAACTTAGAAAATCTAGAAATTTCCCCTCATTATGATTTTACTTAATTTTTTTTAATTACTATTCTTAGGACCAGAAATGGTTAATAAGGACTTGACTAGATTAAAATTTGAACAACATAGTATTAGGTGGAGGTGAGATGATAGTACGTTAGGGAAGCCCTTCTAAAAGGGTCAAGTGGGGTAAGGTGTATCCTACTTGGTCTGTTTAGTCTGGTGGAACTAGCCGAAGCTATCGATCCAAATCCTAAACTAGTTAGACCAAAATTTTTCAAGAAGTAATTTGAAAATGAACTTTCGGTAAATGGCTTTGTCAAGGAAAGGGTTGTTGATCCAATAAGGCTACGGCCAAAGAAGGACTCTATGCCTCGCCAAGACCTGGAAGCCAATTACCGAAACTCATTTTTTATTTACTATTTGATAAATTTAAATCTAACACAAGCTTCAATCAAATCATAGTCTTGATCTAAAATCAAAGGATAAAAAATGCATCTCACAAAAAGGATAAGATTACCCTGTTTTGTCACTTAGAAATGGGTGAGATGCTTAGGACCTAAAAGTTACCTGAAAATTATTTAATGTTTGTAAAAAGAACTTCTTTTAGACGATCAATTTATTCTTGAAAAATAAGTGTTGCAAAAGTCACCTTGGGTATTACTTAGGATGTTATTTTAAGGAAAATATCTGCAGTCCAGATTTTGATAGTTATATATTTTTTGGACTTAAGTGTGTTCTGTTTCTCCCTTGGAAATCATTTTAAATATAGAATTTCCTCTTTCCAGTTCTTTATATTAATTTTTTTTCAAAGGGGGAGAGAAAGGAGAAAAGAGAGAGAAATTTTTTTTTCTTCTTCAAAAAAGTAAAGTATAATGTCTAAGTGCTGCAAAATTTTGAAGAAGTGCCTCAAATTGTTTTAAATACTTCAAAATTTTCTTCTAAGTCTTCTAAGTGATTTCAAAAGTTTTCTAAGTGATTTTAAAAGTTTTCTAAGCGATTTCAAAAATTTCTAAGTGATTCAAAATTGTCGAAAAGTATTATTTTTCTAAGTAGAATTTTCCTTAGTAAACAAAAGTTTGTCGAAGTAAAAACCATTGAAATTTTTGACAAATGTTTCTAAGTAAAATTTTCTTAGAGAACAAATTTTTGCAAAAACTTATTTAAAAAAAAATTCTTAAAGAATTGTTTTTCAAATAAAAAATATTTTTTTTAACTGTTCTTAAGTAAATTTTTCTATATGTGCAAAAGTTCAAACCCTTTTAAAATTTGATTTTGAAATTTCTGGGCAAGAAAGTTTTTTTGCAAAGCCTTTTAAGTAAAGGTTTTTTAAAACAAAATTTAGGCTTGCAAAACTTTTTCTAAAGTAGAAATTTGTCTAAGTGTAAAAAAATTTTCTAGTGCAAAGATTTCTGCTCGATTTTGAAAAATACTTAGTCAAAATTAAAAGCACTTAGAAGTATTTGTTGGATCGATAGAATACGATAGAGGGGGGGTGAATATCGTAAAACCGTTTCGGATTATATTGACAGAAATTACGTAGCGGAAATTAAAACAACCAACGCGAACACAAGATTTTTTACTTGGTTTGGAGTCGCGGTCGGCTCCTACTCCAAGGCCCACGGTCCTTAACTGTTTACTGCGGGCAATACTATAATCGCGCAAGTAATTACAAGAAGTTGTACAGTATTAGTGCAGTAAAAATACAATTAAATTCTAACTCTTCGTTACCGACACCCGGTGTGGATCGTTCTTCGGTGCGTAGAGTCGTCGTAGGCGCTTGAACCTCGAGATCAGAAGTTTTCGGAGTAATGCGCTTGAGCGAAGAGTATTGAGGCATTGGAAAAGTGTTGTTCAAAAGCCTTGGGGGTCGAGCCCCTTTTATAGCAGTCCTGGGGGCGCCCGGGACGCTGGGGCGCCCTCCACGTGTCTCTCGATCCGCAAACCTTCATCCAGAACTCGGCCAGCCCTTATCCCTCCAGGATCGGGCTCGAGGTTTGACGGGGGCGCCCGGGAGCACGGGGGCGCCCGGGAGCACGGGGGCGCCCGAGAGCTTGGGTGCGCCTGGCCCAGTGAGCTTCCGAAGTGTTTTCTTGCTCAACTTATTTTGCCTTCACCTTGGGGGCACCCGGGACCTCCGGGGCGCCCTGCCCAGCTATCTGCCCCTCTCCTTTGGGGCGTTCTGAGCTGCAGAAACCCGTTCCTTCGGTCCTACATCCAGGGTTAGTACCAAACAACACAAAGCAAGCATGTTAGTGAATTTTACAGCCGTAGCTGTCTTGGTTCTGACTTTGGGTCTCCAAAATGTAACCCTAGGTTGAACCGACACCTACTGTTCCCTCGACGGGGAACGCGTCCTCACCTACTCCTCTCAGGAGAATTTACCTATTGCCAACCGGCTCCTCCGATTGGACTTTTACCCGGCAGTCCTTCGCCAGGTGCCTAGCAGTCCTTCGCCAGGTCTTTGTTACCAAGCAGTCCTTCGCCTGGTGCCCAGCAGTCCTTCGCTAGGTCTTCGACTCCTAACAGCCCTTCGCTAGGTGCCCAGCAGTCCTTCGCCAGGTCTTCGACTCCTAGCAGCCCTTCGCTAGGTGCCTAGCAATCCTTCGACAGGTCTTTGTTTCCTGGCAATCCTTCGCTAGGTGCCTAGCAGTCCTTCGCTAGGACTTTGTTTCCTGGCAGTCCTTCGCCAGGTGCCTAGCAGCCCTTCACTAGGACTTTGTTTCCTGGCAGTCCTTCGCCAGGTGCCTAGCAGCCCTTCGCTAGGACTTTTTTTCCTGGCAGTCCTTCGCCAGGTGTCTAGCAGCCCTTCGCTAGGACTTTGTTTCCTGGCAGTCCTTCGCCAGGTCCCTAGTAGTCCTTCACTAGGACTTTGTTTCCTGCACACTTAATGAGCACATTAGATAACAAACAATACTTAACTTTGAATCCTTTGCCAATATCAAAACAAGGTTCGATATGGTGCTTCCTACACCAACAATCTCCCCCTTTTTGATTTATGGCAACACAATTCAAAGTTAAGTAAAAACTTATAACAGTTAATAAAAGAAGGTAAAAACTACAATGAAGTATAGCAGTTATAGATTTGAGATCAATGAAGTATATGAGGAAAAAACTTTATTTCTCATACTCCCCCTAAAACCCTAAATACTTGTGTTATAAAATATTATAAAATACTTAACTTTGACCTTTCCTCCCCCTTTGACATATATCAAAAACAAACATGGGTGAACAAGGTAAAAATTTAAAATGTTTTGCAAACCTAAATTTTGTTAAACAACTTTTACTTACAAGGCTTTGCAAAAAGAATTTTACTTAGGCAAAATTTTGAAGTCAAATTTCCAAAAAGAGTTCAACTTTAAGAATTGGGAAAATTTTGTTTTAAAAGAATTTGCACACTTAGAAGAATTTGCTTGGAAGTACTTTGTGTATTTTGAAAAACAAGATATTTAAGAAATTTCTAGACAAGTTTTTCACCAAAAAAAACTTTACTTTGAAACATTTGCCAAAATTTTCAAAAAGTTTTGCTCAGACAAATTTTGTTTACTAAGAAAAATTTTACTTAGGAAAAACCATGCACTTAAAAAAATATTTTGAAACACTTAGAAATACTTAGAAATTTTTGCTTTACTTTTTGAAAAAGAGATAAAAATTTAAATAAAAGAATTTTCTTTTTCTCTTTCATTCTCTCCCCCTTAATGTGAAACTCTTCTCCTTATGTTTTGGACCATTTCTAAGATAGACTTTCCTTGAGAAGGGGAAAATGTTTATGGAAGAATTTAATTTTTAGTTTCACTTTTTCTACTCTCCCCCTTGGCCATATATCAATAAAGAAATTTTTGAAAAATATATTTTGAAAGAAGTTTTAAGAAAAAGTTTGTGTATCAGAGCCTATGGGTTTTGAAAACATAAATATTTGAGTGAGAGAATAATGATAATTTCTAAGTAACACAATTTTGAAATAATGAAGAATTGATGCTCAAAAAATAGAACTGGAGTCAAGTGTATATTCTTATTGAGTCCATGCATAAAAAAATATTTAATCAATAAGTTTACATGTTTTGAATATTTTGAAAAATGCAAATAAAAAGCAAGTACTTTTTGAACAATTGACTTTAAAACATAAGTACTTTGAAAAATTTTATGAATTTGAGAGGTATAAGTACTTTTGAAAAAAAAAATATTAGAATTTTTTAGAGGTATAGTACTTTTGAAAAATCTTATTTTTTAAAAGATAATATTTTACTTGACTTGGTTTCTTTTCCAGTCTGACACAATCCTAGGAAACCTTGTTGACTATAAGGATATTTTCCTAAGTGTCCTAGAAATTCTTCAAACTCAAGTAAATATTATTTTCCATAAGTATTAAAAAAAATGAAAGTATTTAAACAAACTCCCTTATGTTTTCAGACGAATTTAAATAATGTAGTACATGAAAACATATTATTTTGAAATTAGCAAATCCTTTAGTTTGACCTCCCCCTAAACTTGACCCAGTCCTAGGAAGCTTGTTGACCACAAGTATTCTTCCTCTGAGTCTTTAGGGTTGGTTCAAACCACAAGAATTATTTGATAATTCAAAACAAATAATTAAAAGAACTTGTCAGAAAATCTTCTTTTGATTTAGACTTTCTCTAAATTTGACACATCCTAGGAGTCCTTGTAGATCATGAAGTTAATCCTCCTCTGAGTCTTAGGGTTTGTCAAAATTAAAGGAACAATTTTGAATAGCCTTTTGAGTATGATAATTTTCAAGGAGATAGATTTTTGAAAACACAATTTGGAATGATAGCTCAGTT
Source organism: Boesenbergia rotunda (assembly GCA_024364735.1). Lineage (NCBI taxonomy): Eukaryota > Viridiplantae > Streptophyta > Magnoliopsida > Zingiberales > Zingiberaceae > Boesenbergia > Boesenbergia rotunda. Next base: position 111,667 of record JAGFNQ010009038.1, on the reverse strand, counting down.
TTCGAAAAATATTTTGAAATGATAATAATTTTTCAAAGATATGATAATAATTTTTCAAAGAGATAGTAATATACGAAGGTTTTTGAATCAAATTTTTTAAAAACCTTATTTTGAGATGATACTAAGTTTTTAAAAAAAATCTAAAATTAAAAAAAACTCCCCTTGTATCTGACTCGTCTGACTTTATCTAAGTGCTTTTAAGGGTCTTCAGTATTGACTAGGTTTGACTATGTTGACTTGGTTTTACCAATCAATAATTGACCCAATCAAGTCCTAAGTCTTGGTATACTTCAATCAAGACTTAGTTTGATGAGTTAATTTTGAAAACAGATGAAATTCAATTTTTGAAAAATGTTGAGTGGAAAACATTTAGAATTAATTTCGGAAAACAATTGAGTTGATTTTGAAAAAAGATTGAACTACATTATTAGGTCCTAAACATCTCACCCAGTTCTACATGATAAAACAGGTTACCTTATCTGTTTTGTGAGATGTTTTATCTTCGAATTAGTGTTAAATCTAAGATTTACTTAAAATTTTTGTTAGATTCAAATCTGACAATAGTAAAGTGAATTTGATTTTCTATAATTGGCTTCCAGGTCTTGGCGAGGCACTAGGCCTTCTTTGGTCATAGCCTTATTGGATCATCAACCATTTCCTTGACAAAGCCTTTTATAGAAAATTTATCTTCAAGTTACTCCTTGAAAGATTTTGGTCTAACTAGTTTGGGTCTTGGATCGGTAGCTTCGGCTAGTTCCACCAGACTAAACAGACCAAGTAGTGTATACTTGACCTTATTAGAAGGGATTCCCTAATGTACTATCATCTCACCTCCTCCCAATACTAGGTTTTCAAGTTTTAAGTAACTCTTTAGTCCTTAAACTAGTCAATCCTAATTCTAAGCAAAAAAAAAAAACAAAAATAAAAATAAAAAGAAACACACAATTAAAGCAAACAATTATCTAAGTAAGGTCACAATTGGAGTAATAGTCCAGATTTTCGAAATCAGCAAGATTATCAATTAAATTTTCTAACATATTGACCTTATGTTTTAGGGTTTCATTTTCTTGTTTTAATTTTCTGAAATTTGCCTTAATTAATTTACATGAATCAATCACATTATTCAAGGTAAATAACGGATTTTCAAATACTGTAAATTTACCTTTGTCGATTGTTTGTCCGGCATTCTTGGTAGCTCTTTTATCTGTGCATTCACTTTTGTAATGCCCGATCACCTGGCACTTGAAGCATTGAATGCGACTTTTGTCCTTTCGTGCTTTTGGAACTGGTTCCTTTGTCGCCGTCGGTGGTGTCGTTCGAATCTTACGAGTAGGACACTCACTTTGGTAGTGCCCTCTCTCCCTGCATGTGTAACAAATTACATGATTTTTAAAATCTGAATTTACACTTTTACCTTTTGATTCCTTATTGGGAATCTCCCCCTTGATTCTCGTTGTCTCGGATCTAGGCTCATTTTCTGATTCTGTGTCTGAGTCGGACTCGGGTACTGGTTGAAGCTCCTTCTTTGGTGGTTCTTTCAGAGTTTTCCCTGCAATAGAATTTACACCTTCCTCGACCATTACAGTATCTGTTTGATTATTTAATTCTAATTTTGAAAAGAATTCGAAATCAATTACTGTCTCAGTCAATTCGTCGTCTAATTCTGGTTCGACTTTGGATTCGGGTTCAGACTCTGACTCGGTCATTTGTGCTTGGACCGAAAGGGCAAGATAACTTACCTGATTTTCTTCTTCATCTGAGATCTCTTGATGAAGGTTAATCAATTTTTCCTAGATTTCTCTAGCACATCTGCGTGGACCTACTAGCTCGAGTTGCTCCTTGGTTAGGCCACATTGTAGAATTGCAGTTGCCCTTGCATCGGTCTCAATTTGGTTGAGAGTTCGTTCATCCAATTTGTCCCACTCGATTGATAACTCATCTTCTACGGGAAAAGAGAATCCTGTTTGGATGATCAGCCATAAGTCCATGTGGGTCTTCAGAAGGGACTCCATTTCACTTCTCAAAAAATTGAAGTTCTCGCCGGAGAATAGCGGTGGACGGACACTGTTCCACTCTTGGTTGGCCATTTAGTTTAAACCTTGCACACAAGAGAAATAACAGAAATGTACCAAGACTTGGTCTTGGATTAGTAGTGCGGGAGAGAAAAAAAATATAGCCCAACAAAAATATTGCATGAATTTTGAGGTAAAATAATAATAAAAAGTTATGACAAATTTTAGAAAATATTGATTTTATCAATTCTGATTAATGATGAAAAAGTAAGAATTCAATGTTTAAAAAAAATTTGCTCGAATTAGGGTAGCACGAATTTCGAGAAAAAATATTAAAATAATAATAATAAATTTTATGACAAATTTTCAAAAATTGATCGTTTTAACAATTTCAACTTATGGTGAAAAAATGAGAATTCAAAATTGAAAAAGGCGTAAATCCGAAAAAAAATCGAGTGGTGTTGCACCAACCTCGATTAACGAAAAAGAAAAGAAAAATTAACAATTTCGTAAATCCGAAAAAAAACTCTCAAATTGGTGGTTGCACCAAATTTGAGCTACCCCGCTCTGATACCACTTGTTGGATCGATAGAATACGATAGAGGGGGGGTGAATATCGTAAAACCGTTTCAGATTATATTGAGAGAAATTGCGCAGCGGAAATTAAAACAACCAACGCGAACACAAGATTTTTTACTTGGTTCGGAGTCGCGGTCGGCTCCTACTCCAAGGCCCACGGTCCTTGACCGTTTACTGCGGGCAATACTATAATCGCGCAAGTAATTACAGGAAGTTGTACAGTATTAGTGCAGTAAAAATACAATTAAAATCTAACTCTTCGTTACCGACGCCCGGTGTGGATCGTTCTTCAGTGCGTAGGGTCGTCGTAGGCGCTTGAACCTCAAGATCAGAAGTTTCCAGAGCAGAGCGCTTGAGTGAAGAGTATTGAGGCGTTGGAAAAGTGTTGTTCAGAAGCCTTGGGGGTCGAGCCCCTTTTATAGCAGTCCTGGGGGCGCCCGAGACGCTGGGGGCGCCCGGGACGCTGGGGGCGCCCTCCACGTGTCTCTCGATCCGCAAACCTTCATCCGGAACTCGGTCAGCCCTTATCCCTCCAGGATCGGGCTCAAGGTTTGACGGGGGCGCCCGAGACACAGGGGGTGCCCTGCTTGACTTGGTCTTGCTGGCTTCTCGGCTGAATTCAATTCAATTGCTTCGTTGGCTTAACCTAGAGCGCCCGAGGCATCCGGGGCGCCCGGGAGCACGGGGCGCCCAGGAGCTTGGGGGCGCCTGGCCCAGTGAGCTTCCAAAGCGTTTTCTTGCCCAACTTGTTTTGCCTTCACCTTGGGGGCGCACGGGACCTCCGGGGCGCCCCGGCCAGCTATCTGCCCCTCTCCTTTGGGGCGTTCTGAGCTGTAGAAACTCGTTCCTTCGGTCCTGCATCCAGGGTTAGTACCAAACAACACAAAGCAAGAATGTTAGTGAATTTTACAGCCGTAGCTGTCTTGGTTCTAACTTTGGGTCTCCAAAATGGAACCCTAGGTCGAACCGACGCCTACTGTTCCCTCGACGGGGAACGCGTCCTCACCTACTCCTCTCAGGAGAATTTACCTGTTGCCAACTGGCTCCTCCGGTTGGACTTTTGCCCGGCAGTCCTTCGTCAGGTGCCTAGCAGTCCTTCGCCAGGTCTTTGTTATCAAGCAGTCCTTCGCCTGGTGCCCAGCAGTCCTTCACTAGGTCTTTGACTCCTTGCAGCCCTTCACTAGGTGCCCAGCAGTCCTTCACTCGGTGTTCGACTCCTAGTAGCCCTTCGCTAGGTGCCCAGCAGTCCTTCGCCAGGTCTTCGACTCCTAGCAACCCTTCGCTAGGTGCCTAGCAATCCTTCGTCAGGTCTTTGTTTCCTGGCAGTCCTTCGCCAGGTGCCTAGCAGTCCTTCGCTAGGACTTTGTTTCCTGGCAGTCCTTCGCCAGGTGCCTAACAGCCCTTCGCTAGGACTTTGTTTCCTGGCAGTCCTTCGCCAGGTGCCTAGCAGCCCTTCGCTAGGACTTTGTTTCCTACACACTTAATGAGCACATTAGATAACAAACAATACTTAACTTTGCCAATATCAAAACAAGATTCGATATGGTGCTTCCTGCACCAACAGTTTTTACAAAAAACTGAATGTTTGGTTGAGAGGGAGAATGATTACCTCAAGAGGAGATAATGGAAAATTGTTTTAAGTATTCTTTTTCTTTTCTTGCTTGTTAGATGTTCAAATTTTCTTTCTCAAGTACTTAGAATTTATTAAAATATTTTCTGAGAAAGAATACTTAGTTAAGTGTAAATATTGTCAAAAATATTGCTATTAGAAAACTCTTTCAAAAGTCTCTCTACTTAAGAAATTTTTATTCTCCTTAACTTGAGGATTAAGTGGCTAAATGTTCTAAACCTAAACTTATTGATTAAATATTTTAAATTTTTGCTTGTCATGCATGGACTCCATAAGAATATACACTTGACTCCAATTCTGTTCTTGAGCATCAATTCTTCATTCTTTCAAAACTTTGTTGCTTAGAAATTATCATAATTCTTGACATTATTTTACTTAGGATTATTTTTCGCTCAAATTATTATGTTTTCAAAACCCATAAGCTCTGATACACAAATTTTAAATCTTCTTTCAAAATATATTTTTCAAAAGTTCTTGATTGATATATGGCCAAGGGGGATGGTAGAATAAGTGAAATTAGAAATTAAATTCTTGCTTAAACCTTTTCCCCTTTCTCAAAGAAAGTTTATCTTAGAAGCTCTTAAAAATATTTTCACTTTAACCTAAGGTTTTTCTAACTTAGAATCCCCTTCGTGATACCCAAAAAATTTTGTTTCAAAATATTATTTCAAACTGAACTTATGAGTATTTTTATACTTAGAACTCATTTCAAGTATTCTTTCGAAAAGCTTCAAGGGGTAAATTTCAAATCATGAGGGAGCTTTGTGCAATGTTTCAGTTTTGCAATTGGAAATGGTCTAAAACATAAGGAGAAGAGTTTCACATTAAGGGGGAGAGAAAGAAAGAGAGAAAGGAAATTTTTTTCAATTTTTATCTCTTTTTCAAAAAGTAAAGCAAAAATTTCTAAATATTTCAAAAAAAATTTTAAGTGCATGTTTTTTTCTAAGTAAAATTTTCCATAGTAAACAAAATTTGTCTGAGCAAAAACTTTTTGAAAATTTTGGCAAATGTTTCTAAGTAATGTTTTTTTTGGTGAAAAACTTGTCTAGAAATTTCTTAAAGATTTTATTTTTCAAAATGCACAAAGTGTTTCCAAGCAAATTCTTCTAAGTGTGCAAAAAAAAAATTTTATAAACAAAGTTTTTCCCAATTCTCAAAGTTGAACCTTTTTTTAAGGGACATTTGGCTTCAAAATTTTGCCTAAGTAAATTTTTTTAGTAAAATTCTTTTTGCAAAGCCTTGTAAGTAAAAGTTTTTTAACAAAATTTAGGCTTGTAAAACTTTTCAAAATGGAAAATTGACTAAGTGTAAAAAGTTTTTTGTTGGTGCAAATGCTTTTACTCTATTTTTGAAAAACACTTTGTCAAAAACTTAGAAGTTTTACAAAAACTGCATATCATTCGAAAACATAAAAATCCCTATTAGATATTTTCACCCATGAATATTTTTTTGATATATGTCAAAGGAGAAGGAAAGGTCAAAGTTAAGTGTTTTATAACACAATCATTCAGGGTTACTGGGGAAGCTTGAGAAATAAATAAAAAAATTTGGTTCAAAACTGTAAACTTTACTCTGCTCAAAACTGCTAAAATTTAATGGTTTTTACTTTCTTTTCTTAAAGGTTATAATGTTTACTTAACTTTGAATTATGTTGCCATAAATCAAAAAGGGGGAGATTGTTGGTGCGGAAGCACCATATCGAACCTGGTTTTGATATTGGCAAAGGGTTCAAAGTTAAGTATTATTGGTGCTCTAACGATGTTACTCAAGTGTGCAGGAAAAGTCCTAGGAACACTAGGCACGAAGTCCTGGTTCTAAGAATTAGGTACTAAGTCCTGGCCGCGAGCTGGGCAACTAAGTCCTGACATAAGGTTGGGCAATAAGTCTTGGTCGTGGACTGGGCACTAAGACCTGGCCGAGGGGTGGGCACTGAAGACCTGGTGAGTAAAACTGGGCACTAAGACCTAGTCAAGGACTGGGCACTTTAGACCTGGTGAGTAAAGCTGGGCACTAAGTCCTGGTCACGGACTGGGCACGAATACCTGGTGAGTAAAGCTGGGCAAAAGTCCAACCGGAGGAGTCAATTGGCAAAAAGGTAAATTCTCCTGAGAGGGTGAGGACGCGTTCCCCGTAGGAGGGAACATTAGGCATCGGTTGGACCTAGGGTTCCATTTGGGAGACCCAAAGTCAGAACCAAGACAGCTTAGGCTGTAAACAATGTTTAATATATCATGCATATTTACTTCTTGTGTTTGGAACTAACCTTGGTTGCAGGAAACGAAGGAACTGTGTTTCTGCAGCTCAGGCGCCTCATTGGAAGGAGGCGCCTCACTGGGCTAGGCGCCTATGTGGATACAGGCGCCCCAGTGCAAGGCCAAAACCAAGCCGTCGAAGCAAACTGCCACAAAAACCTTTGGACCAAGTCAAGCTAGGCGCCAGTATTAACACAGGCGCCCCAGTCAGCTCAGGCGCCCCAATTGAAGGGATAAGCGCTGGCCGAATCTGCGGATAGGATTTCTCACAGAAGAGGCCACGTGTAGGCGTCCCCTTCAACACAGGCGCCCTAACGACCAGTATAAATAGGGGTTCACCCCCAAGGCTTCAGAACAACTTGCAAATCTCACTCTCAACACTTTCGCTCAAGCGCTACGCTCCGGCACGCTCTGCACTCACGATTCAAGCGCCGATGACGACCCGCTGCTCCAAAATTCCAACCTCTCAACCCGATGACGTCGTTAACAGCTTAAATTTCTTAAGTGTTGTAACTCTTTTTTAATTCTATATATGTACTTCAAATTGTAAACATTCTTCGAATATAGAATTGCCCATCATAAATGGTCAAGGACCATGGGCCTTGGAGTAGGAGTCGACCGCGACTCCGAACCAAGTAAAACAAACCGTGTCAGCGACTTTGTTTTATTCTTTCCGCTGCGTAATTTCTCTTAATTGTCCGAAATTTTCCGATCGATATTCACCCCCCCCCCCTCTATCGATTTACTCCGATCTAACACATTGGTGGGCCAAGATCCAACTCCTCCTCTTGGTCCCCACCTTAGCCCTATATATACCCAAGGAGATCATGAAACCAAGGCTAATCTATCATCCAATCAACCCAAGGCCTTTCTCTCTTTTCCTCTCCCTCTTCTCTCACCTAGGTCACGGCAAAGAGGGGTGGAGGTTTTCTCCTTCACTTTTCTTCTTCCTCCTTCAACCTCTCAGTGAGGTGACCATCACTAGACAAAGGGGGATCCTTCTTCTCCCTTTTGTGGTAGTCAGTGAGCAAGGAAGGATCGTCGGTGACCGATAGGCGGCGTTGAAGAGGGGGTGGCGGCGGCGGCGCAAGGAGAGGGAAGGAGGTGTTTTTCTGGCCGGTTGGGTAGCATAGAAGGAGAGCTCTCTCCTTCTTCTTCTTCTTCATTTACCTCACGAAGGATGCTGCTGTTCCGGCGAGGGCTGGGTGCCTCATGGTGGTCGGCGGCGCAAGGGTTGAGGAAGGAGCGCCGGCGGGTAAACCCTAGGAGCTAGGGTTTTGGTCGGTTTGTGAAGAAAGGATTGTTTGGAGCCTTCGGTGATCTCGGTTCGCGGTAGATCGTCACCCACACGATGTCCGCGAAGGGAGGGACATAAGGTAGAAGACCACGAGGTAATCGGAAAGGTATAACTCTTTCCAAGCTCCATTGATTATCCTTATGTCTATGTTTGTGTTATGTTCACTAACCTCGTCATTTCATGTGTGAAAGTTAATTATTTTGATTAGTAATTATAGTTAATAATTAAATAACTGGACCCCGACCATAAACACAAAAGCTGGCGATCCACTAGTCGCCTTTTCCGCGGTCGAACGGTTAAGCAAATGACAAGGCTGATTTTGGTAAATGGCCGAGTTGTAATTTGGATCGTTCGATACAGCACGAGATGGTTGTAGGGAGACGGGTCTCCATTCGGATTAATTTTTAATCCGTAGACATAGAGAGGTCTCTCGGATCGACCTAGTATTCGCTTAGGAAACCCGCCAAGTCATACCCAACAGTATGAACACAGGCGCCTCATATGCTGTTCTGGAGGCTTGCTTCGATTATGCCTGAAAACACCCTTGTCTGGGGCGCCTGTATCAACACAGGCGCCTAACCTCATTCAGGCGCCTGGGAGCAGAAACTTCCATCCCTTTGTTCTTGCAACCAGGGTTAGTTACAAAACACAAATAACATATAAATGATATAAGTTAAGCATAGTTTAACAGCCTGAGCTGACTTGGTTCTGACTTTGGGCTTCCCAAATGGAACCCTAGGTCAAACCGATGCCTAATATTCCCTCCTACGGGGAACGTGTCCTCACCTACTCCTCTCAGGAGAGTTTACCTTTTTACCAACCAGCTCCACCGATTGGACTTTTGCCCAATCCCCCGGATCAGGTCTTCGAGCCCAGTCCGCGACCAGGACTTATTGCCCAGCTTCACTCACCAGATCTTCGGTGCCCAGTCCACGACCAAGACTTATTGCCCAGCTTCACTCACCAGGTCTTCAGTGCCCAGTTCATAACCAGGACTTATTGTCCAACCTTATGTCAGGACTTAGGTGTCCAGCCCGCGGCCAGGACTTATTGTCCAATTCTTAGAACCAGGACTTCGTGCCTAGTGTACCTAGGACTTTTCCTGCACACTTAGTAGTATTGTTAGATCACAATAAAACCTTAACTTCTGAACTCTTTGCCATTATCAAAACACAGGTTTAACTTTGATGCTTCTGGCACCAACACATGTTTGTAGAACGATCACCAAAATTTGAGAACTTATATTGTTTAAATTGCGTGTTCAAGCTTAAAAAAGCTTTATATAGTTTGAAACAAACACACCGGACATGGTACGAGAGACTCTCTATATTCTTTATTTCTATGAACATTAGGAGAAATAGATCTTGTTCACAAATTATAGTAGAAATGATATTTTTATTAGCTAACATATGTAAGTGACATCATATTTTGGCTATCAAATAAGGTTTTATTCAATAAATTATCATTGTTATGAAAAATGACTTTAAATGAATCTAGCAGGAGCAGAAGAATTGAAGTTTTTTAGACTCCCAATCTATCAAATTAAGGAGGAAATCATTTTCCAAAAAATGAAATATGCAATCAAATTTCTTAAGATGTTTGGTTTGAAGAGTGCCAAGAAGTGTCAAATTAAATAGCCATTACCATTCATGACTCCAAAAGGTAAACAAGTAGTCATATCGATTATGATCCAAGAGGTAAATTAAGTAGGCCTTAAATATTTTAAGTGAGTTATACGCTTTGTTTGCAATTCATATGCATGGCAATCTTGTATCAAAGAGCATCACTTGATTATAGTTCAGAGAATTTTGAAACATCAATATTATTAATGTAGGACTTTAGTATTTAAAGACTAATGTACTCAATTTTATATATTTTAATTATTACTAATTGAATATAAAAGAATGCTCATTTCTTATATCTTCCCTAGTTGGTTAGAATAGGCAAAAAAAAAAATATTGTATACATTCTCATCTACTGAGGTAAAATATATAATCATGGATGAATGTGGCAAATATTTCAAATGATATTGACTATAGATTTAACTACAAAAATGTCCTAATTTTATGTAATACTGTGAACATCATTAATTTGAAAAAGAAAAAAAAAATCTATACATCACTCTGACAAAAAATAAATAAAAAATGAAACATCTCTACATCAAGAACTGTGATTAATGTATAAAAGTTGGCATAGTAGTTAACTATATAAAACTAATCCTTTTCCTAAAACTAAATTTAATACACTTCAAAAAGAACTTGTGTGTGCATTATAGATCAGAATAATCATTCTACACTTGCATGATTACTTAAACTATCCCTATATACTTGGTATATTAGATCATTCATATTTATTAAATGAATATGTTCATCCTACCTATGAAATTGATTTAGCAGCCAACCTTACGTAGAAACCAGAACTATTTAGATAAGAGCATAAATTTTTTTTACACAGCTTGGCAAGCAATGGGAAGATGACTGTCATAAGTTATAAAAAATTCTACAAGGGCATTCCTTGTGCAAGAGCCAGCAAAAAATATACAAGAAAAATGATATTGATTTCATTCATTCCAGAGAATGATCCAAAAGCAGCAACTGTTGTTCGTGTGGGAAGAAAACTGCTACCGTAGAGAAGACTGAATGCATCTCTCAAACCTTGGTATCTGGGATTTGAATATTATAATCTTGTGTTGATATAGATTTAAATGGTGGGAGCAGCAGGATGCAAGCAAGGATGACATGAAAGAATCACAGTGGGCAATCAATCGACCATGGTGTTGTCCTTGTGAGAAGGACTTAGAGTAGTCTGAGCCTCTGGAATCTTCAGTTCTTGATTTAGAACCCCTTCTACAGAACCTGCCACATATCATCAAGAACATGCAAACTTAGCAGACGAACTATGTGGAAACTTGTGAGATCTGTAATTTTAAAAGAACAAAAATGGAAACAGATTAAAAGAGCAGTGGTACATGTCCAAGACTTCCCTCCTCTTCAAAATTTCATACGACCATAATACTGGATCTGTGTTCTTAGGTAAGGAATCCTGTTGTTGAGACATCTCCTGCAGCCACTGCTCAGCTTTAATACATTCGTTCATGACCTGAACAAAAGACTGTTAATCTCTGGGTGCAATGTGAAAGTAGAGCTATATAAGGCCTAAAACATGAAAATTTTGAAACTTACAGCATCTCGTTCAGAGGTTGATGACGAAGATACAACCATTCTATAGTCAACAATGCACTTCAAAAGTTCTCTTGTAGCTTGAGTTCTAGCTTCATTATGCTTGTATCTGTTTTCAATGGGATCTACCAGCTATCGGGTACCAGGAAACAATATAGCAAATGCAAGAGTGAAACTCTTGAAATAGGAGATTCTCATATTAAATGTTCATACAAAGACATATCAGTTCAACATCACAATGTGGAGAAAATATGATTACAAGCACCACAATGATAAAAAGAGCTATGATAGGGAGAGTGAAAATGGGAGAGTGAATGGTAGAGTGAATGACGTGGTACTTTACATGCACATGTCTAATTTTTCGCTTGGACACCATCGGCAGCCTTCGGCCGCCACCCCGAATCAAACTATATCCTAGGAGGCACGGAGAACCCGTCAGAGATCGCTGCATGCAAAGTGTCACGTTATTCACTCTACCATTCACTCTCCCATTTTCACTCTCTCTATCATTTTTCACGATAAAAAATTCAGTAAACAGTAAACACCAGCACATCCTAGAGATCAGGATTTACCTAGTTATATTTGATATCTGCACAAAATGGCCACATGCAATAATGGAAAATAAGCCACAAGTATAACAAGGTGTTGACCACCAGATTGACAGTGTGTATAAAGATAATTGTTTTAACATCATGCCACTGAAAAAAGCCACTTGGATATGAAATTGCAAAAGGTGAAATGGTCAACCTTATCCCTAGGAGATGGGAACGTTCAAATTACAAAGTACATTCAAGAAGGATTAGGGTCATGTTACTTGTCAAAGAATGCATTTAAGTTCATCTAATCTTGAGATATCAATACTGATGCAGGGTGACTCTACCACACTGACTGAGAGCCAATTGGGTATAGACACATGTCCCGGCATGCACTCTTGATAGTGGCTAACATTCTTGAGGGAGCAAACCTATCACCTCACCATGCCATCAATATGTAACTGTTAGTAGAAGCCCTAGAGTCAATTATATGTTTATTGACTAGGAATATTTTGTATCATATTCTATCATTAATAAAGACATATTTGGTTATTATACTTACTTTGTATTTGTGCTAAATAACTAAGTATAATAATGTCCTTGGGTAGTAGGTTTTTATCTACATTATATCGATTGGTTGAATCGATAGTGAGATAATGTAGAGAACACTACTCTAAACTATTCCTAGTCAAGTATTAATATTCAAGGACAATATTAATGCATAGAGACTACCATGTAGGTCAACTGATGACTTGAGCTCACAAGTCATGGATATGTGATATCAAGTTGACACATGGGTCTACATTGGAGAATGTGTACTGAATTGACCAGCCATGAAAGAGTTTCATAGATTGTCATATGAGTGTCATAAACTTTCTCATGTGACTATTAGTATGATTAGTCCTTAGACTTGAAGTCACTACGGTTCCCTATATAAGGAGTTATGTACTTTGGTATCGTCAAACGTCACCCGTAACAGGGTGGACTATAAAGGCGATCACTGGGTATGTAATGAATTATGCAGAGGGATGTGAGTGATGTAAATGGGATCTATCCCTCCCATATGACGGGAGTGATATCTGTGGGCTCCTTGATCGAGTATGACTACTGAAACGCATGGTCATGCGCGAATGAGTCAATATGAGATATTGAGCTCATTTGTTTGAGCGAGTCTACTCAGGGATCAAGAAACACAAGATTGGCACGGTCTATGCCTCATTGGTCAATCTAGATATCAAGGATAGAAGGACAAGGTCATACATTATCATAGTCACGGAGGATTAGTCGGATCTCGACTTTTCTTGTTACTTGGGTAGCAATGATGCATTGCTATATGTCGCTCATTGTTTATGTGTCTAAAGCGTTTAGGCGCATTGCCAACGTCGCGAGAACCTATTGGGTCACACAGTAAGGACATGATGCTTCGGGAGTTCGGGAGCCCGAGTTGGGAACTCAGGAGATCTGAGCCCAAGTTGGGAACTCGGGAGATCTGATCGGGAGCTCGAGTAGGGAGCTCAGCACTCGGCGGACTGAGCTGGGAGCTCGGCAGACTGAGTCGGGAGCTCGGCAGACTAAGTCGGGAGCTCGGCACTCGATAGACTGAGCTGGGAGCTCGATAGACTGGGTCGGAGCTCGGCAGACTGGGTCGGGATCTTGGCACTCAGGAAACTTGGTCGGGAGACCTGGTCGGAAGCCTGAGAGGCCCGGTCGGAATTGCATGGAGGAAAGAGAAAAAGTCTCTCTTCATTAGATGAAGAGAAGGTGAAAAGTCACATGAAAAGATGTGCTCTTTATTGGCTTTGATGAAAGGAAGTCAAAGAGACAAAAGACTCTTCATATTCATAGGATGAATATAAAAGAGGGTCTAGTCATTTTGAATGAAGTGTGTGTTGGGACCGGGTGCATGTTGACATGGATGCGGGTTCGTAATTTTAAAAATTAATAACGTGCAGCGGAAGGTTTAGCATAAATAATTTCTCAAATTATTTAACCACACATCTAAGCATGCAATTTTATCTTGTGTAGACATGATCATATATTTAAAATTTTGCAAAAACATAAACTAATTTACGTATTACCTCGCGTAACTCGAAGGAAGGGACGAGATCCAACCGTAAGCATCCCTTGGAAGCTCCGCCTCTATTCGCGTCCACGCCGAGTATCTTCGGGATGACTTCGCAAAGCCACGAGTTTCGTGTTCTCGAGAACTACTAGACTCTCCGAGAACGCGACGAAAAAACTAAGAGAGAAGTCAGAAGACTAACCACAAAAGGATGGCCGACTGTGTTGGGACCGGGTGCATGTTGACATGGATGCGTGTTCGTAATTTTAAAATTAATTACGTGCAGTGGAAGGTTTAGCATAAATAATTTCTCAAATTATTTAACCACACATCTAAGCATGCAACCTTATCTTGTGTAGACATGATCATATATTTAAAATTTTACAGAAACGTAAACTAATTTACTTGTTACCTCACGTAACTCGAAGGAAGGGACGAGATCCAACCGTAAGCGTCCCTCGAAAGCTCCGCCTCTATTCGCGTCCACGCCGAGTATCTTCGGGATGACTTCACAAAGCCACGAGTTTCGTGTTCTCGAGAACTACTAGATTCTCCGAGAACGCGACGAAAACCAAGAGAGAAGTAATCACATCGGAAAAACTCACCACCAAGGTTGGCCGGAATCACAATTCCGGCGAGAAGGAGGAAGATGACTTGCGCCCAATCCCAAGGTGATGATGGCCGGAGAGGAAGATCGTCCCAACGGAAGAACATTGTCGCCTCGGTGCTTCTCCTTGTGCTCACGGCAAGAAGAAAGGGGGAGAGGCTTGTGGCCGGCCAAGATGAAGAAGGGAGGAGAGGGAGAGAGCCCAAGCAAGAATACTTGGATTATTTCGAATGAATTCCAAGCCTTGCCTTGGGTCCTTTATATAGTGGTCTCTCAACCGCCAAGTCTCTTTTTTCTTATGGAATAAATTTTTATAAGAAATTTATCATATAAATATTCTATGACTTATTCCATCATGCCAAGTCTTGATTTTATATCATGGTTAAAATCATATTTTAATTCATGATAAAATCAACCAAGTTTTTTTTTTCTTATGGAATAAATTTTCATAAGAAATTTATCATATAAATTTCTTTATATAAATTTCGTTATTATAGTAAATCAATCCATGATTGATTTTATAAAATAAAATAAACCTATCCATGGTTCATTTTAATTTCCATGAAAAATAAATTTCTTTATATAAATTTCTTTATCATGGTAAATCAATCCATGATTGATTTTATAAAATAAAATAAACCAATCCATGGTTCATTTTAATTTTCATGAAAAATAAATTTTATATAAATTTCTTTATCATGGTAAATCAATCCATGATTGATTTTATAAAATAAAATAAACCAATCCATTGTTCATTTTAATTTTCATGAAAAATAAACCAACCCTTGGTTTATATAAAAAATTTATATCATCCATAATTTTATAAAACAAACCACACTTGATTTATTTTATAAATTGAACCAAACAATTTGGTTTCCTCCCTTTGTTGTGGCCGGCCAAGCAAAGAGGGTGGGGACCCTCTTTGGCCGGCCTATCCAAGCCACGCCCCAATGAATTAAACTCATTTAATTCATCTATTAAGTCTTCAAAAGACTTAGCCATTTTACGCTTCTGATGCGTCTCTGAAAATTCAGATTCGACTTATCGTTTGGCTCAACCAAACCTAATCTCTCTTGATTGGAAAATCTAATTTTCAACTCGTTTTAAATCACTCGGATTACTCGTAGTGCGTGTGACTAAATAGGCTTTCGACTTATGTTGGTCGTCTATAATTAAGCAATTATTGAACGATCATGAGTGGCACCTAGTAGTACATCATGATCCCCAATTAATCGAAAGATCAACGGTTGACCTCAGAAACAATTCTGAAACCCTTCAGCAGCTATAATGAATCGTGCCTCATTCCCTTCACCATCTTATACCCACTTGGTTTAGGACATGGTCTATGTGTGTCAGTCCCCACTAGGCTGACTACGTCACACCTAGCCCAAGTAACGTTTTCTCGTCCTACGGATTCTAATTACTCTCATGTATCTAAGAGATTTATACTCTGAACATGTCATGCTCTGGCCAGAGGCTTTGAGTAACAATCCGACGATAGGCCTTGGGTATACATCTCCTCATAAGGAGTGGTGAATCCTTTGTAGGTTGTTCAAACATCTTCGGGCACTTCAGCTTATACCCAATCATCCTGGGTCCACACCTCCTTGGAGATGCTTGCTTAAGATGTCAAAGTATAAGTCTTCATGACCAAGATGACTTGAACACCGCAAGTCAAAGGAACATCGCACTTAAGCTGCAGTAAGAACTTCACTGACATGTCTATATGTAGACTACCATATGAAGTTTTACAGCCAGCCACTCCAATGAACTAGTTCCTTTAACTAGCATTCATGTTTATCTCCGGACATCCCAATGTCACCAGCCAGTGAGAATCAGCTGATTAGAGAATAACCCATGCTAGTCTCAACAGAATTGATAGTGTTCGTTTTTATCAATTCATCGACTAGGGACAATTTCAATACTTCACAATTGCACATGTAGAGATAATCACTAGTTGTGAATTTATCACAAATTCTCTCATGCTGTGAATTGTATTGCGGACATTCAGTAAATGAGTTTAAGATCTCAATCAAATACATAAACATGTATACTCAAATAGTGAATATTCATTTATTAAAATAAATGATTACAATCATAAGGCGATTGCCTTAGGACACTTTTCTCATATCACTAACAGACTGGTGCTCCTTCTTGGGGCTGGTTGGAACACAGCAAGAAGGGGAGAAGAGAAGGAGAAAAAGAGAGGGAGAGAGCATATGCCTTCATCACTTCGATTATTTTTAAGCCTTGCCTTGGGTCCTTTATATAGTAGCCTCTCAACCATCAAGCCTCTCAAATATGGAATAACTTATTCCATCATGCCAAGTTTTATTTTATATCATGGTTAAAATCATATTTTAATTCATGATAAAAATCAATCAAGTCTCTTCTCTCCTATGGAATAAATTTCCTTATCATGGTAAATCAATCCATGATTGATTTTATAAAATAAATCGATCCATGGTTCATTTTAATTTCCATGAAAAATAAATCAAACCTTGGTTTATTATATAAAAATTTATATCATCCATAATTTTACAAAACAAACCACACTTGGTTTATTTTCTAAATTTAACCAAAAACTTGGTTCTCTCCCTTTGTTGTGGTCGCCAAGCAAAGAGGATGGAGGCCCTCTTTGGCCGGCCCATCCAAGCCAAGCCCCAATGAATTAAACTTATTTAATTCATCTATTAAGTCTTCAAAAGACTTAGCCATTTTACGCTTCCGATGCGTCTCTGAAAAATTCAGATTCGACTTATCGTTTGGCTTAACCAAACTTAATCTCTCTTGATTAGAAAATCCAATTTTCAACTCGTTTTAAATCCCTCGGATTACTCGTAGTGCGTGTGACTAAATAGGCTTTCGATTTATGTTGGCCGTCTATAATTAATCAATTATAGAACGATCATGAGTGGCACCTAGTAGTACATCATGATCCCCAATTAATCGAAAGATCAACGGTTGACCTCAGAAACAATTCTAAAACCCTTCAGCAGTTATAATGAATCGTGCCCCATTCCCTTCACCATCTTATACCCACTTGGTTCAGAACATGGACTATGTGTGTCAGTCCCCACTAGGCTCACTACGTCACACCTAGCCCAAGTAATGTTTTCTCGTCCTACGGATTCTAATTACTCTCATGTATTTAAGAGATTCATACTCTGAACATGTCATGCTCTGGCCAGAGGCTTCGAGTAACAATCCGACGATAGGCCTTGGGTATAAATCTCCTCGCAAGGAGTGGTGAATCCTTTGTAGGTTGTTCAAACATCTTCGTGCACTTCGGCTTATAGCCAATCATCCTGGGTCCACACCTCCTTGGAGATGCTTGCTTAAGATGTCAAAGTATAAGTCTCCATGACCAAGATGACTTGAACACCGCAAGTCAAAGGAACATCGCACTTAAGCTGCAGTAAGAACTTCACTAACATATCTATATGTAGACTACCATATGAAGTTTTACAGCCAGTCACTCAAATGAACTAGTTCCCTTAACTAGCATTCATGTTTATCTCCGGACATCTCAATGTCACCAGCCAGTGAGAATCAGCTGATTAGAGAATAACCCATGCTAGTCTCAACAGAATTGATAGTGTCCGTATTTATCAATTCATCGACTAGGGACAATTTTAATACTTCACAATTGCACATGTAGAGATAATCACTAGTTATGAATTCATCACAAATTCTCTCATACTATGAATTGTATTGCGGACATTCAGTAAATGAGTTTAAGATCTCAATCAAATACACAAACATGTATACTCAAATAGTGAATATTCATTTATTAAAATAAATAATTACAATTCTAAGGAGATTGCCTTAGGACACTTTTCTCATATCACTAACAAACTCCCACTTGGCCTAATGTCAATCGCTACGGTACCCAATACCACAGGCTCTAACATGACCCTCAAACTTGTTTTGAGGCAAGGCCTTAGTTAAAGGATCCGCTAAATTCCTTTCAGTGAGAATTTTCTCAATTTGTATATCATTCCTACTTATAATCTCTCTGATCAGATGATAGCGCCAAAGCACATGTTTGGATCGCTGATGAGACCTTGGTTCCTTTGCTTGTGCAATAGCTCCATTGTTGTCGCAGTAAACCGGTATTGCTTCATCAATGGTTGGAACCACACCAAGTTCTGAGACAAACTTCTTGATCCAGACTGCTCCCTTTGCTGCTTTCGAAGCTGCAATATATTCCGCTTCCGTGGTAGAATCTGCTACGGTGTCTTGCTTGGAACTCTTCCAACTTATTGCGCCTCCATTCAAAATAAATACGTATCCGGACTGAGATTTGGAGTCATCCTTATCTGTCTGGAAACTGGCATCTGTATACCCACGTATTACCATATCACCTTCTCCATATTGTTGGATCGAGAAGAACGATAGAGGGGGGTGAATATCGTAAAACGTTTGGATTCGTAAAAGAGAATTAGCAGCGGAAATAAATAAAGTAAAACACATGCGAACACCATAATTTTACTTGGTTCGGAGTCGCGGTCGGCTCCTACTCCAAGGCCCACGGTCGTTGACCGTTTACTGCGGATAATTTTATATGTGCGCAAAAATAGTTTACAAAATGTATTACAAGAATAGTACAGTAAACTTAAAAGCAGCTCTTCGTTACCGGCGTCCGGTGTAGATTGTATTTTCGGAGTAGAGGGACGTCGTCGGCGCTTGTATCTCGAGTCGGGAGGTTTCCGGAGCAAAGTGCGGGAGTAGAAGAGCATGAATGCGTTGGAAGAATTGTATCTTCAAGCCTTGGGTCGAGGGGCCTTTTTATAACCTCTGGGGGCGCCCGGAACGTTGGGGGCGCCCCCCCCCCCCACGTGTCAACCGATCCGAGCACCTCTCGGTCAGCCGTTATCCCTTCGGGATCGGGCTGAGGTTTGACTGGGGGCGCCCAGGATGCTAGGGGCGCCCGGGTTGACTCTATCCGCTGGTTTCTCGCTGGCTTGACTTTTATCCACTTCGTTGGCTTGAGCTCGGGGCGCCCGGACCATCCGGGGCGCCCGGGAGCATGGGGGAGCCTGGGAGCATGGGGGCGCCCCGCCCAGTTAGCTTCCGAAGCGTACATTTGCTCCACTTCTTTTGTATTCACCTTGGGGCGCCCGGGACACTCCGGGCGCCCTACTCAGCTGCTGCCTCACTCCTTTGAGGCTCTCTGAGCTGCAGACACTCATTCCTTCGGTCCTGCATCCAGGGTTATTCCAAAATAACACAGAGCAATAATATGTTATCTTTATACAGCCTTAGCTGTCTTGGTTCTGACTTTAGGTCTCCGAAATGGAACCCTAGGTCAAACCGACGCCTAATGTTCCCTCTATGGGGAACGCATCCTCACCTACTCCTCTCAGGAGAATTTACCTTTTGCCAACCGGCTCCTCCGATTGGACTTTTGTCCAGCTTTACTCACCAGGTCTTCGTGCCCAATCCACGACCAGGTCTTAGTGCCCACCTTCCGAGCAGGTCTTCGGTGCCCAGCCCTCGGCCAGGTCTTAGTGCCCAATTCCTTGAACCAGGTCTTCGGTGCCCAGCCCTCGGCCAGGTCTTAGTGCCCAGTCCACGACCAGGACTTATTGCCCAACCTTATGTCAGGACTTAGTTGTCCAGCCCACGGCCAAGACTTATTGCCTAGATTACCTAGGACTTTCCTGCACACTTGAGTAACTTTATTAGATCACAAATAATACTTAACTTTGAACCCTTTGCCAATATCAAAACAATGTTCGATATGGTGCTTCCTGCACCAACACATATATTAGGAACACATCTTTAGTTCTTCTTAAGTACTTGAGGATTATCTTGACAGCCGCCCAATGATCCATTCCTGGATCAGACTGGTATCTGCTTGTGAAGCTCAGAGCATACGATACATCGGGCCTAGTACATAACATAGCATACATGATAGATCCTATCGCGGATGCATAAGGAATCTTATTCATGCAAATCCTCTCATCTTCTGTGCGCGGACACATAGACTTCGAAAGGTTGATCCCATGCCTGATGGGAAGGTAACCTTTCTTGGATTCCGACATGCTAAACCTTTCTAGCACTCGGTCTATATATGTAGACTGCGAAAGACCAAGCAATCGTTTTGATCTATCTCTATAGATTCTAATCCCAAGGATATAGGTTGCTTCTCCCAGGTCTTTCATGGAGAAAGTTTTGGACAACCAAATTTTAACTGACTGTAAGACTGATATATCGTTTCCTATAAGTAATATGTTATCGACATATAACACTAGGAATACGTCTGCACTCCCACTAACCTTCTTGTACACACAAGGTTCGTCAGGATTTTGTGAGAAATCAAACTCTTTGATTGTCTCATCAAAACGGATGTTCCAGCTCCTAGATGTTTGCTTTAGTCCATATATGGATCGTCGAAGCTTACATACTTTGGTTTTATTAACCGATGTGAAACCTTCAGGTTGTATCATGTATACATCCTCAAGCAGGTTTCCATTAAGGAAAGCTGTTTTCACATCCATTTGTCATATCTCATAATCATAATGAGCTGCTATGGCCAGGAGCATCCGAATGGATTTAAGCATAGCTACTGGCGAATAGGTTTCGTCATAATCAATTCCTTGTTTCTGACGATATCCTTTTGCCACTAATCTAGCCTTAAAGGTAACAACATTACCTTCCATGTTGATTTTCTTCTTGAAAACCCACTTGCACCCTATGGGCTTAATCCCTTCAGGTGGGTTAACCAAGTCCCATACTTGATTTTTGTACATGGAATCCATTTTCGACTTCATGGCTTCAAGCCATTTATCCCTTTCTGAATTTTTCAGAACATCTTCATAACTGATAGGTTCGTCATCGTTAATGAGTAACACGTCGTTCGATTCACTTATGAGAAATCCGTATCTCTCTGGAATATTCCGTATCCTATCAGACCTACGAAGAAGTGGTGTTGTTTTAGGTTCAACTGATAGCTCATCATTATGAGTTATTGGTTGTAGGTCTAGACTAGGTGTCTCTTTAATGTCTATTGGAGTTTCTTGAACTTCTTCAAGTTCAATGCTACTCCCTCTGTTTTCTTGTAAAAGAAATTCTTTTTCTAAAAATACAGCATGCCTTGAAACAAACACCTTTTGTTCCAAGGGATGATAGAATTAGTAACCTTTCGTTTCCTTAGGGTATCCAATAAATAGACATTTATCAGACTTAGCATCCAATTTATCTAATACAGTCCGCTTTACATAAGCAGGACAACCCCATATCTTTAGGTGAGATAAATGAGGTTTCTTACTATTCCACATCTCATATGGAGTAGTAGAGACTACCTTGGTCGGGACTCTGTTTAGTAAGTAAACAGCTGTCTTAAGCACATAGCCCCAAAAGGATTTTGGAAGAGTTGCATGATTCATCATAGATCTAACCATGTCCATCAAGGTTCGGTTACGCCTCTCAGATACACCATTATGCTGTGGTGTATATGGCGGAGTCCATTGAGACAATATCCCATTGTCCCTAAGATAATCTTGAAACTCTTGACTTAAGTATTCACCACCCCGATCGGATCGAAGTATCTTAATACTTTTGCCAAGCTGTTTCTCTACTTCACTTCTAAACTCTTTGAATTTCTCAAAAGCTTCAGATTTCTGTTTCATTAAGAACACATACCCGAATCGTGAGTGATCATCGATAAAGGTAATGAAGTATCTATAGCCTCCTTGTGCAAGAGTTGACATTAGTCCACATACATCAGTATGTATTAGACCAAGCAATTCTCCCACTGGTTTACCTTTTTCGGAAAAGGGTAATTTGGTCATCTTGCCTTTTAAGCATGATTCGCATGTATCAAATGAACTAGGTTCAAATGATTCCAGAATTCCACATCGGTGTAATTTGATCATGTGTTTCTTGTTTACATGGCCAAGACGACAATGTCACATATAGGAGTCTATTTACACTACAAGAAAAAATGCTTTTAATGACATTGAAAAGTGTCATCATATATTACTTATATTGACATTTTTGATATAGTGACATTAAGTTAAAATGTCCTCTATAGTGATGTCGTCTAAAGTCTTATCACTTATGACAATTCTTAATGTCACTATAAAATAAAAATAGTGACATACTAATAGCATGAATAATTGTTATTGTGACAAAAAATAGTGTCACTATAAGATTTGTAATGACATTTATATATGTTGTTTTATTATAGTAATGATGACAAATTTATATGTCCTTTAAAATTATTTATCAAGACAATTATAAGTGTCTTGAATTTTCTTTTATAGTCATAATAAAAAATGTCACTATTGATAGTTTATAAAGTTAATTTAAAATGCCTTGTTATGTCATTTATAGTGACACATATAAATGTTTGTTATATTAGTTTATAAGGACATTTAAAATTATCATTAATAGTTATTTATTATGACATTTTGAAATGTCTTCATATGAATTTTTTAATGATATTTTTATCTACATAATTTGGTGTTTATTATGACATAAAAAATATCATATATTAATAAATATCTCACCCATTTTCAATATTTTCATGATATAAATATTTACGCATATAACTAATTAACATAAACACAAATAAAAATTTTAAATTGAAATCAAACTACTAATCAATAATTGTCAAATTTTTTACAAGACTGTCAAATTGGTCACCTCAAAAAATATATATGCACTAATCACAATCACAAATGTACCCAATGTATTTAGTTTAAGAACTAATAAAAAATTAAATTTCTCCTAAAGCAAAACATAACTAAACTTCCAAACTTTGCTGCATCTTCAATCTTCAACCATCACATCTTGAACAAAATCCAATATTCTTGTCACCTACAAAAAAAAATCATATATTAATTTGTGTAAATGAAATAAAATTAAAACAAACAAATCTCGACAGTACTGATAGATGCACATGACCATGAAAAAAGAAGCTAGGCATGAATGAATGCAATTAAATTGATATATATGGTTTATGGCTTATAAATGAAGGCTCGTGGCACAACATCTATCTGGCTTGAGTCCACTTCATTTGCAAACAGGAAAAAAAAAGCTCATTGCCTTTAGCAAGTTTATGTTTTCTTCAGTTTGGGTATGTCTAACTTTTTCCCATGTCCCTGTTGCTTGATTCTTTATGCTTTGTACGGGAGAACTATTCTGTTGCAAATTGATGGGTAGTCTATCTGTTGCAGAAGTAAGATTTTCTGAACTCTATTTGCTAGATTGATTATGGAGAACAGGGATTTCATATTTGTAACAAGTGGATATTCTTGACAGATTTCATATTCTTGACTTTGCCTTAGTTTTCACTATTTGTAACAAGTGGATAATTAGCAGTATTTGAGCAGATCGTCTCTCATGTGGATCTCTAACCAAATCAAGTGAGTTTGCATTGCTAAAATATACTTCCATAATACTCTCCATCGTTTTCACCATTGATACAGCAGATTATTTAGGTTTAGAAATGCTAATTCCTGAATTAGGACCTGAACCTTTCCAGCTTTCCTAACAAATGATTGCACTCCTTACTACTTTGAGCCTCATTGGTTAAACAAAGTGCATCTGTTGTGACCTATCAAATTCAATGAGTGTAGTATGAGGAATATCAGAATTGAGAGGAGAATAGTTCTCCAATTCATCCAGCATTGCTGCATTTTTTCTCATGGACAGCAACCTATGTGACTTGTCATTGATAGCAAGTAGGTAAAGTTAAGGAGTGATTTAGTAAGAGGATTTTCGATTCGTGACATACTCTCTGGAAAATAATTTAGGAGATTTTAACAGAAGGTTTGGCAATTGACAATCTGCTCAAATACTGCTGATTATCCACTTGTTACAAATAGTGAAAACTAAGGCAAAGTCAAGAATATGAAATCTGTGATGATTTAGCCAATTCATCAGCCTTGGTGCATCCAACATTTTAGCTTCTCTTCTCTGGTGATAATTTAGTTTACACTAGCATTCTTCTATTGCTGATATAGCAGTAAGTGACGAGTGAAAAACAAATTACCCTTGCATCTTAGCACAGACAGTTGTCCATCTAAGAACAGATTCATTGGGAATTAGAAATATACATGGTTATATAATAAAAGACTGAATAATTTATACTTTTCAAGGAAAATATAATTTTTTAATTTTGATAATTGGTTCTGAAAACACAATCAAACCCCAAGCAGACATGATTATAAGGTTAAGGAACATATCAGCTATATTATCATTGTGATAACTGTGAGATAAGAGATAATGTGAAAATATCATGAACATTTTAGTGAAGAACTACATAAAGTAAGTGACTAGGAAAAGGACCCTCAAACTAACATAGAAGAAGACACTAACTATATATTAAGAAGACAATGTAGCAATACTCTGAAGTAGAAAAATTAACTTCATATCTTGCTATTGAGTATATGGGATTATGATGTATTGTTGTTGTATTTGATGTTCAAACCAACAAAGAACAAGAAATTTCTCAGTAAGCATGA
The DNA here is from genome assembly GCA_024364735.1 of Boesenbergia rotunda. Classification (NCBI taxonomy): domain Eukaryota; kingdom Viridiplantae; phylum Streptophyta; class Magnoliopsida; order Zingiberales; family Zingiberaceae; genus Boesenbergia; species Boesenbergia rotunda. The sequence goes on along the minus strand of JAGFNQ010009038.1, from coordinate 87,038 downwards.
AAAAGTGGAATACCACTGAATAATACCAGAGGCCTCAATCTTATTCTCATGCTGCAAAAGGAAAATCAATTATAAGAAGATAAAAAAAGTAGTTTTACCACTTGAGAGTTTTCGAACACATTCTTCAATTTTTTTCAGGACAGCCACTGGAGCACTCTGAATAAGATGATCAAAAGAATTATAGAAATTTATTTGTATCATATAAATACAAGGCTTATAAAATCATTAATTTAGAAAACTATTAGGATAGAAATGACTAACCACATTGTATCTGCGTGTTTAAGTTAATAATTTAGAGATAAAAATGGAAAAGAATATAAAAACTTAAAACAATCTTATAACATCTTTGTGATGTTGGGGAAGCTCCCATATTTTCAGATTAGGCCACCATGATGCAAACAGGGGATAGCAAAGGTAAAAACTAAAAGAAACAAGCAAAGTATTCCAACAAATTTGACAATTGTAATATGGATCCTATCCCACTATTGAGCTGTATGTATGGTTGCATCACTGGTAATACCAGATTATTTAGCCTTTTTAAGTTATATTAATAAGATTTTTTTATCTTCTTTTAACCTTCACAACATCAACTCTAAAACTTCAAAAATAATTGAAACAACTTGTCAAACAATGAGATTTACATGAACATGTTCGTACCATTTATAACACATTCTATCATTTTATCATCTACCAATGCTACAAACCGCTCCTTAAGAATAGCAACAGTCCAGTTGGTGTTATGTTGCTGATTCTCATCCATAGCGACATATTGAGGCTCTCCATCGCTCTACATTGAATCAGGAATATCTGTTAAGGAAGAGCATTCAATGTTTAGTCTACATGCACCTACCCTAAAGAATCTTGACTACCTTGCTGCTTGCTTTGATTCATCTTATTCTATTGAATATCATTTATTTCCCTTTGATCATGCCATATGTTAGCTAAGATTCTTGTAGATATTTCTTATCGTGGTTATTTTACTATTGTACTTGTTATTTTCATGTGGTTCATATGAAGTAATGTAGGTTAACTTAGTTTTTTTATTATCTTGTTGCACGACATGATGTCCCTTGGATTTTATAGTAGATTGCAGTGAGACCTTTGACCAATAGAATGCTTTCTAGACCAATCTAGCAGATATGCAAGTCTCAACTATCCAAGGCACCAACTCAATTTGTATCAAGCAAACTCCTCACCAAAACACCCATGCATGGTATCCCTTATGAACAATTCACAAATACAAACCAAATACAAATTCCTAACCGGACCATCAAAACAACATACCTCTCATAGCTAAGATCCCAAACAAAGCAACCACGCTCAACTAACCTATCCAATTCTCTAAAACCTCCTCCGCCTAGAACAACCACAAATCAAGTAGAAGTAAACAAAACCCTAGCAAAATGGCATATACACCACCCTAAACTCACGACATCAAAAACCAATCCAAACCAATCATCATGTCCATCCAAAACTTGAGACTAAGACAAAATCCAACAGAAACAACCACAACACCACCTCTACAACTGAAAAGCTACCAAGGAACAATATCGAAATACAGATCTGTTACAAATTACTGATTCTAGCAACCCAAACACCCAACCAAGCATCCCAACATATTTCAACATAAGAAATCCAACTCCAACAGAAAACAATTCTTACCTCTGCTCAGCGCACAACAATGGCGAAGAGGGAAGAAGAGGAAAGAGATCACCGGCTTGAACTCAGATCGGCGCGCGAGGAAGAAGCTTCGCGAGATGGCTCGGCGATCAGAGAGACATCGGATGGGGGTCGATTCAATTGGACTAGAACCTCAAAGAAGGTAGTGAAGGGGAGCACACAATGGTCGACGACGGTGCTCTAGGAAAAGGATCAAGCTTGACAGGTGGCGGATCTTGGCGTCGGCAATCGGAACAGGGATAGGAAGAGGGCGACGACGTGGGAGAGGAGAGGGATCCAAGGGGAGAAGTCGGTGCTTCTGTAGGACTTGGAGACTAGTGTCCATTGCTCGGCGACAATCCGGAGGTGGCAGCGAAGGCAGCACGGCGTCGGTCGATCACCATGCGCGAGGAAGAGTCGGCGAGGATGGGGTTCGGGCTGAGAAACTAGGGCACGGGGATTTAACAGAGGAGAAACTAGGTTCGCGCTGCGATTTGGGTGCTGTAATTTTTTTAGAGGGATTCGCGCGGTTAATTGAGTTGGAAAAAATTTAATTAAACCAATTAAATATATAATCTATTTTAATAAGTAGGTTTATAAGGGCATTTATAAAATATGTCATGATAAAAAGTTTAATCAGATATTTTATTTATAAAATTAATCTATTTTAAAAAGTGTCATTATAATTAGTTTATAATGACATTTACTATTAAGTGTCATAAAATAAATGTCACAATAGGTCATTTTTTAAAAAGTGTCATTATAATTAGTTTATAATGACATTTACTATTAAGTGTCATAAAATAAATGTCATAATAGGTCATTTTTCTTGTAGTGTTAATTATCTATTCGAGCACGTTTGTTGCTAACTTCGATATTGAAAACGTCACCGGATAAATCTAATGTGTAGATACCATTGCATAAAGTTCCGGTCCCATAAAGAACACCATTTAAAGTTATGTAACAGCAATTGTTACTAAAAGTTAAATGATAACCCTTTTCATTCAAGCATGAAATAGATACAATGTTCTTATTAACGAAGGAACAAAATAACAATTATCCAATTCTAAGACAAGTCCAGTAGGGAGCTTTAGCAAATATGTTCCGATGGCAACAGCAGCAATCTTTGCTCCATTTCCAACTCGAAAATTCGCTTCTCCCTTGACGAGTCTTCTTCTATTCCTTAGCCCCTGTATGTCATTACATATATATGAGCTACACCCAGTATCAAGTACCCAGGTGTATGAGGAAATTGTAACGCCCGCTTTTTTTTTTCTTTCTATAAAGCGGCGTTACGTTAACATGGATAGGGCAGGTGGACATCATAATGCAGCGGAAAACTCTAAACTTACACCTACCTGTACCTACTACCATTCCTAACATGATGACATGGGAACTTGGCATATTAACTTCATACTTAGCATCATATCATGTCATACTTAGCATCAGGTCATAGAGTCACATAAGTCATCATTCAAGCACATAAGCAGCAAAGGTAAAGTTCTAGCATAAGACGAGTAAACATATTGTCTTCTTGGACAAGTCACTACCACACACATGCATTCTTGCCCTCCTACTGCTTCCTTACTGTCCCCTTGCGTGATCTACGGTATAAGGAAATAAGACTATAAGCACACAGGCTTAGTAAGACTCTTTCCTACTCACTAAAACCATTCATCACTTAATAATGAGCACATGAAACATTAACATACTTGGTGCTCTACTTAGAACATGAGCATCTAGGATCACTTAGCATATATTTGACATGGCATGAACATAACATAATAAACATTCTTAGCATGGCATGATACATGGCATACACCTAAACATAAATAAACATTCCTAGTATGGCATGATACATGGCATAAACATAAACATAATAAACATTCTTAGCATGGCATGATACGTGGTATAAACATAAACATAATAAACATTCTTAGCATGGCATGATACGTGGCATAAACATAAACATAAGCATAAATCGTTTACTATCATGCATACTTTCTTGACATGAAACATAAGCATAAGACATTACTATCATGGCAGAATGCATAACATGAATGAATGCATGAGTCTAATGCATATACATAAGGATGCTTAACTTTTAAAATCATACTTTTAAATACTTAAACATAATCATAACATCATTGGGGGTCCCTGGCTTGTACCACATACATACATCATAAGCGCGCATCCCTAAGTAAATACGAGGTAGCGAGCCCCGACCTACTAGGGTAAGGACAGCATAGTTGGTAGTCCCAAAACTGGGGCGTTCTTAAGGTGCCCATCCCTGTTGCACAGCTTCGGTAGTGCCAGAACCGTGGACAGCATAGTCGGTAGTCCAGAACTGGGGCGTTCTTAAGGTGCCCATCCCTTTGACCCATACTTCGGTCCGGTACAAGCCTATTCATAAAGTAAAATACTTCACATGCTTCATCATTCATACATCATGGCATGCATCTTTATTCATAAACATAGCATGCATCTTCGTTCATAAACATGGCATGCATCTTCATTCATAAAACATGACATGCATCTTCATTCATAAAACATGGCATGCATCTTCATTCATAAAACATGACATGCTTACATCAAACATCATTCCTATTCCTAGTGCTTGCATGATCATGGCATCTAAGGTAAGCATTGCATTATATCCATTGCACATGATATATTTACATAGACCATTTTCCTAATCCATGGAGCTTGCATGGTCATAATACATAAGACATTCATGAATAACCCTATTAAGTATGGCATCCAATCATAAACATACAAACATGAAACATGGTGCTTAAGGTTAGGGTTATAGGTAACTTAATTTCTACCGCATGCTTGAACCTATATATATACTTCATAATAAACCATAAACCATCATTCTTCAAACCCTAACTCCACCCAAACCCTAGTTACCTTGCTTGGCCAAAACCTATAAGGGAGGAGTTCCATCATTCAATTACATGTAAGATAGCATAAGGAAAAGTAACAACCATACATTACCTATAGGGCCATAAGAAACCATTTAGGCTCATGATTAGGGTTCACCCTAACCCCAAGCCCTATTTTCTAGGGTTGGCCGAAACATATAAGGATCCATGGGTGCATGCATAAATTCATAAAATTTCCAATTAACCATCTAACGCCTTCCATACCATACCATAGGAACCATTAGGACCCTTACTTAAGGTAAGCCCCAACTCTTTGCCCTAGACCCCTACTTGGCCGAAAGTTATAGGGTCACAAAGCCTCGTGAAAATTTACATAAGTCACCCTCAATCTCCCTTATATCATGATAATACACAAAATACATACTTGAAGGTTTAGATCCAACCCTACCCATGGGTTCATGGGGTTGGCCGAAACCCTAGGGGATACTAGGGTACCCCAAAATTTCTCCAAATATTATTTTAACTTATATTCATCATGGAAAAATATTAGAAAGCATGAGTAAGATTTTTAACATCAACTTGGACCCAAAAACCCTAGTGGCCGAAAGTCATAGGGGTCTAAATCATGGTTTCTTCAACATCAAACCCAAACCAAACTTTATATCATGCTAAACATCAAGGAGAACTATTATACCACAGGTGAGGGAGTCTTACCTTGGTTGATCTTGATTATAGACCTTAGATTTGGGAGAAGGATGAAGATCTTGTTGCCTCTTGACCACCCCTAGCCTTTGTACCCTTGTAAAAGCCTTGGATCTTGGAGATGGAGCCTTAGGTGAACCTTTTCCAAGGGAGAATCCCCTCTTGGGGTTTCGGCTAGAGTGAGGGAGGAGGAAGAAGAAAAGTGAATTTGATGGAAGGAAGGAAGTAACTCTCATTCCCCCTCTTTATAACACATTAAGGAGGGTAAGTGAAGAGTCATGGTGTCTCTTCATTTTCCCAAAGCCTTAACCATAATCCACTTCATTTCCTCATAGCACTCCCTTGCTAGGTGAATTGGTTAGAGCATGCATGGTTCTACAAGAGGTCCAAGGTTCAATCCTTGGTGCATGCACTAATTTTCCATTTTATTTTTATTTTATTTTTCTATTATTTTGAAAATCCCTTAAAAATTTCCCCATAATTATGTTAATATTTCTCATTAAAATCCCTTTATATTTCTATAAATTTTTACCTATGATTCACCAATAATCATGGTACTAGAAAGCCCAAATAAGGCCCATTAGTGCCTATTTCCCCAATTTAAATGGAAAAAGCATGGATTTCTAGGTTAAAATTCGTGTTAATGTTCCTAGGTCCCTCGGAAAATTATCTAGACATGCTCAATATTTTAAAGAAATATTAGGAAAATTTTCCGGGTCGTTACAGAAATAGAGTGACATTCAATAACAAAGATACCTGAAGAGGATGGGGCATCGAATGCCTTCTTCTTCAAGAACTCAAGATAAACCTTGCAGTTTCTTCGCCAGTGGCCCTCCTTGCCGCAGTGATGGCAAGTGCCTTTTGGTGCCTTTTCAATCTTTTTGGCCCTTTTTTTCCTTCCCTTATTTTGTTCTTTGGGCTTCCTCTTAGAACCTTTCTTTGAGGAACCAACTAACAGTACCGTCTTCTTATCCTGCTTTACAGAAGGCTCTACAGTCTTCAGCAGGTTAAGCAACTCAGGAATGGTAGTTTCCAGTTTGTTCATCCGATAGTTCATCACAAACTGTGAGTAACTCTTGGGTAAACAATGCAGAATTAAGTCAATACTTAGTTCGTGATCCATTGCAAATCCGAGTGTGCCTAGTCGCTCAATGTACCCCAACATCTTCAACACAAACTGTGAAACAGAAGTGCCTTCCTGCATCTTATAGGTGAAGAGGAGTCTGGAGACCTCAAACCTTTCGGATCTCGCCTGCTCGTCAAACAGCTCATGAAGATGGAAGACGATGGTATGAGCATCCATATGCTCATGCTGCTTTTGTAGCTCAGGTACCATAGCGGCCAGCATGATGCAACTCGCAAGTTCAGAATCGACCACATGTTTCTGATAGGCCACTAACTGGTCTGGAGTTGCATCTTCAGGAGGATGGTTGGGAAGTTGTTCTTCAAGGACATAAGCAAGCTTTTCTGCCTTGAGGACTATCCTCAGGTTTCGAAGTCAGTCCATGAAGTTTGGCCCAGTCAGCTTATTGGTGTCCAAAATGGAACGCAAATTCAGAGAAGACATGATCAGGTGATTATCCTAGAAATACAAATTGAGATTATGTGATGAGAATGATAAAGAATACATCAATATACATTAATTAAATCCTATTTATTTTTCAAATTGAATAACCCTTTTTATCAATTCGGGAGATCGTAGAAACATCTCCAAATAGGTTGATATCCAACCATAGATAAGAACAACTATGGCTAGAGTCCATCAAGTTATTCTTAGCTATGAAGGTAGGTAATTATACCGATTACATATTATACATATGTAACTATCACATTATGCTATCAACTAATTGAATGTTTGCATAAATCATTGGGTTGTTAACTCATTAACAAGTATGCAGCAATATACATAGCACCCAACTGCACCTCTCTTTACATCGACCTTGGCTGTGGCACAACAAATCGATGCTCCAAGCTTAAGGCTGACCCATTAATCAAGAAATAGTTTTAATATGGTTGGAGCTCATTCAACCGTTTAGTCAGGCTTGGATGTGTCTAACAACCAAAACTAAGGATTGACCTCTGACTCCAACTATAATAATCAAAAACTAATTCCATGGTTTGAACATGTTGAGGTTCAAGCCGGGCATGGATGTGTCCATCAACCCAAACGAGAAACAAAACTCCGGTTCTAACCATATTAATGGAAGGTGTTGGCCTTAATATTTTGTAAGGGGTTTTGGGTCTCATCCTTTTCTTTTATGCACATTCATGACATATAATTATATCATGTTCTAACGATTTCCTTAATAAAGTATGTATGTGACTTAATTTATCAAGTCTCATTAATTGAATTAGGAACCGGATTTCCTAATTCTAATTTCATACTTTATTCAAGGAATTGTTTTTGAGAAACAATTTCCTGAATTATCATAATCAATTTCGGTAATAATATGTTTAAGACTTTGATTTCTCTAAATCAAAACTTATTAAATTAAGAGACAGATTCCCTTAATTCAACCACATATTATTTTCATGAAAATCTTATTTAAGGAAATATACTTTATAGGAAATAATTTTCCTAATTAATTTTGGAGACAATAATATGTAAGAGCATCACCTCATTAATCAAATAAGGAAATTATCGTTTGAGAATCACCTCAAAAATTTCCAAGATTTGATCACATATTTTATTTATGGAAAATTAATATCAATAACTTAATTTGGACGGCTCCCTGAGGCTCAATCCAGAATAAAAATTTGACAGTTTAAATTCAATTTAGGAAATTTAAATATAACAACTAACTTTAAATTGGACGGCTCCTCGAGGCTCAATCCAAAATAACGAATTTTGTAAATAATTTAATTTCCAATTATAAATTTAAATGTCAATTAATATTCCCATAATTTGTCTAGACTTTCTTGAAAGAAAGTGCCCAAAATTGCGAGCTTTTCATAAATGGAAAGTTTTCAAAAATAAAAGGTTTTCAGAATAATTGTAAGTTTCTGGTACAAAGAAAACTTATGTTTTTCCAAAATTGGAAAATTTCCAAAATAGAAAATTTCCAATATTGGAAAGTTTCCAAAAATGGAATGTTTTCACAATTATCATAAAATTTCAGAAACAGAGATATTTCAAAAGTTTGCGAAATTTCATGAGGATTTCCAAACTTTGAAATTCCTAAATCGAAAATTTACCATAATTGGAAAGTTTCCATAATCTGAAAAATTTCCAAAATTGAGATCATGACAAAGCTTTCCGCAAAAACAATTATATGATTATGTCGAACACAAACCTAGCTCTGATACCACTGTTGGGACCAGGTGCATGATGACATGGATGCGGGTTCATAATTTTAAAAATTAATTACGTGCAGCGGAAGGTTTAGCATAAATAATTTCTCAAATTATTTAATCACACATCTAAGCATGCAATTTTATCTTGTGTAGACATGATCATATATTTAAAATTTTGTAGAAACGTAAACTAATTTACGTATTACCTCGCGTAACTCGAAGGAAGGGATGAGATCCAACCATAAGCGTCCCTTGGAAGCTCCTCCTCTATTCGCGTCCACGCCGAGTATCTTCGGGATGACTTCACAAAGCCACGAGTTTCGTGTTCTCGAGAACTACTAGATTCTCCGAGAACGCGACGAGAAATACCAAGAGAGAAGTCGGAAGACTAACCACAAAAGGATGGCCGGCTGGTGCTCCTTCTTGGGGCTGGTTGGCGCACGGCAAGAAGGGGAGAAGAGAAGGAGACAAAGAGAGGGAGAGAGCCTATGCCTTCATCACTTCGATTATTTTCAAGCCTTGCCTTGGGTCCTTTATATAGTAGCCTCTCAACCATCAAGCCTCTCAAATATGGAATAACTTATTCCATCATGCCAAGTTTGATTTTATATCATGGTTAAAATCATATTTTAATTCATGATAAAAATCAATCAAGTCTCTTCTCTCCTATGGAATAAATTTCCTTATCATGGTAAATCAATCCATGATTGATTTTATAAAATAAATCAATCCATGGTTCATTTTAATTTCCATGAAAAATAAACCAAATCTTGGTTTATTATATAAAAATTTATATCATCCATAATTTTATAAAACAAACCACACTTAGTTTATTTTATAAATTGAACCAAAAACTTGGTTCTCTCCCTTTGTTGTGGCCGGCCAAGCAAAGAGGATGGAGGCCCTCTTTGGCCGGCCCATCCAAGCCAAGCCCCAATGAATTAAACTTATTTAATTCATCTATTAAGTCTTCAAAAGACTTAGCCATTTTACGCTTCCGATGCGTCTCTGAAAAATTCAGATTCGACTTATCGTTTGGCTTAACCAAACTTAATCTCTCTTGATTGAAGAATCTAATTTTCAACTCATTTTAAATCCCTCGGATTACTCGTAGTGTGTGTGACTAAATAGGCTTTCGATTTATGTTGGCCGTCTATAATTAATCAATTATAGAACGATCATGAGCGGCACCTAGTAGTACATCATGATCCCCAATTAATCGAAAGATCAACGGTTGACCTCAGAAACAATTCTGAAACCCTTCAGCAGCTATAATGAATCGTGCCCCATTCCCTTTACCATCTTATACCCACTTGGTTCAGGACATGGTCTATGTGTGTCAGTCCCCACTAGGCTGACTACGTCACACCTAGCCCAAGTAACGCTTTCTCGTCCTACGGATTCTAATTACTCTCATGTATTTAAGAGATTTATACTCTGAACATGTCATGCTCTGGCCAGAGGCTTCGAGTAACAATCCGACGATAGGCCTCGAGTATACATCTACTCGCAAGGAGTGGTGAATCCTTTGTAGGCTGTTCAAACATCTTCGGGCACTTCGGCTTATACCCAATCATCCTGGGTCCACACCTTTTTGGAGATGCTTGCTTAAGATGTCAATGTATAAGTCTCCATGACCAAGATGACTTGAACACCGCAAGTCAAAGGAACATCGCACTTAAGCTACAGTAAGAACTTCACTAACATATCTATATGTAGACTACCATATGAAGTTTTACAGTCAATCACTCCAATGAACTAGTTCCCTTAACTAGCATTCATGTTTATCTCCGGACATATCAATGTCACCAGCCAGTGAGAATCAGCTGATTAGAGAATAACTCATGCTAGTCTCAACAGAATTGATAGTGTCCGTATTTATCAATTCATCGACTAGGGACAATTTTAATACTTCACAATTGCACATGTAGAGATAATCACTAGTTGTGAATTCATCACAAATTCTCTCATGCTGTGAATTGTATTGCGGACATTCAGTAAATGAGTTTAAGATCTCAATCAAATACACAAACATGTATACTCAAATAGTAAATATTCATTTATTAAAATAAATGATTGCAATCATAAGGCAATTGCCTTAGGACACTTCTCTCATATCACTAACAGTTACAACCCTTGTGGGTACTTGGTGGTCTTGTGAACTACCTCAAGTTGCTAGCACAACTAAGGTAGTTCTTCCCGAAATTGAGAGATCGTGTCCGTGTGGATACAAATAGATGCACGGACATTTGAACGTGCAAGAGATCCGACGCATCTTGGACGAGCGGGATAAGCAAACGGCACGCTCCAAAGGTATACACTTTAGATAGATCTATTAGATAGATGAACATTATACGAGTTTTCTTTCGCTTGGATCGCTCGTGGGTTCTTGTTTCTGCTGCATTTTTGTGTTTTGGTGCCGGGAGAACCCAACAGTAACCTCAATGTGACTTCATGATTGGGACAAGCAACTTAGAGCTGGTGTTATTACCTGGAGACATGGTGACATCCATGGACACAAATCTCAATGCACTTAGTAGCCCCTAGGAGCAGAAAAGAAGCCTTTCCATGAGAGCAAGAGAGAGACAGCTTTCCCAGAAGAGCTATAAACCCAACTTGGGAGGTTGGGAGTCCATTTGGAACCATCAAGACTCATCAACATGACCCATGAAACCAATATTAGCTTGGCCCTAAACCACTTTGAGAATCTCAGGTAGCAACCTTCCTTGGCCTAATCCTTTGGATCAACCCTACAGACGACCTGCTCATCCAGTAGTTCAGTTGAAGGTTGATGGCTCATTGACCAGACTTTAACAGATTGGTGCACCGGATAGACACTAAGCAGGGCATGGAATCTCAAAGGACAACAAGCATATGAGGTTGAGGTTGCCTGGGTTTCTGACCTGAAGGACCCAGTGGGCAACACTGACTTTAATGGGGGATTGAACTCAGCCTCTCCGGTCTTATAGAGAAAGTTGTTTGACTATTGGAGTTGCTCACAAGTGGTTTGTGTGCATGCCTGCCCGTGGGACAGATCTTTAGCTTCAAGTTTTGAGGTATACTTCACCATCATCTACCTAATAGCCCAGAGTGCTAGTGTTAATAACATAACGTCTCTAAGTGAGACATTGATGAAATTTTGACAAGGTCTGTGAGAAGATTCATGATGCGATCTGACAAATAGACAATTCAAATTTTGAGTTGTTGATAGCAGACTTCAAGTTTGCCTTACAACCATCTCAGTTCTTGCACTTAATTTATGAGAGGCCTCTGGGAGACCACGCTGGAATGTTTGAAAGCAAACCTTCAGCTCAAGAGCTTGATACAGCATGGTGGATGACGTCCTAAAGCTAAGACAAGAGAAGTGAGGTATCTCAAATAGAGAGAAGAGTCAAAGAAAGAAGAGGTAGTTTGGATGTGCGTGCAAAAATGGATTGATTTGATTATTAGGGGCCTGACAACAAGTGGGTTAAGATCAAGAAAGCCTAGGTTTTGCATAGAAAAGACCAACCTGCCTTGCATGTGACACCCGAATAAAGAACCTCACTTTCTTGGAAGAGGACACAGTGTCAAACCACACTTCACCATGTTGCCTGATCAGACAACAAATTACTTAGGGAAGAGACTGCTCATTGACACAAGCATCTTGGACAATATGCTGTACTATGACACCATGAAGATAGGACACACTATAATAGACTCCATGGGGAGAGCAAGATCATCGCTAGTTTTGCAAAGAATGCCATACAAGCCTAGGGACAATTACCTTGTCAGATGGGGACGATTACCTTGTCCTACAATTCTTAGTAGCCTATTTTCCTTCAACTTATAATGTGATCATAACCAGATCATCCTTTAACAAACTCAAGGCAGTCGTATCTATCTACTGTTAAGTCATCACTACAGTGGGCAGTACATTAGCGTAACCAAATTGTCTTTTTGAATTTTTAATGTGCTTTCCTGCAATGTTATGAAGGACTGAAGAGGGAAGATTAGGTGGGTGGGTGTGGGTGGGTGGGGTGGGGGAACGAGGGAGAATGATCTTTTCTTAATCTTGGATAGATATTAGTTCACAACAATCACAAAGTATAAACAAGATAACAGTCAAACAAACAAAACTAAACAATACATTTGAAGAAGTAAAAAAGGATATCAATGCAAACTCCCAGACTCCTCCACAGCTAATGCCTTTTCATCAAATCACTCTTCGAATGGTGCTAATTTTCTCCTAGGAATCTTTCAGAAGGTGGAGAAATTTCTTGCAATGCTTTGTTTACAAGAAGCTAAGTATAAGAAAGTACAATGAGAGAAAAGAGCTTGAATTTGTGGCAAAAGGCGATTCGCTCGCCCCCAGCACCCCCGCCAACCAGTCCCACGGCCACAAAAAAAAGAGCTTGAATTGGGAAGCATAACAATGTTGACAATTGATGCACATTTGTAGCACCAACCTTGTACTTACCGGCTTCTTCCAAGCCTTCGAGCTCCTTCTAGCTCCTAGAATCATCTGATCGATTTTGGTTCAACTACTTAGCATCAATCGACTAATCACTAGCGTGCAACCACTTTACCCATTACTTGAGTCAATTTTTCTCCACGATAGCATCTAGAAATAATTATTATAACAACTAATTGTTCTGTATGAACCATTCAACTATTTCAATAGTTGATTTAAGAGACAATGAGTCACCTGCATAGCAGATTAATCATTTTTGTTGTGATAACAATATATCTAGGCAACTCAAGAACCATAGGTTTTGGGGTCAATTTCCAATAGGTGCAAAATGACTCGTTGGGTATCTGACCTCCCCCATGCAAAGAGTCGTGGCGCTAGGTAAAATATTCTCCGTGATTTACCTGCCTGAATCTTGCTGTGGGACCGACGATACCGAGCCACTTGGGATGAGCGATATCACTTTTTGCTCCAATAGAGATGAGCAAAATAATAACCTTTTGTTTCTTTAATTGAGTTAACTACTCACTGGCTCAATAATCAGCCAACTTGACAATGTACACTCGATTGACATAATATTGTAGAATGCACACATAAGTAAAACCAAACCATTTTATTCCTATGTCATTTGCTCAATTGAATCGATTATATTGATCAATTATGATGTTTTAATACCATTTAAAGATTCCTATTATGATCCTGCTTTTGTTGTATAAAGTACTAGAATAAATTTATATGATATTTACAAATATTATAGTTTAAAATAGGATCAGAATGTAATAATGGAATTGAAATAAAAGTACAAGTTGTGATGGAAGTACGTTAAAACTCACAGACAACTATTATTATGAAATGAAACGTTCACAAGGATTTTAATTTCAATGAAACAACAAATGGCAAGCCAATTTTAATGATTTATGATGGTGGTCGTACAAGATCTAAAATTTTCTTATCATCTCTATCATAGCAATGGAGAGCCTAACTTATCTGATGTCAACCATTGTTGTTAAACAAATATTTAGATCTGAAGTCGATATATTAGATAAAAAACGATTTACTTTGGCTTTTAACTCTTTGGAAGCTCAAGCGCTCCTTGACGATTGGACAACAACCGCAAAAAGAATACACAAAATGCAATTTTTAGAGAACGAAACAAAAGATTTTTCCGAATAAATTACCATTACAGAAACAAAAATTAAAAGTGAGTGAACAACACACTACCAAAGGTAATAAGGGTAAAAAAGTAAACGAATTAGTAAGCTTTGATTCCCCTATATACCCTAAGGAAAATACGTAGTCAACTGAAATAAGTTCAGTCTTTTGTTTTACATTTTTAAATCTATAAATTATTTTTTATAAAACTTAAAATATAAATAATAACTACAAACTACCAATGATCACGAACTACCAATGAATCGTGACCTGAACCATCCAAACCATGAGCCGCAAGGAGGTTTGAACGTTAAGACTATGAGTTGAGATTTTTTGAACCATTGAATTGGCAGTTCTAGACTACCAAACCATGGATTTCGAACTGTGGATTCACTTGATTGGGTCCACAAACAGAGTAATCCTCCAAGAAGTATATGAAAAGATGGAAGAGCATTTGAATCTAGCTTATAGTTAATGCAATATAAGAAATGGTGTTTAGTGGCTGAGCAAATAAAAATTTACCTTCTTTAATTCCTCCATTTTACTAGTGTAAACCTTTTCGGTTTCTTCATTTCCATCCTCATAAAGCCAATCTTCAGTCTATTGTAGACCAGCAGAAATCCCCTTCCTTTTAGAATCACTAGCAAAACTTCGATATCTCTCAAAAAGCTGTTAATAAGTAAGATTACACCAATAAAGAAGGAAGTCGTCTAAACATTCTGACCACAATACAGATAAACAGATATAACAATTGAATCTGACATTACCTTGTTCCGAACATCATACACATAAGCTTCCAATGCATTCTTTTTGTCTTTTGTTTGCTCCATTTGTTTGTCCTAATAACGAAGCAACATTTCTTGTTCTTGGGCTTCTAGCAGCCATTCTTTTGTGGTTCCATTATATACTGTCTCTATGATTAGCAATTCATGCCTTCTAGGCAGTCCTTCCACTTTTGATGTATCAACCTGATTAGGGTGATTGTTAGCTGAATGGAAACAAAATCTAGTTTCAAAATGGAAAAAAATAATAGCAGAATGATTCAGGAAAAAGGCAATATGCTAATCAGTATCATTTGGATACCTCACATTCACTCATCCAAAATCAAATGTGTAGTATAATCAAATGACAAATGAAATACTGATGTTTAATTTTTATGCACAATAACCATTTAAAGAAATCCTCATGTTTAGAAAGGGGGCTATACTTGACCTTCAAAATGGGTTATTACAAAGCTTATCATGATTAACAATTGTAACCAAATTGTCGAAAGATTAAACCCTCTATCTACATCGTTATCAATGTTACATGAGAGTGTGCCACAAAATGAAAAAAAAAGGAACTACCAAGCATGATAAGATCGCCTTGAATCGAATCGCCTTGAATTTCAATTTGGGGAAGGATAGTGACACCACACTCAAGAAAGATAAGAAGGTGAGTGATAAGTCATAGGTGTTTTGATCGCCACAAGTTGCCTTGATAAGATCAGATTTAGTTCTTAGCCTAAGAACTCGAAAGAAGCTCTCACAATAGAGAAAACTCAGATTTTATTCCAATCCAAAAACTACTTAGCCATACAAGAGTGTTCCTATATATAGACTTAGAGGAAGTTGAAACATCAACCTCTACTACACTTCCCATTAAGTACTAATTATGCACCATTATCATGCATGCATGAAAGCATGACATTTATTTTCCACTAATGCAACCACTAATCCCTAATAATAGCTTAGGAACTCTCAAAAAGACATTAAAACCCACCAAAGGACTTCAAAAGTCACTCTAGAAAAATCCCCCAAAAACACATACGACAATGGTCCTCATGTTGGCTCAATTTCATTTTAGTTGGAGAAATGTGATCCATTTAGTTGTTGCCTCCATTGTGCATTAATCCTCCTTTTCCTTGAGCTCCATTATTAAGCCTTCCAAGGCTTGCTTCATTTTTTTAGTCTTAGACCTTGTCATGGGTCCTCCAATTCCCTTCAATGCCTCTTCATCCTCGACTTTGTCTTGTAAGCTTGAAACCCCTCCTTGGCTTTCATCATTCCCTCCTTCTTTAGGTGAATTCGTCCTCGAATTTAGGTCCTTATCACCTACATCAATAGGACGTAAATCAGCCACATTAAATGTTGCACTAACACCATACTCACCGGGCAAGTCAATCTTGTAAGCATTGTCATTAATTCTTTCCAATACTTGGAATGGTCCATCACCTCTTGGCTGAAGTTTTGATTTCCTTTGGGCAGGAAACCTTTCCTTCCTCATATGAACTCACACCCAATCACCGGGTTCAAGCACAACTCTTTTTCTCCCTTTATTGGCTCTATTTGCATATTGCTCTATTTTCTTCTCAATTTGAGCTTTAACTTGCTCATGAAGCTTCTTCACATATTCCCCCTTGGTTTTGCCATCCTTGTGAACTAAAGAAGAAGTATTAGGTAAAGGAAGCAAATCAAGAGGTGTTAGTGGATTGAACCCATAAACAATTTCAAAAGGAGAAAGTTGAGTAGTAGAATGGACAACCCTATTGTAAGCAAATTCAACATGGGGTAAACATTCTTCCCAAGACTTAATGTTCTTCTTAATAATTGCTCTAAGAAGAGTAGAAAGAGTCATATTTACCACCTAGTTTGGCTGTCAGTTTGAGGGTGGCATGTGGTGGAGAAAAGAAGCTTTGTTCCCAGCTTGTTCCATAAGGTCCTCCAAAAATGGCTTAAAAATTTAGTGTCACGATCTGAAACAATGCTCCTAGGCATGCCATGAAGTCTTACCACCTCTTTGAAAAACAAATCTGCCACATGAGTTGCATCATCCACTTTGTGGCAAGGTATGAAGTGTGTCATCTTGAAAAATCTATCAACTACCACAAAAATAGAGTCCTTACCTTTTTGAGTGCGTGGTATCCCTAAAACAAAAATCATAGACAAGTCAGTCCACGGGAAATCAGGAATAGGCAAAGGAGTGTAAAGTCCATGAGATGATACCTTGGATTTTGCTTTTCTACATACAATGCACTTTTCACAAAATTTCTGCACATCATGCTTCATGTGTGGCCAATGAAAATGTTCATGCAACATTTCTAAGGTCTTTTGAACCCCAAAGTGTCCCATTAAACCCCCCCCCCCTCATGTGCTTCCCTAACTAGAAATTCACGTATGGATCCTCTAGGCATACAAAGTCTATTATTCTTAAACAAGTAGTTATCATGTCTAACAAACCCATTTTCTGATTTCTTTTCACACATAGCATATAATTGGGAGAATTCATTATCATGTACATATAATTCCATAATATGTTCAAAGCCAAGCAATTTAGTTTCGAGTGTAGCAAGTAAATTATACCTTCTTGAAAGTGCATCTGCTACAACATTTGCCCTTCCTTGCTTATGCTTAATCACATAAGGAAATTGTTCAAGAAATTCAACCCACTTGGCATGCCTTTTGTTGAGCTTCCCCTGCCCTTTCAAATACTTCAAAGATTCGTGATCACTATGAATGACAAATTCTTTAGGCAAAAGATAATGCTGTCATGTTTGCAAATCTCTAACAAGTGCATACAATTCTATATCATAAGTGGAATAGTTGAGAGTGGTGTCACCTAACTTCTCACTAAAATATGCAATGGATGACCATCTTGAAGTAAAACAGCCCTAATACCCACATGAGATGCATCACATTCAATTTCAAATGATTTGGAAAAATCAGGCAAAGCAAGAATGGGTGCGTGTGTGAGTTTGTCCTTAAGTGATTGAAATGCATTTTCTTGATTCTCCCCCCATTTAAAACTCATATTTTTCCTAAGAATTTCATTTAGGGGTGCTGCCAATGTGCTAAATCCTTCACAAACCTTCGATAGAAACTTGCCAACCCATGGAAGCTCCTAACCTCACTCACAGTTTTAGGAGTTGGCCAATCTCTAATGGCCTTAACTTTCCCTACATCAACCTGCACTCCTTTAGAACTTATGACAAAACCAAGAAAACCCACATGATCAGTGCAAAAAGAACACTTTTCTAAGTTAGCATATAGTTTCTCCTTTCTAAGGACATGTAAGACAGTGTGGAGATGTGTAATATGCTCAACAAAACTCTTGGAATATACCAAAATATCATCAAAGTATACTACCACAAATTTTCCAAGAAATTCTCGTAAAACATGGTCCATAAGCCTCATAAATGTGCTTGGTGCATTAGTTAACCCAAAAGGCATTACCAACCATTCATACAATCCATATTTAGTTTTGAAAACAGTTTTCCATTCATCCCCTTCCCTTATCCTAATTTGATGGTACCCACTTTTCAAATCGATTTTAGAAAAGAAGCAAGCGTCATGCAATTCATCAAGCAAATCATCCAGTCTAGGGATAGGATGTCTATACCAAATTATGGTGTTGTTGATTGCTCTATAGTCAGTGCACATCCTCCATGATCCATCCTTTTTAGGTACCAAAATTACGGGTACAGCACAAGGACTTAAGCTCATCCTAACCCATCCTTTTTGCAATAACTCCTCCACTTGATTTTGTATCTCCTTTGTTTCTTGAGGGTTGCTCCTATAAGCTGGCCTATTGGGTAGAGAAGAGCTAGGAATAAGGTCTATTTGGTGTTATATCCCCCTCATTGGTGGCAAACCCTGAGGTACTTCCTTTGGAAACACATCCACAAAATCCTGTAAAATAACAACAACATCACTAGGCAAAGAGTTAGTGTTAAATTCCAAGCAAGTTTCCTTGCACAAAAGAAGAAATATAGGCTGCCTTGTCAAATAAGCTCTCTTCACCTCACTTCCTCTTGTAAACAAATTTTCTATTTTTTTCTCTTTCTTTTCCTCATTCTCTCTTTTCTTTTGAATTTTATCCTCAAAATTAATTATTTTCTTTTTCACACACTCTTTCTCTTTCTTAAGCTCTCGTTCTTCTTTTTCTCTTTTCTCTCTCATTTTTATTTGATCCTCACAAACCTCCCTAGGTGATAATGGTACAAGTGTGACTTTGCGAGAATTGTGAACAAGAGAGAACTTGTTGGAGAATCCATCATGGTGAACTCGCCTATCAAACTGCCAAGGTCTTCCAAGAAGAATGTGGCTTGCCTCCATAGGTACAATATCACATAGAACATGATCTTCATATTTGCCAATGGAGACATTAATCAACACTTGCTGATTTACTACCAATTCACCACTATTACTGAGCCATTGGAGTTTATATGGCCTTGCATGTGGTGTAGTCTTTAGGTTGAGTTTGGTGACCAACCTAGTGCTTGCCACATTGGTGCAACTCCCACCATCAATGATCATAGAGCATGTTTTACCTTGAATAAGGCAACGGGTATGAAAAATATTTTCTCTTTAGTGCTCCTCATGCTCCTTGGCTTGACTCCCCAATAACCTCCTAACCACCAAGAGATCTCCATCTTGTGCATAGGCTGCTCCATCATTTTCCCCATCGCTTGTGGAAGAGGAATGAGAAGAAATTTCTTCACTAGAGATAATCCCATTATCCCTCACTACCATAGTCTTCTTATTCAGGCATTCGGATGTAATATGTCCTTTTCCCAAACACCTAAAGCACTTGATATCCCTACTCTTAGAAGTAGAAGAAGAATTAGTAGGAATAGGCTTCTTAGTGCTTGTTACCTCCTTAGAATTAGAAGAAGACCCTCCTTCTTTGGCTTGTCCTTCCAACTTGAAGAGTAGTTTGAAGAAGATGATTTCTTCTTCAAAGACGAATATCCCTCCTTAGAAGAATATCCCTTTCTCCTTAATTGTTGCTCCACTTTCATTGCTTGATGAACTAAGTCTTCAAGCTCCACATAATGTTGTAACTCCACAATATCTCCAATATCTCAGTTTAGGCCATGGAGAAATCGGACCATGGTTGCTTCCCTATCCTCCATAATATTGGCCATAATCAAAGCCACCTCCATCACCTTGTAATACTCATCCACACTCCTACTCCCTAGGGTGAGTCTTTGCAATTTGTTGTGCAAATCCCTGTGGTAGTGGGAAGGCACAAATCTCTTTCTCATCAAAGTCTTCATTTCATCCCAAGTGTCTATAGGATGCTCTTCATACCTTCTTCTATCCTTTTGCACTTGATCCCACCAAATTAAGGCATAATCAGTGAACTCAAGGGCAGCCACCTTCACCTTCTTTGCATCATTGTAATTGTGGCATGAGAAGATTTGTTCTATTTTCATCTCCCACTCAAGATATGTTTCGGGGTTATTCCTCCCTTGGAAGGAAGGTACCTTGACTTTCACACCTCTTAGATCATCTTCACGTCTTTGGTCTCTTCCTCCTCTTTAACGTCTTCTTCCCCCGTCATGCCTCCTTCCTTCTCTTGGAGAACTTCATGATTAGAATTGCCCCCATGGTTGGAAACCCTTCCTCCTTCAAGTCGGTCCATCCTTTCGTGTAATCCTTCAAGTTGTCTTTGAAGCATCCTCTCAAAGTGTTGAGTAAGTGCCTCCATATGAAGCCTACTAGGATCTCGCCTAGGGGAATTAGGTGTTCTTTCCCCACTCATGCTTGCAACAAAAAGAAGATGACAAGGACAATTACAAAAGAAATGTTAGAAGTACCTCACCACTCTACTCACATGTTTGCACTAAAATTTAGCCACTCAGCTTCCTTTATAAGCTCTTAAGAAAAGAACCTTATCAATAATTTTTTTTTCAAGACAGCAAGTAGACGATCGAGTGAGCAAGAAACCAACAAGAAAATATGAGTAGAACAAGAGAAATAAACGGATAGAACAAAAAATTCAACAACGATCAAGAGCAATGAGAGGAATATTGAGTCCTTTTAATTCACAAATCCTTTTTTTTGTTTATTTTTCTTTGGTGCTGCCTAGAATTTTTTTACAAATTTTTTTTCTTTTCTTTTTTTTTCAACTAGAAACACAATGACTCTAGTAACAACCTTTTTTTTAAGTTTAGGACCCAAATAGAGAACAAAAATTGGGGACAAATAGTGATCGAAAATGAAATGATACCAATGGAATACTATGGAGAGAGATCAACGAAGATGAACAAGAACAAAAAGAATTTTTTTTAATTGACAAACAAAACACAAACCTGAAAATCAAGGAACTAGGCTCTGATACCAAATGATAAGATCGCCTTGAATCGAATCGCCTTGAATTTCAGTTTGGGGAAGGATAGTGACGCCACACTCAAGAAAGATAAGAAGGTGAGTGATAAGTCATGGGTGTTTTGATCTCCACAAGTTGCCTTGATAAGATCAGATTTAGTTCGTAGCCTAAGAACTTGAAGGAAGCTCTCACAATAGAGAAAACTCAGATTTTATTCCAATCCAAAAACTACTTAGCCATACAAGAGTGTTCCTATATATAGACTTAGAGGAAGTTGAAACATCAACCTCTACTACACTTCCCATTAAGTACTAATTATGCACCATTATCATGCATGCATGAAAGCATGACATTTATTTTCCACTAATGCAACCACTAATCCCTAATAATAGCTTAGGAACTCTCAAAAAGACATTAAAACCCACCAAAGGACTTCAAAAGTCACTCTAGAAAAATCCCCCAAAAATACATACGAAAATGGTCCTCATGTTGGCTCAATTTCATTTTAGTTGAAGAAATGTGATCCATTTAGTTGTTGCCTCCATTGTACATTGATCCTCCTTTTCCTTGATCTCCATTATTAAGCCTTCCAAGGCTTGCTTCATTTTTTTAGTCTTGGACCTTGTCATGGGTCCTCCAATTCCCTTCAATGCCTCTTTATCCTCGGCTTTGTCTTGTAAGCTTGAAACCCCTCCTTGGCTTTCATCAAAGCATGTCTCAATGTCAAGCACGCTCGCATGGCTCCTCCAGTCTTAAACTCCATCCTTCCAATAGGCTTCCAGGCAATTTAGACAACTCAGAGCTAAGTTTTAACTATCAGCATCCTCGAAGAACTTCGTCAAATACCACCTGAGTCTCAATCTACATCCACACGCTGAGCACCAAGCCGCATCCAAAGCCAACGACGATCAAATTCAAAAAAACCAGTAGCAATCTGCAATTCCTGTAGAACCCGAAGTTCACTTTGGCCAAGTGACCATCCAATCAACAGGTTTGATACGTCTTTACCATAGTCGTTACTACAGACTAGATAGACCTATGGTGGATCTATGCACCCTCACAGGTTTTTTGGTAAAACCCCAGCCATCAATGGATTTAATGTGTATTTACCGTTGTTATTTGCTACAGACTAGATAGATTGTATACTGTGAATATATTCGCCATCCCTAACTATGCTCATCACCACCACATGCCATTCTGTAGGCCCATGCTCATGCTCCCACCCGAAGCCACCCAAATGGGCCTTAACATCTACCCATGCAAGACTTCAACACACCACTTTCATATTCGCAACCCCTCTTTGATATTCTTGGCACACTTGACACGACATTGGCCTTCCACTCCTTTTTTGATATCCACAACTCGCCACCAGTCCACAAGCCTTGCATTTCACCTGCTTAGCATCTTCTCCCTGCCCCAAACAATTCCCAACATCTTCCCTAACGGAAAAAATAGTCTCTGAATGCCCTGACACATGCCCCTCATTCCAGCTCTCAGATGTTCTCCACTATCGCCTTCTAATTCCAGCCCATCATTCCACTCTCATTCTATCCACTTTACATATGTCAAAGAGGTACTTGTCAATTTCTTGTTTGAACAACACACATGATATGGGCCACTCGAAAGCCATATTTACAAGAAGATTTGCCGCGGCATTTGCTTCTGTAAGGTTTCTTGTACAAAGGAAGCATTTTTTGGTGGTTTTGGAACTTTTCGGCGAGATTTGGGTTTTTCCGACGAACTTTAGGTTGCCAACCATCCTCTCCGACCAAGGGCAGGTCAGCACCTCCCTCATTGAGGGAGGTTCCATGTGGTTGGAGGAGGGTGGGCGACAATTCACTCATTTGGGAAGTGTGGCAAGGCAATCAATGAGGTGAACTCTCATTGGGTGACTTGGGTGGCTACTTCCTTTCCAAAGTACAGTTGTAATCTTCATCTAATATGGTCAAGAAAAAGAAAAATGCAAGGAGACATTCTGGTCAAAAGGCTCCTACGGATGTGGCAAAGTAAAGTGATAAGTTGACCAAGCAACCAATGAAGTTGGTACACATCTGCATGTGGAACAACCTTCTTTTGCTGATGTGGAGCAGCATGAGGTCCATTCTGAGTTGGCTGCTGATGAGGGAGTTCATGGCATGGTACAAATAGGTTTTGGGCCTACCAATCCTGGGCAGGGGCAAGGAGAGGAGGGAACATCACCGGAAAGGATAGAGAACTCACTGGAGGTGGAAGAAGCTCACACGGTAAGGAGAGGAGCTGAGGGGAATGGAGTTGATGTTAGTTTTGGAAATCTATCTAAGCAAGGGAGGACTTGGGCGAACTTGTTCAAGGACAATCGGAAACTGAAGTATGCTGTGATGCTACATCAATATGAGGCCAAGGGAGGAAGGCTAAGTATTGAGTACAATGATATGGACACCATGGAAGATTCGATGAGTTTTTGTCTTGTTGGTTGTTTCATCGGGGAGTATCCGTGCAGAAATGGGGTGAAAGTGATAGCAAATCAATGGAAGGTGACCAATAAATTCTTCATGCATAAAAGTGGTTGGATTATCTATCATTTTGACACTAAACAAGATCGGGACAGAGTGTTACAAGGGACCTTACTTTGCTTTCGATTTCCAATGTTCTCAAGATCATACCAAGATGTTTTCTATTTGATGAGGACTGTCATTTTGTTCCTACTTGGGTTCAAATACATGGTTTATCGGTGGATTGTTGGTCACAAAAGGTTCAAAGTATGGTTTGTTCGGAAGTAGGGAAGCCTTTGTACACGGACAACTTGACGCGTACAAGGGAGCGGTTGGAGTATGCTCGGCTTATGGTGGATGTTCCGATCATAGGAGAAAGAGTTTATGAGGTACCAATTATGCTGCCCACCGGAGCTCAAATTGACCACAAAATTGTGTACGAAATGGTGCTGGACTATTGTGAAAATTGCAAAAGGTTTGGGCATTGGAAGGAAGATTGCGGAGGGGGAGCTAGGCCTCCTAGGCAGCAACGTGTGCATCTTAGAACATGTGATAGAGCAGGTTCGGAGCCTCAACAACATGGTCAGAGCATGGAACAAAATAGGAGAGAGAGGTCCCAATTAGTAAGGGTGAGGGAGGGCAAGAAGAAGAACCCATCCAAGGCAACAATGGAGGCCTATGGGACATGATCAAAACTGACAGCAAGAGATGAATGGAACACCTCAAGAAGAGAAGAATTCTACGGTGATTGTGCTTAATAGCCTCATCCCAGTTGCAGTAGAGGAGCCTTATAAATGTGCCCTAGGAGCTAAAAGTTATCAAAGCATTTAGGGGGTGATCGACAGCAAAGTGAAGCTCCAGCAAAGGCAATGGATGATGCGGCAAGGGCATGTAGAGTTAGAGGGGATTCGGCATCAACTTTTGAGGAGGGGCTACTGTCCAGCGAAGAGCCTCTTTTCGATGAAGGAAAATCTTCCAAGCAAGGTGCAGCCAGGGGACGTTGGGATACAAGGCAATCACGGGTGCGAGCAGCCCGAGTAGGGGATCAATAGAGGTTGCAACTTGGAATATTAGGGGCTTCAACAAGTCCCTGAAGCATGGGGTGTTCAACACCTCCTCAGGAGCAAGGAGATACATGTATTAGTACTATTGGAGACTAAGCTTAATGAGGAGTCTTTAGGACAATTATGTAAAGAAAATTTTTAGGTATGGGGCATACACACAACTTTGGTACATCTAATCATGGTTGTATTTTGCTCTTATGAGATTTGCAGAGAGCTGATGTGGATGCCATTATTGCATCATAGCAATTCATACATTGTTATATTCGGCATCGCGTCTTGGAGAGGTGTTTCTTCGTAATCTTTGCATATGGTTCACTCGATTACCAACCGGAGGCTATTATTGTTAAATACGATACTTTATCCTGGTCTAGAAAATTTTTCATAAATTATGTGTTGTTGGGTAATGTTTGCATGCCGTGTGTTGATCGTGATTTCAGTTTGGCCAATGTAGGGTGAGTTTTGATTCTTGTTTCTCCATCCCCTATCGCGAGGCATGTGTTTGGATACTGATTTAATCCTTGAATGAACTTTATTGTAATGGAGTTATTTGTTTTATTTTGAATCCAATTTATCGTAGGAGATTGTTGTATTTGGTATGTTTAGGTGGCCATGTTCATGGTGTTCCCTGATCGAGAGCTTCACATGTAGGAAGCCATGGGCTATGGAATGGGAACCTAGCATTGATACGAGTGGTGCTTAGATTAGCGATGGTTGATATGGAATAGATGTTTTTTTATTCCTTGGTTGGGATTGGATCTTGTAGTGTCATGCGTGAGCTACTTTGGTGGGTTGAATTAAGTGTGGAGCACTATTGAGGTGACCACTTTGGTTAAACGTAGACTAACGCTAATACATCACCTTAATTAGTTGTAAACATTTAATTGGGATTTATTAAATAAATGAGGTAAATTAGAGACAATTCTAATTTATTGAGGTAGCTCGTTTAGCTAATGGATAACATGTAATGATAGCTAAAAATTGTGTCCGTTGATATAGGACACTGATTGCTTTTGGACTTCTGGACGGGAAGTTCTTATTTGATACGAACTATTCCTACTTTGAGGCAGATACATCTTGCTTATATTCTGTAGATCTACTTTACCTTTTATGTATGACTATTTGTTGTTTATGTAGTAGGCTAATATTTACCTTTATCTACTACCGTTTTGTACTTATGCTTGACCTTAGATATGATCTAGATTTCCCTTCTATATAGTCTCATTTATTTGTTATTTGATTCTGTATAGCATTGGTATGGGCATGGGTGTGTAGAGATAGAATAGCATACCACTGTATGATTGTATTGATTGATTCTAGTCATACTTGCACGTGTGTCTGGATATAGAATGATTGAGTTATGGTGGCATGTCACTTGATAGTTGCATTAGTTTAATTTGTGTTATTACTTGCATGTGCACCTAGATGCATGATCGTTAGGTTATTATATATGTGATCGACCTATGCATGTTATGTTGAGTTATGTATGATTACTAGTAGGGGATGCATGTGTGAGAGTCATGCACCATACCTGCACTGCTGCATGCCAGCGATCAGCGACTCCCTTGTGGTTGAGTCTATCATCTTCCGGTACATGATATGCACACATTGTCACTCATGGGTTAGTGGATACCGTTGGGTGTGTGCATTTGCTCTATTTTGCTCTGCTCGACCGCTCATGGGTAGTGGTTTCGAAGCGTAATAGCAGGCAGGGATCCATTCTCTTCCCATATACCAAAGGAGATGAGTGTGACGCTCCCTCATATATACATGGGGTAGGGGATGGTCTCGCGCCAGCATCTTGTCCACTCGGTCACTCATGAGCAGTGATGATAGAGTGAGTACAGTGTCACAACCCAACCCACTCGGCCGACACATTATCGCATGTCTCGGTGGCTTGACTGGCGTCAAGGGTTACCATATCATTGCATCATGTGCATAAAATACATTGTGCATTTTGATTGTAATTGCTACATTTATTGGTTGTACTTGTTTGACATGCACGTACAGGTTATACCATTTGTGTGCTTTGATGACCCTATACTTGCTCGTGTGGTACGAGTCCTTTTATGATCAAGATAGACTGATTTCTGGTATGTATAGTCAGTTGTATTTTCAGTTATGCATATTCAGATATTCCTGTTGAGACTGTATCCTATTGTTTCTTTATAACTTATTCAGCAATTTTGTTGAAAAACATAGGCGTGGCTCTTTGTTTGGCGCCAGCGGTGAGGGAGAGGGATTAGGGTTTTTCGGGGGGTTTTTGGGAAGAAGAAGGAGTTTGCTCAGCTTCTTCTTCCCTTTCTTCATCTTCCTAACTGCCTCTCGGTGCTGCCTCTTGGCCGGCCGAAGCTTGGAGCTTGAGGTGGCCGGCGGTGAGAGGAGGAGAGGCGAGTAAAGGGTTGGCCGAAACCCTAGCTAAGGTTTTTGCTACCAAAGAGGAAGAGGCTTGAAGAAGGTGATTTTGGCGTGCCTTGGTGACTCCGCGTCTTGGTAGATCGTCGTCCACACGACGTTCATGAGGGGAGGGTCATAAGGTAGAAGACTGTGAGGTAAACGACAAGGTATAACTCTCCTGAGCTCCATTTTACTTTTGCTATGTTTTATTGTGCCATGATTTTATGCCTCGTCATTTCATGTATGTTTGTTAATTATTTTGATTTTTTGTCATGGATAATAATTAACTAACTGGACCCCAAATAAACACAAAAATTGGCGATCCATTCGTCGTCTTTTCCACGATTAATTAATCCGGAAAGTTACAAAGCCTTAACCTTGGTTTTGGCTAAGTTGTAACTTGGATTAATTAACACGACGACGAGACAGTCGTTAGAGGGACGGATCTCTATTCGGATTAAATTTTTAATCCGTAAACATAGAAAAGTCTCTCAGGTACGACCCCGTGGTTGTCTTGGAAACCGCCAAGTCATACCTACCCAACATGTGATGGTTGTGGTGTGCATTATGGCAATGTGATGTAGTATGAGGTCGGTATGATGGTGTGGAATGATGGGAGTTTTTGGATTTTGGAGTCTCGTAGGAGTCCTGTAATCTCTAATAGGCAGATTGAGGGATTAATCTCATGAAGCATCTTTATATATATGAACCTTTCTCCAAAAAAAAAAACAAATAACTGATGTCTTTAAGAAAGTTTTGAAAAGGCACATTGATGTATGTTTTTCAATAGCAAATTAATGCTATCAATTTGAGTGGAAATGTCAATATATTCTTCTTTGCTTTTGTTATATTTGTATATATGATTACCTCTCTAAGATTTCCATTATTGTTGTATATATCATTTGTAAATATTATTGTATTTTTTCCTATATTAGATCCTAGGATTAAGGAATTTGATAAGCTAGGATGGAATTTGATAAGCTGTAATTATGGAGGTATCTCTTCCTATATTAGACTTTAGAATTAAAGAATTTGATAATTTTTTATGTTTGTATATTGTAATCCTCTTATTGAAAGTAAATAGAAAACATTTTCAGAAATTCTTGTTTATTTATTTGTTAATGTCCATTAACATTTGTCTAATAAAAAAATGATTAACGAGGTTTTTTCAATCTCGGGCAACCGGCCCGGCCTCACGGAAGTTTTCCACCGGCTACCAGAGTAAATCGAGAAGTGCTCACGACGGGCGATCCAGAAACCCAACGTCTCAGGGTTCGCGCCTCATTTGGAGGAAATTTGCTGCAAAATATGCCGTAGCTGGGAGCGAACCATGGATGCCTAGGATAACAACTAGTCGTCCTTCCGCTGCACCATAGCCCTGGGGCAACATTTGTCTAATCAAGGGTACTAAGATAGTTGTCATCTCATCGTCAATGAACATTCTTCTATGCAGATTCACAATTATTTGCCAGAATGTTAACGGCAAAATCCTACACCTTTTTTATTCAAATTAGCTCACCGCCTTACATGAGAGACCACATCAAAGTTTAACAGATCCAATGTTGATCCACTGAAAGTCATAGTGAATATTGATTGTACCAACCCATTTGATAGTGTGGAAAACATGAGGTTATAGGAACCTTTATGGGCAATAGGCAAAAGCCAAATAAGAAGTGAAAGATACAAAGTGCAAGCACCTCTCTCCCATTAAAATAAGGGGTATACAAATAGCTTGTCAAAATCGATAGGTAGACACAGGAATGCAAAAGTGTTAGTACAAGGAGTACCATAATTAAACCTATGTTTTGAAGTTGTCAAAGGTAAGTCTTGTTATTTTCTAAAAAATCTTTAAAGCGTGTAGGAAGTTTACCTTGGGAAGTCATAGTTGTGGCTAGGCAAGAAAAATCTCAACAAATCGTGGACCCAAGCAAGAAGTTCAGATGGGTCAAGTGGACCTGACATCTGACAGGCGAATTCAATAGGTTTGGAGGACCTGATATTGAATCAAGAGGAAGCTCTGGTAAGCCGATCCGATGTTGAGCAGGTTAAGTTCAAATAGGTCTGAAGGAACTGATGTTTGGCAGGTAAGTGAAGATAAGCTCTTGAAGAGAATGCAGTGCAATCGTGTCCCAGTTAGGATAAGTCTTAGACGTTGATCCAAATAATGAATCCAAAAAGATTTTTAAGTTGAGATCAAGACAGGTCCTACAGTCTTACTCATGCATACTATAACTATGTTAACTTTTTTTGCAGAGTTACTTTTATATATTACAATATGTGCTAACTCAGTGTTACAGATAAGCAACAAGCAAACTTTCCAAAGGTTCGATCGACCAATAAAATGGTTCAGTCAACTGAACAAACTGGTGTGGCAATGCACCGAGCAAAGTTCTATAAAAATTATAATTTGGATCAGTCGTCTAATCCACACGTGGTAAGTGCAGAAGTCGAAGAAGGAAAAGGATTCAGCCAACTGATCCCAATGATCAGTCAATCGAACAAATCTTGGTAAGTCTAGAACAACAACACAAATAAGGCAGGAGTGGGGTTCAGTAAACCGAATGGGAGATCAGTCGACTGATGGGTTTATAGTCAACCGAACGTAATTTTCAACCGACTGAACTCTAATATAAAAGAGCACCTCGAGATCTGAGCTAAGGTACACTTCTTACTCTTCCTACATTTTATTCCTACATCCTCTGATCGTGCAAGATTCACTACTACGATGCCGAAAAATCTTACCGACATCTATGCTTCCTTTCACATCTTCTTTGTCGGCATATTTAAATTATTGTACTTACAATTCATTTTAAGAAGATAGTAGAGTGTTACTATCCTCCTGCATCTCTTATACGAGTTTGCTTCTCTCCGAAAGTATAGGAGAAAAGGACTTTAGTGGATTGCCAAATGAACTGATCAGGGATCACGGACCTTGGAGTAGGAGTCGATGAAGGCTCTAAACCAAGTAAAAAAGAACTTGACTCTTGATTTGTGTGTTTACTTATTCCGCTGCAACTTTGAAAACAAAAGAAAGATTTAAAGTGAACGACATTCAACCCCCCCCTCGCTCATCTATTACAATCTAACAATTGGTATCAAAGCAAGGCATCCCTGAAAAGAATTAACGATATTTCTAGCATTTTTTAAAATCTTTTTGTTAATACCTTTTTTGTATACCGTACTACTAATCCCAAGACAAAGTCTTGGAAATTTTTCTGTACTTGTTGTGATATAATGGCAAGTTTCCATCAAGAAGGACACAACAACGATCGCGCCCCCCCCCCCTAAATGGCGAAGACTTTAGCTACCGGAAGAGGAGAATGGAATGCTTCATGAAGGCTGACATTGACCTATAGTTCAGCATCAAAAAAGGATTCTTTTGTTTTGTTGAAAATCACATGAGAATTTCTACTTTTTTTTTGATGTGGTTAAATAATATTGTTGGAGATCATGCAAGTGAAGAGACATACTTCACGAGAAACAATTTGAAAAAGTTATTAAAAAAATTTATAATGGTAATATCTTCACTAGACAAGGTATGAATCTAGAGAAGACATTAAAAAGCACTAGGAGCACATGTTGGGTTTCACATTATAATATATTATTGAGTTTAATATGCTTGTATCATTTAGTTATTGATGTTCTTTTATTTGTTAAAGAGAACAAAGATCACAAGCAAAGGGCAGAAGCAAATTATCTATTAGAATTGATTGAAAAATATGAGTTTACAATTCAGATGCACTTAATGAAGAATATCTTAGGAGTCATGAATGATTTATCACAAGTTTTACAAACAAAAGATCAAGATATTGTATGTAACGACCCGCCTTCTGGTACTAAGCTTCAAGGCGGATCTCTACTAACTAACTGACTAATCGACTAATTACTGATTTCTAATAATGTTAAACCAACTGGGAGAATTTCAAAAATTCTTATTTTACTATTTACTGAACTAACAATTCATAAATATGTTGAGAGTACTAACTAGCCCAAAATAAAGCAAAACTTTTATTTTATTACCTTGGCAGGATTCGATCCCCCAACCTCTGCGTTGCATGGCTAAAGTACTAACCAGCTGCTCTACACCAGTTTTGTTTTACACAGTACCAGTCGACTGCTATATGCCAGTCGACTGGTCGGGCCACAGAATGTTTCTGTGCCCGATACCAGTCGACTGGTATTTTCCCAGTTGACTGGTAGTTCTGAAATTCCAGTTTTCAGATTTGCTAGAATTTACCAAACTTGAGCCACAATGTACCAAAATCATATCTAGCAAGCAGAATAACATAAATAAGGTTACATAACCATTCTAGGGCATTTATTACACGTTTTTGGAGGGTTTCTAACATGTATAACAACTTAGAAATTACAAAAATGACATGTAGAAGCATAATATGAATGTTCCAAGTTCGTATCAACTTCTTATTGAAACTATTCAGTATCCCTATCTAAAGGCATCCTTAGCTACTACATGTCATTCCATATTGTGCATTAAGCTTAGAACAAGCATATCTTAAGTATTTAGCATGTAGATCAAAAGTATCAAGTTCTTACTCCTAAAGCGTAAACAAGGGTCTAAATTACCCTATCACAAGTAAATGACTCATTGTTGATGCAGTCTGGTCCGATTGTTGTTTTGGTGTTGACAACGATTTAAGTTTGGTTGAGTAAGAATTGATGAAACCCTGGTGAGTGAAGCCAGGTCCTAGCGAGTGAAGCTAGGTGAAGAAAATCCTGGTGAGTGAAGCCAGGTCCTAGCAAGTGAAGCTAGGTGGAAAAATCCTGGTGAGTGAAGCCAGGTCCTAGCGAGTGAAGCTAGGTGAAGAAAATCCTGGTGAGTGAAGCCAGGTCCTAGCAAGTGAAGCTAGGTGGAAAAATCCTGGTGAGTGAAGCCAGGTCCTAGTGAGTGAAGCGGGTGACTGAAATCCCGGTGAGTGAAGCCGGGTCCTGGTAAGTGAAGCCGGGTGACTAAAATCCCGGTGAGTGAAGCCGGGTCCCGGTGAGTGAAGCCGGGTGACTGAAACCCCGGTGAGTGAAGCCGGGTTGAATTGAATTGAGGCTGGATCGGTCGGGAGATCGGTTGGCACGGAGTCTCTTTGGAGGATCGATCAGGTGATCGATCCAGGGAAATCCAGGGAGCCTGATCGTTCTGGTGAACGATCAGGGAGAGAACAGAAGGTTTTCCAACCTTTCTGTTGGAAGGTTTGATCGTTCTGATGAACGATCAGTGAGTAGGAGGGAGAAGACCCTGATCGGTCATACGGACCGATCAGGGCCCTCCTGGACCGATCAGGAGAGCCCCTGATCGGTCCAGGGATGTCCTGATCGGTCAACATGACCGATCAGGACAAGTCCCTGATCGGTCAGTGACCGATCAGGACAAGTCCCTAATCGGTCAGTGACCGATCAGGAACCTTTGGCCTGCCTGCGTTTGAAAGAAACCAAGTTCTCTGATCGATCAGGGTGATCGATCAGAGAGGGACTGGATCGATCAGGAGATCACCTGATCGATCAGGGTCATCACTGATCGGTCTGGTGACCGATCAGTATCTGAACATTAATTCAAACGCGCTGTCAGAAGTTTCTGAACGCAACCATACACTGTTCCATTACCTGTGATGTGCCTTGCTGAGCCTATGTTGGAGTGTGTGCAGGTAACAGGGATGGTGTCAAGCACTCAAGGAAGGAGGAGCCTTCTCTGGAGTGGTTGTGTGGCCTTGTCAAAGTCTCAACGGGCGATTGGAGCGGCTGGCGACTGACGGAGGCTCAGCTGAAGAGGACTTCAGTGGACTGGGTGCTCAGTGGAGTTGGTGGGTCAAGCATGGCTCAGTGATATGGCTCAGTGATGCTGATGAGACTTGGCAGTGAGGAAGCACTTAAGAGGAAGCGGCTGAAGAGATCGAAAAAAGAGACAACAGAATAGAACAGAAAGAAGCAAGTGTGTTGCTGTGTTTTTTTTTTTGTTGCTGTGAGATCTCTTAGAGCTTACTCTTGAGTGTTCCTGTACATCTTTGAGTGAGTCCCTCTCGTATTCTCCTGTGCTTAACCTTGTATCATTCTGAGAAGCTTGTGGAGAGGTTTCTCCACCGAGAAGGAGACTCTGTTCTATCCGGGACACCGGGGCTTGATCTGCCGACGATCAAGGGATCGCTCACCTTACGAGCACGCCAAGGAGTAGGGGCAAGTTATCCCCGAACCTTGTACATCGAGGTGTTAGCGACTGGTTTGGTTTCTGTTTCTGTTCTGCAGTTATTTGGTTTCTGTATTTGTTTCCGCTGCCTAACCCTAACTGCAGAGAAAGATCAAAAAGAGCCAAAATCTCTTGTCTTGGCTATTCACTCCCCCCTCTCTAGCCCAACAAGTGGTATCAGAGCCGGGAGCTCTGTTCACGGCTTAACATCCGAGAGCTAAACCTGATGGCTTTGAGAGAGGGTTTCAGCACCAACAGACCTCCCTACTTCGATGGCTCAGATTTCCAGTACTGGAGATCGCGAATGGAATATTACCTGAAGACAAGCATTCAAATGTGGTTTGCTGTCAAGGAGGGTTTCTCCCCACCAAAGGATGCAGAAGGAAAAGAGCTCGAGTTCTCGAGCTGGTCTACTGAGCAAGTCAGAAAGGGAGAAGCTGATGCAAAGGCTGTGGTCACCTTGCAATGCGGTATGACCAAGGACCAACTGATAAAAGTTGGCCCCTTCACAAGTGCTAAGGATCTCTGGGACAAACTCAGAGAACTTCATGAAGGAACTCAAGACACCCGAACAGCTAAGAAGGATCTCCTTCTTAGCCAACTTCAAAACCTTTCCATGGGAGAAAATGAGAAGGTAAGTGAGCTTCATGGAAGGTTCAAGGAGATACTCAACGGCCTCCATTCCATCAGTGAAAGGGTAGACAATCGCGACCTCGTAAGGTATATTCTTAAAGCTTTTCCTAGAAGTGCCTTGTGGGCATCCATGGTGGATGCTTACAAGGTATCCAAGGATCTTTCCATTATTAAATTAGAAGATTTATTCTGTGAGATGGAATTACACGAGATCGCTAACCAAAGCCCAAAAGAGAAAGGGTTGGCTTTTGTGGCAGGGAACAGAAGACAAAAGAAGGAGAAGAAGAAGGAGCAGAAGAAAGAAAAGGTGGAGTACTGCCATGTGGCTTTAGTGGCACTAGATGAGCCAAACAAGGAGAGTGATAGCGAATCAAGCTCCTCAACCGCGCCTTCATCATCTTCGGATGATGAAGAGGTAATCTCTCCAGAATTAGATAAATGTTATAGGACCATAGCATGTTTAACGGATTTGTTAAAGAAATCTAAAAAGAAAGTCAAATCATTAAAATTGGAGGTAGAACAGTTGAGAACCTCTAAGGATGAGGTAAGTAATGACTTTCATGATGAGTTCCTCAAGGATGAGAACAAGACTCTTAGGAGCGAAATTGAAAACCTCAAGAATATTCTTCAGAAATTTTCAACTAGCTCTAAAACCTTAGATATGATTCTAAATTCCCAAAAAGCAGTTTATAACAAGGTTGGTTTGGGTTACCAACCTAAAGAATCAAGTTTCATGACACTAATGTCTAGGACTCGTGTTAGACCAAATCATACTTCTAAGGGTCAAAAAGTTCAAAAGAAAATGACTAAGGCTTGGGTGCCAAAGTCAGTTGTTGTAGATGCTTTAGGTCCCAAAATTTGGGTACCTAAAACCTCCATCTTTAGAATTGTATAAGCATGGGTTGAGGGGGAGCATGTATCAACATGAGTGGTTGATATTTGGTCCTCCAAAACATATAGCCATTCCTAGTTAGGAATGAGCTTACCATTTCATCAAATTCATATGAATGGCTTAGGTTGACACATAACTTACTCTCGCCATGGGTTGTCTTGGATAGTTAGGTTTCTTGTTGCAATTTATGTTTTCTTGTATATGTTATACATCATGAATGCATGCCAATTTTGGTTAAGAATAAGATGAACACATGTTTTGGTACTAATTTGATACAAGCATGTTTTTGAAAGTTTGACCATAGTGTT
The DNA here is from genome assembly GCA_024364735.1 of Boesenbergia rotunda. Taxonomy (NCBI): domain Eukaryota; kingdom Viridiplantae; phylum Streptophyta; class Magnoliopsida; order Zingiberales; family Zingiberaceae; genus Boesenbergia; species Boesenbergia rotunda. Next base: position 51,849 of record JAGFNQ010009038.1, on the reverse strand, counting down.
ATTTGTATTATGAAATCTGATCATATATATATTGATACATGCTGATCATATTTTGAAAATCTGATTTTAAGTATCACATTTTGATAATTGTTTGATTAAGTGAATTATGATGAACAAAGCTCATTTAGGGAGAAAATCTAAGTGAATTAGGAGATAGAAACAGTTACTGAAAGTTTCTGCTTTTGCTGGTTTCTGAAACCTGAGTAAAATTGTGCGAAACTCCTAAATACCAAGCCTGATCGGTCCACCGACCGATCAGGACCCACCCTGATCGGTCACTGTGACCGATCAGGGATCCTCCTGATCGGTCTGGTGACCGATCAGTCCAATTATGATGTTCAATTGGTCAAAGAAGGGTAGAAATTTCTAAGATTTTTGATTTTCAGGAATGTTTCTGAAACATTAAGGATTAAATATCAAATTGATACAAACCTATGTTGGGATGTTCAAATTGATAAGAAAGGGTGTGTTGAGTCATGACTCTTAGTCTTAATGTCGTGTTTCGGAAATATTTCTGAAATAACGAATAGTAATAGAGTCTATGCCCCCGTTGAGGAATGCAAAATGTCAATGCAGTCTGATCAGGAATGTATCTGGTTTCAGAAATTTTTTTTTTTAATCTGATCGCTCCCCAGATTAACAAAATATTTCTGTATCAAATAATCAGAATTATATATCAGATACAGAAGCATTCCTTACTTGACATATGAAACATACACATATGTGACCATGATATAGTTCGGTGTATGTTTTCAACCACTGTTATTGTCGTATGATGCATATACATTGTTGCCATGATACATTTATGGTATATGCCTCTCATATGCAAAACTTCTATCTTTGATTATTTCGGATTTTGGGAAGAGACCCTAGGTTGAGGGGGAGTTATGATTAAACTTAATAACCATACCCTTTTCGGTGTTTGACAAAGGGGGAGAGAATGGTTGATTAAGTTTAGGGTTTGTTATTGTAGGGGAGGACTTTGATTCCCTTATGATAATTTAATTGACTCTGATTAATGAATACCTAAACTTAAATCGGGTTGCCAAACAACAAAAAGGGGGAGATTGTTGATGCAGTCTGGTCCGATTGTTGTTTTGGTGTTGACAACGATTTAAGTTTGGTTGAGTAAGAATTGATGAAACCCTGGTGAGTGAAGCCAGGTCCTAGCGAGTGAAGCTAGGTGAAGAAAATCCTGGTGAGTGAAGCCAGGTCCTAGCAAGTGAAGCTAGGTGGAAAAATCCTGGTGAGTGAAGCCAGGTCCTAGCGAGTGAAGCTAGGTGAAGAAAATCCTGGTGAGTGAAGCCAGGTCCTAGCAAGTGAAGCTAGGTGGAAAAATCCTGGTGAGTGAAGCCAGGTCCTAGTGAGTGAAGCGGGTGACTGAAATCCCGGTGAGTGAAGCCGGGTCCTGGTAAGTGAAGCCGGGTGACTAAAATCCCGGTGAGTGAAGCCGGGTCCCGGTGAGTGAAGCCGGGTGACTGAAACCCCGGTGAGTGAAGCCGGGTTGAATTGAATTGAGGCTGGATCGGTCGGGAGATCGGTTGGCACGGAGTCTCTTTGGAGGATCGATCAGGTGATCGATCCAGGGAAATCCAGGGAGCCTGATCGTTCTGGTGAACGATCAGGGAGAGAACAGAAGGTTTTCCAACCTTTCTGTTGGAAGGTTTGATCGTTCTGATGAACGATCAGTGAGTAGGAGGGAGAAGACCCTGATCGGTCATACGGACCGATCAGGGCCCTCCTGGACCGATCAGGAGAGCCCCTGATCGGTCCAGGGATGTCCTGATCGGTCAACATGACCGATCAGGACAAGTCCCTGATCGGTCAGTGACCGATCAGGACAAGTCCCTAATCGGTCAGTGACCGATCAGGAACCTCTGGGCTGCCTGCGTTTGAAAGAAACCAAGTTCTCTGATCGATCAGGGTGATCGATCAGAGAGGGACTGGATCGATCAGGAGATCACCTGATCGATCAGGGTCATCACTGATCGGTCTGGTGACCGATCAGTATCTGAACATTAATTCAAACGCGCTGTCAGAAGTTTCTGAACGCAACCATACACTGTTCCATTACCTGTGATGTGCCTTGCTGAGCCTATGTTGGAGTGTGTGCAGGTAACAGGGATGGTGTCAAGCACTCAAGGAAGGAGGAGCCTTCTCTGGAGTGGTTGTGTGGCCTTGTCAAAGTCTCAACGGGCGATTGGAGCGGCTGGCGACTGACGGAGGCTCAGCTGAAGAGGACTTCAGTGGACTGGGTGCTCAGTGGAGTTGGTGGGTCAAGCATGGCTCAGTGATATGGCTCAGTGATGCTGATGAGACTTGGCAGTGAGGAAGCACTTAAGAGGAAGCGGCTGAAGAGATCGAAAAAAGAGACAACAGAATAGAACAGAAAGAAGCAAGTGTGTTGCTGTGTTTTTTTTTTTGTTGCTGTGAGATCTCTTAGAGCTTACTCTTGAGTGTTCCTGTACATCTTTGAGTGAGTCCCTCTCGTATTCTCCTGTGCTTAACCTTGTATCATTCTGAGAAGCTTGTGGAGAGGTTTCTCCACCGAGAAGGAGACTCTGTTCTATCCGGGACACCGGGGCTTGATCTGCCGACGATCAAGGGATCGCTCACCTTACGAGCACGCCAAGGAGTAGGGGCAAGTTATCCCCGAACCTTGTACATCGAGGTGTTAGCGACTGGTTTGGTTTCTGTTTCTGTTCTGCAGTTATTTGGTTTCTGTATTTGTTTCCGCTGCCTAACCCTAACTGCAGAGAAAGATCAAAAAGAGCCAAAATCTCTTGTCTTGGCTATTCACTCCCCCCTCTCTAGCCCAACACTCATGACATTCAAGCATTCACAAAACCAATATTAAGTCAGGTAATTAAACTACTTTAAGCATACTAGGCACCACGAATACAAGTCTAATTAAATTCATACATGGTTCACATAATTTATTGCGGAATAACTAAAGAAGCATAATAAAGACTTTCTATGCTTTGCAAGTTCCGAAGACTTTTATTCCAACTCCACCATCACACACACTTTGCATCAAGCCCGCCGCCTCTGCTACTAGTGTTTTCCTTTACCTGTATCTGCAGTATAAGGAAATGCAAACTAATAAGCATAAAGCTTAGTAAGTACCATCTAGCCTCACAAAACTATGAAAACTCAAATTATGCTTTTGTAAAACATGCTATGCACATACATGCTCACATCCATAAGTAATCATGCTAGGCTCATGCTAAAATACGTATCATGGAATGTCATGGCATATAACTGAGACATGACACATACTGAACTAGAACTGAAAAGTAAGCTATAGCATGGCATACATATCTGAACTGGAACTGAAACTAACTAACATAAAACTAATTATTAAATTCACCACATGCTAATATGAATTTCTGAAAACTAAATACATATAGTAGGTGAAAGTAATAATCAACTGCTGTGGGCCCGGCAATGTACCAACTGTGCGCGCATCCCTAATAAACCCCGAGGTAGCGAATCCCGAATCCATTAGGGTTCTACTAGGTTATCTAAACCTAGAGGCAACTAGGAGCCCATCCCATACTAGGTTATCTAAACCTAGAGGCAACTTGGAGCCTATCCCTGGACCGAAGTCCGGTACAATGCCAACTGAAAATAAAATAGTCTTTTATACTTTTCTTTCCTTTTCTGATTCTTGCTTTTACTAGGTTATCTAAACCTAGGGGCAACTAGGAGCCCATCCCGTTGGACCTTGGTCCCGATCATAAACTGAAGCAAGAATTTCTATTCTTTAATGCTTTCTATAGCAATAACTGAACTAAACAATTTAACAAACACGTAACGTGCTTCATGACCCAAAACTGAAGGGTCGCACAACGTGTTTGTTCATAATTTAAGATTTCTAATCGTAAAACATACATACAAGGAAATAAGGCATATGAAAAAGCAACCGAAACTACTTATACTGTAGGTGAGGGATACTTACATCCTGCGCTTGTTCTTACGACTCTAAAGTGTAGGTTTTTGGGAAAAGGAACGATCCTTAGAGTTTCGGAGAGCTTCTAACGGATAATTCTTCCTCGGAGAGATTCCCTAACGTAGCCTCCTTCTTAAATCCTTTAGATCTTCCCTCGGTTCGCGCGCGCGGGAGAGAGGGCGAGAGGAGAGGTCGCGTGCATGAGGGAGGGCGTCGGCGTCGCTGGGTTGGGAGAAAATTAACCTAAAACTCGTAACTCCCTCTTTTATACTTATGGGGGGGCGAATTTAACTAAGTCTACCTTATCTATTGTTTCCCTTATTCTATTTTAACAAAACCAAACCATCCCAGTTGGTCCGCCCATTTTCCTCTCCATGCGTAGGTCAAGGGATCAAATCTCACTTATACGGTTTTTCCCTTTTTATCCCTTTTTGCCACTTTCGTTTATGGAAAAATTCTATAAAAATATCCATAAATTCGGAATAAATTCTAAGATATTTCTATAATTAGTTTTGAAAATTTTCGGGTGTTACAATCCCCCATACCTTATAAAAAGATCATCTTCGAACTTAAAACAACTTTGGGTATTTCTGTCTCATGTTGTCCTCTGGTTCCCATGTTGCCTCTTCTACTCTGTGATTTTGCCATATGACTTTCACTAATGGTACCTCCTTGTTTCGCAATTTCTTAACTGCTAGGTCTATTATCTGAATAGGCCGACTATCATAATTGAGATCTTCGCGAACTTGTACCGTCTGTGGCTCTATCACCTGGGTGACATCTTTGATATGCTTCTTCAGCATGGAAACATGAAATACATTGTGGATAGCTGACATCTCCTGAGGTAGCTCCAACTCATAAGCTACTTTACCAACTCTTCTGGTGATGGGGTATGGTCCTACATATCTGGGACTTAGCTTGCCCTTCTTCCCAAAACGCATTACTCCCTTCATGAGAGCCACTTTGAGAAATACTGAATCCCTAACTTCAAACTCTAATGGTCTGCGCCGTGTATCAGCATAGCTCTTCTGGCGACTCTGAGCTATTTATATTCTCTAGCGGATCTGCTGTATGGCTACGGTGGTATCATCTATAAGATCTGTCTGTAGGCCTAACTCTTGCCTCTCACCACCCTCGTACCAGCAGATAGGAGATCTACACCTCCGCCCATATAAAGCCTCATAGGGTGCCATGCCGATAGTGGCCTGATAACTATTGTTGTAGGCGAATTCTGCTAAGCACAGGTATCTGCACCAACTGCCCTTGAAATCTAGAGCACAAGCTCTGAGCATATCTCTTTTTGCCTTATACGGTTTTCCCCTTTTTATCCCTTTTTGCCACTTTCGTTTATGGAAAAATTCTATAAAAATATCCATAAATTCGGAATAAATTCTAAGATATTTCTATAATTAGTTTTGAAAATTTTCGGGCATTACAATCCCCCATACCTTATAAAAAGTTCATCCTCGACCTTAAAACAACTTTGGGTATTTCTGTCTCATGTTGTCCTCTGGTTCCCATGTTGCCTCTTCTACTCTGTGATTTTGCCATATGACTTTCACTAATGGTACCTCCTTGTTTCGCAATTTCTTAACTGCTCGGTCTATTATCTGAATAGGCCGACTATCATAATTGAGATCTTCGCGAACTTGTACCGTCTGTGGCTCTATCACCTGGGTGACATCTGGGATATGCTTCTTCAGCATGGAAACATAAAATACATTGTGGATAGCTGACATCTCCTGAGGTAGCTCCAACTCATAAGCTACTTTGCCAACTCTTCTGGTGATGGGGTATGGTCCTACATATCTGGGACTTAGCTTGCCCTTCTTCCCAAAACGCATTACTCCCTTCATGAGAGCCACTTTGAGAAATACTGAATCTCCAACTTCAAACTCTAATGGTCTGCGCCGTGTATCAGCATAGCTCTTCTGGCGACTCTGAGCTGTTTCTATTCTCTGGCGGATCTGCTGTATGGCTACGGTGGTATCATCTATAAGATCTGTCTGTAGGCCTAACTCTTGCCTCTCACCACCCTCGTACCAGCAGATAGGAGATCTACACCTCCGCCCATATAAAGCCTCATAGGGTGCCATGCCGATAGTGGCCTGATAACTATTGTTGTAGGTGAATTCTGCTAAGCACAGGTATCTGCACCAACTGCCCTTGAAATCTAGAGCACAAGCTCTGAGCATATCTTCTAGTACTTGATTAACTCTCTCTGTCTGACCATCTGTCTGAGGATGGAAAGCTGTGCTAAACTTCAGTTTGGTGCCTAGTGCTGTCTATACGCACTTCCAGAAGTGTGAAGTGAACCTACTGTCCCTATCTGAGATGATAATCCTAGGGACCCATGTAGTCTGACGATCTCCTTGAGGTATAACTGAGCTAGCTATTCCATAGAATAGGAGATCCTGATAGCTAGGAAGTGGGCAGACTTAGTCAATCTGTCTACTATTACCCAGATTGCATCATATCCATTCGTTGTTCGGGGTAGTCCCACTATAAAATCCATGGAAATATCTTCCCATTTCCATTCTGGAATTTGAATAGGCTGCAAAACTCCACCTGGTCTCTGATGTTCTGCCTTGACTCTTTGGCATGTCAGACAGGTACTGACATATCTGGCGATGTCTCTCTTCATCCCAGGCCACCAAAAACGTCCCCTGAGGTCTTGGTACATTTTGGTGGAACCAGGATGCATTGCATAAGGAGATCTATGTGCGTCCTCTAGGATTTTCCTTCTGAGCTCTTCTTGGTTCGGAACACATAAGCGGTCACCGTAGTACAGTGTCCCACTATCTGTTAGGCGAAACTCCCCATTTTCTGATTCCGCTATCCCCTGCTTGATTTTCTGAAGATCAGGATCTTGATCCTGTGCTGTCTGGATGTCTTTAATCAGGGTTGACACTAATGTCAAAGTGGAGAGCTGCCCAACTATAATTTCCAATCCGAACTCTGATATTTCCTTCCTAAGGGGCTGTGACATCGTACGCAAAGCTAGTAGGGTGGCACTAGATTTCCTGCTAAGCGCGTCTGCCACCTTATTAGCTTTACCTGGGTGGTAGAGGATGTCAATGTCATAATCCTTGACCAGCTCAAGCCATCTGCGTTGTCTCATGTTCAGATCCTTCTGAGTAAAGAAATACTTCAGACTCTGATGATCTATGAAAATCCTACACTGAGCTCCGTATAAGTAATGCCTCCAGATCTTGAGAGCAAACACTACTGCAGCTAGCTCAAGGTCATGAGTAGGATAGTTCTTTTCATAATCCTTGAGTTGTCTAGAGGCATAGGCGATAACCTTGCCATTCTGCATCAGCACTGCTCCAAGTCCTAATTTAGAAGCATCACTATATATGTCGAAGCTGTCAGTGGTCTCTGGAAGAGTCATGATGGGAGCACTAGTCAATCTTCTCTTTAATTCTGTAAAACTGTTCTCGCAGTCCTCTGTCCACTGAAACTTCCTATTCTTCCTGGTAAGAGATGTCAGTGGGGAGGCTATTCTGGAGTAATCTTCTACAAACTTCCTGTAGTAACCGGCAAGGCCCAGAAAACATCTGATCTCACTGGCATTCTTCGGTCTAACTCAGTTACTTACTGCTTCTATTTTGCTGGGGTCTACCATCACCCCTTCCTTGGAGATCATGTGACCTAGAAAAGACACCTGATCAAGCCAGAATTCACATTTAGAGAATTTTACATACAACTGGCTCTGCTGAAGAATCTGCAATACTGCCTGAGATGCTCAGCATGTTCCTCCTGAGTTCCTGAGTAGATAAGAATGTCATCAATGAAGACGATGACAAACTTATCTAAGTACTCCCTGAATACTCGGTTCATGAGGTCCATAAATGTCGCTGGAGCATTTGTGACCCCAAAAGGCATGACTACAAACTCGTAGTGCCCATATCTGGTTCTGAAAGCTGTCTTGGGAATATCACCCTCTCTGACTTTGACCTGGTGATAGCCGGATCTCAAATCTATCTTTGAGAACACTGCTGCTCCCTTTAGCTGATCGAACAAGTCGTCAATTCTTGGCAAGGGATACTTGTTCTTGATGGTGACTTGATTCAAGGCCCGGTAATCTATACACAAGCGCATGGACCCGTCATTCTTCTTCACGAACAATACAGGAGCTCCTCAAGGTGAATGACTAGGGCGTATGAAGCCCTTGTCGAGCAACTCCTGCGGGAGCCATACGATATGGTGCTTTTGAAATGGGATTGGTACCTGGAATGAGATTTATCTCAAACTCTATCTCCCTGTCTGGCGCTAAGCCTGGTAACTCGTCAGGGAAGACTGCTGGATAGTCACATACCACTGGGACCTCTTCTAGCTTTTGGTCTTTCTCTCGTTCGGTATTGACTACATGTGCTAGAAATCCGGTACATCCTGAATCCAGCAGTTTCTGTACTTTTAAAGCTGAGAGAAATTTCTTGGCTTTTCTCTTGGGTTCTCCGATGTATTCAAACTGCGCTCCTTCTTCAGGTTGGAATATGACTTTCCTTTTACGGCATTCTATGGAGGCACCATACTTGATTAGGAAGTCCATTCCAAAAATGATATCATAATCTGTCATATCTAGTACTATCAGATCACCATAAAGCTCTCTGCTTGCTATACTAATTGGCACTTCACGGAGCCAGTGCGTGGATGCCATAATCTCTTCTGAAGATAGGGTGGTTAAGAATTGACCACTGAGTACATCTGGAGGTATAGTTATCTTCTCTGCGAACGCCCTGGGGTTTCTGAGTTCCTGAACTGCCTTGGCCTTTACTTTCTATCATGACTGACTTCTGCTGTTGCATGTTGTTCAGGTAGTGCTCGGTGATCAGAGCACTGCTAACTAGTTCTTCTGAGGTTTGCGGCCTATGGACGCCGCTGGCCACATTCAATGCTATTTCTGGCCTTAGCATCTTGAGCATTAGCCTGACTTGCTCTCATTTAGTGCTGACCAGTTCAGGGCACAAGCGAGCCAGTCTGTTGAATCTCTTCACGGCTTCCTCTACTGATAGGTTACCTTGACGAAATCCAGTGAATTCATCATAATGCCGGTTAGTAACCCGCATATGAAAGAATTTTTTTTTTTTGAAGAACATAGCTTCGAAGTTGGCCCACGTCATCTGATTTATGTCTCGCTTGGCCTTCACCCTTTCCCACCACATTCTAGCATCTCCTGCTAGGCAGAAAGAGGCGCACTTCACTTTCTCTTGTTCTGGCCAGTCCAGAAGCTCCATGGTACTCTCCAGGGTTTTGAACCAGGCTTGTGCATCCCATGGTTCACTAGTGCCTGAAAAGGTCTCTGGTTTGAGCTTCTGCCACTGAACCAGATATGCTTCTCTTCTAGCCCCTACTGCTGGGGCTTCTGGTGCTATTGGTGGGATTGGTGCTATTGGTGGGATTGGTGCTCTAGGTGGAACCTCTATCACTATTGGGGTTTCCACATTTGGTCCTAGCGTAGCAGTAGGTGTGGTCTGCTGATTAGGCCTTAACGTGGCTATCTCTTGCTACTGCTCAACTATCTGTCTCTGGAGCTGAGCTACTATCTCCACGAGATTAGGTGGAGTCACTATGTTAGTTGCCTCCTATCGAGGCTCAGTAGCTGGTGCCCTTCTAGTTGGGCATCCTCTTAACCATTATCTAAAATAGAAGAGGGTCACACAGTTCATATTTTAATTCTAAAACATGCCATCAGATATAAACTAAGGTATTAAACATGCTTCCGTTAAATGTTGTAACGCCCGCCCTTACATCTACTCTCGGGCGGGGTTACGTACATTCAATCATATAGTAATATTTTTTTTTCTATTTCTATCTCCTAGCATGACATTAAAACAACAATGCAAGGACTTAAGGACTAAGCATGCTTGTTTAACTATCAAAGTCATTCTACAACATGATAATATCACTAGTAATGTAACTCATAACATAATCAAGTATAAGAGACCTCCAAGGTAAACACTATCATGCCATGTCAATCCTAATCACTAACACTTATTGTCAAGGAGCATAACATAAGCATATGTAGATATAGAAGTCTTTTCTTCCCGAGCCACCACCCCACACATCTTCAGCCTCCTGCCTCTTCCTTCCATTTAAGTGTTATCTGCAGCATAAGACAACACATAAACTAGTAAGCAAAATGCTTAGTAAGGATCCTGTCCTACTCGCAAAATCCGTGCGAAAGAATATAACATGTACACATAATCAATCATAAGTATAAGTTCATCAAAGCATATTAAACATCTAAGTTTCTAAGCATGCAGTATCAAGTACCATAAGCATACTCTTCACATATAACAAATGCTTTCAATGAATGTTTTCAAAACAATTCCATAATGGTATTACTTAAAAATACATCCATATCATATTGGGCCCTGTTGTGTACCAACTATCGCGCGGAACTATTGCGCGTTCCCTAATGAATTGGGGTAGCGAGCCACCAAGTCATTAGAGCAGGACCCTTCCATCCTACCGGAGCCACGTTAACATGCACCCCGGATTTGTTTAACGACCCCCTTCCGAGTCGGGTACACAACTTAAAAGTAAAATACTTATCATGCTGTTACATATATGCTAAGGAATACTCCATATTTACTCTTATGGGACACACCACTCTTCAAGGGTGCTCTTGATCCCCTAGGGACACACCACACATTCGGGTGCTCTTGATCCCATACTATTTGAGTATCCCTTCAAGCATTTTAACATATCACATGCAATTTCATAAGTGTGCCCCATGGGCTATAAGGCATGCTCATACATACATCATATTTCATGCATGTCCATACATACATCATATTTCATACTTGTTCATACATGCATCATATTTCATACATGTTTATACATACATCATATTTCATACTTGTTCATACATATATCATATTCCATACATGTTCATACATACTTCATCATGCATCATATTTCAACCACTTAACCTACCTTAGACCTGACAAGCTTTGGTCACATAGGTCATACTCATATCGTAGGAAGTGGTAGCATGCTATCAATTAAGATTTCAATCAGACATCTCATTTAAACACCTCATACATAAACATATCAAAGCATGCTAACAATTAAGGTTTCCTTATCAACCATTCCATTTAACACCACATACATACACATATGATCATCCCCAACCATAAACATATATCATAGGGTAGTTTGACCTTTACAAACCCTAGTCCTAGTGGGTTGGCCGAAACATCAAGAGTAGGGAAATATCAGGACTTTTGCATTAATCATTCACACATACATTTATTCAAACACCTCATACATAAACATATCATAGCATGCTAACAATTTAAGGTTTACATATCAACCCTTCCATTTATCACCACATACATATACATATGATTATCCCCAACCTTAAACATATATCATAGGATAATTAATTTTCACAAACCCTAAAGTCTATGCCTTGGCCGAAAGTCCTATGATAGGGCAAGTTCAATTTTTGGCAATGAAATATTCACACAACCATCTATACAACACCTTGTATACACTATCATACAATATACTAAGCATGGATACATTATGTGATAATTCAATCCTCACTAACCCTAATTCCTAGGTCTTGGCCGAAACCCATCTAAACCCTAACCCTAGTTTCATAGGGTAGGAGTATCAAATATTCATACAAACATATATTCAAACACTTGATCTACATTCCTAAGCATGAATCCATTATAGAAAATCATAAAATCCCCAAACCCTAATTTCTATCATGCTTGGCCGAAAGTTGTAGGGCACTAAAACCCTAATTCTTGTTATCACACATGATGGAAAAATAACATAAATTCATACCCTAAGTTCCTAGGGATATCCTCATGCATCAAGAAGCAACCAAAGCCCATAAGTGGGTGGTGGCCGAAACTTTGTAGGGTACCAAACCCTAACTTTTGTTTTTCCAAAAATTTGGAAACATCACATATGAGTATAAAGTTCCTAGGGGTACTAGCATGCATCAAAGTATGATCAAAAGCCTTCTCTTGGACCCCCTTACAAGGAGTGGCCGAAACTTCCACTAGGGAAGTTCTTGTGAATTTTCCAAAGAACAAAACAAGCAAACATTCAATAGCGATTATGCCACAGGCGAGAGGATACTTACATCCTTTCGCTTGGATTTCTCTTTCTCTTACTCCGTAGGGTACCCTAGATTTGTAGGGCAAGTGAAAATCCTTTCCGAATCTTCTCTAGGGCTCCTTAGACTTAGTAGTGGCAAGAACCTTCAAAGGTCTTCTTCCTTCCAACTTTTCTAGGGCTAGAACCCTAGACTTGATTTTCGAAAATGAGAAGGAGAGGGGGAGAGGGTCTCGGTGGGGAAGAGTGAAGAGGAAGAAGAAAAGAAGAGAAGGAAGTTACTCCAACTTCCCCTTATTTATACTTTTCTCATGAAAAGACATGTCTCTTCACTCTTACACACTTAACAAGCATGTTTCTCATCCTCTCAACAAGAAACAATGCTTGGTGTAGTGGTTAAGACATGGAGAGTGCAACTAGGAGGTTCAAGGTTCAATCCTTGCCCCCTCCTTTTTATCACCTTTTGTACTAATCCATATCAAAGCCCACTAAGCCAAGCCCATCATGAAATTTCATAATATTTCATGTTTATGAATTCATAATATTTTCTAATATTTTTCCTGAATTCATAACATTATTTACATAATATTTTATAAATATTATTCACATAATATTTCATGATAATAATATTTCATGAATTCAATAATATTGCATATTTATGAATTCATAATATTTCATAACATTTCATGATACTATTTCATGAATTCCATAATATTTCATATTTATGAATTCATAATATTTCATAATATTTCATGATACTATTTCATGAATTCCATAATATTTCATATTTATGAATTCATAATATTTCATAATATTTCATGATACTATTTCATGAATTTCACCATATTTCATATTCATGAATTTATTTATGAATTCATAATATTTCATAATATTTCATGATACCATTTCATGAATTTCACCATATTTCATATTCATGAATTTATATATTTCCTAATATTTCATATGGGAAATTTCGGGGCGTTACAATCCTCCCTACCTTATAAAAAGTTCGTCCCGAACTTTAAAATAATTCCGGATGCTTTAATCGCATTGCCTCCTCTCGTTCCCACGTGGCTTCTTCGAATCGTTCGTTCCGCCACAGAACCTTTACTAAGGGTACTTCCTTGTTCCTTAGCTTTTTAACTTCCCGGTCTAAGATCTGAACAGGTCATCTATCCGGGGTAGAGGGTACCTGTTCTTGATAGTCACATTATTCAGTGCCCGATAGTCGATACACATTCGCATCGACCCATCCTTCTTTTTCACGAACAGTACGGGAGCTCCCCAGGGGGAATGACTAGGGCAGACGAGTCCCTTGTTAAGAAGCTCTTGTAACTGCCCTTGTAATTCCTTTAATTCCGTCGGCGCCATACGGTATGGTGCCTTAGAAATGGGGTTAGTACCAGGAACTAACTCAATTGCAAATTCTAAACCCCTTTCAGGTGCTAACCCTGGTAAGTCATCGGGAAATACCTTTGGGTAATTGCATACGACTTTGACGTCTTCTAGCTTCGGGTCCTCTGTAGGACTGGTATCAACCACATGAGCTAGAAATCCCGAGCATCCCTTTTCTAACATCTTCCTTGCTTTCAGAGCCGACAAGAATTTACTTGTCCTCTTCTTCGGCTCTCTAATAAATTCGAACAGAATTTCCCGCTTCAGGTCGGAAGATAACCCTTCGTTTACGGCACTCAATAGAGGCGCCATATTTGTTCAAGAAATCCATGCCCAATATCACATCATAATCTGACATATCTAGCACTATCAGATCGCAGTAAAGTTCCCTATCTGCGATTTTGATTGGTGCGGCCCGTAGCATTTGGGTAGAGGGCATCATCTCACCCGAGGGCAGTGTTGTTAGAAATTTACAGTCTAAATCTTGTAGTGACATATTATTTCTTTTGGCATATTGCATAGAGATAAACGAATGTGTTGCCCCAGTGTCAAATAAAGCAGTAGCATACTGACTGTAAATAAATATCTGACCTGGGACAACGGTAGAGGCAGTCGCCACCTCTTCTTTCGTAAGAGAGAAAACCCTGGCGTTTGTCGTGGCAGGCGGGGCTTCTAATCTCCCCTGGCATATATGTGTACCATCTATAGCTGCCTGCATCAGGTGTAGCTGGGGAGGAGCACCTTTGTACTGATCATATTGCGGCTGAGGTGCTTTGGCTGCAGCAGGACACTCTCTGGCCATGTGTCCTTCCTTTCCGCAAGTATAGCATCTCCTAGCGCCTAAAAGGCATGTCCCTTGGTGCATCTTCCCACAATTGGCACATTGGGGATATTTAGGCTTCTTGCCTAAATAACCACTGGCAGATTTATCCCCTGGCTTTCTCTTTCCATTTTGGTTCTCCTTCCAGTGGGGGTTGCTATTTGGAGGTTTCTGACCTCCCGACTGATCCTGACACTTGCTGGCGGTCAGTGGTTGGCTCTGCGGGTTCATCTTCTTTAGATAATACTCAGTAATAAGGGCGCTGCTGAACAGCTCCTCTGCGGTCTGGGGCCTATTAACGCCACCAGCCACATTCAGAGCTATCTCGGGCCTGAGCATCTTGAGCATTAATCTGACCCTTTCTTTCTCTGTACTGACCAACTCCGGACATAATCGTGCCAGTCTGTTAAATTGCTTAACGGCATCGTTGACTGAGAGATTTCCCTGCCGGAATTCAGTGAACTCATCAAAGTGCCTGTTCGTGACTCGCATATTAAAGAATTCCTCTAGAAATTCGGACTCAAAGTCCTTCCACTTCATTTGGTCCACTGACCTTCTAGCCTTTACCCGTTCCCACCACATCCTGGCGTCGCCAGTGAAGCAGAACGAGACACATTTAATTTTCTCATGCTCAGGCCAGTCTAATAATTCCACTGTGCTCTCAACTGTCTTGAGCCAGGCCTGAGCATCCCAGGGCTCGCAGGTGCCCGAGAACTTTTCCGGCTTCAGTCTCTGCCACTGAATCAAATAGGCCTCCTGTCGGGCTCCCCGGGCCGGAGTGTCCGGGGGTGCCTGTGCAGTTGGAGGCTCAGTAGGCATTACATTCTGACTTCCCTGCGGGGTTGTAGTGTTCCCCTGCTGGGTCATCAGAGTGTTTATTATCTGCTGTTGTTCAGTGACCTGACGCTGCAGATCTGTGATCACTTGCATCATATCAGGTGGGGGTACTGTCTCATTACCCCGGTTGCTACGTCTTCTAGCCATATATCTATCATACAGATGATAAATAAGTTAACATGAGAATTACTGCTACTTTTATGCAAGCATAAATCATCTCTATATTATGCAAGCATAAACCATCTCTATTAATATCATTACTGTACATGAAATAATAAAGCGAGATTAGGATTCTTACTTGGAAGCGGCAGGATGAAGCTTGATGTGTGTGTGGTGGAGGGGAAACCTGCTCTGATACCAACCTGTAACGCCCGCCCTTATATCTACTCTCGGGGCGGGGTTACGTACATTCAATCATATAGTAATATTTTTTTTTCTATTTCTATCTCTAGCATGACATTAAAACAATAAAGCAAGGGCTTAAGGACTAAGCATGCTTGTTTAACTATCAAAGTCATTCTACAACATGATAATTCACCAGTAATGTAACTCATAACATAATCAAATATAAAAGACTTCTAAAGGTAAACACTATCATGCCATGTCAATCCTAATCACTAACACTTATTGTCAAGGAGCATAACATAAGCATATGTAGATATAGAAGTCTTTTCTTCCCGAGCCACCACCCCACACATCTTCAGCCTCCTGCCTCTTCCTTCCATTTAAGTGTTATCTGCAGCATAAGACAACACATAAACTAGTAAGCAAAATGCTTAGTAAGGATCCTGTCCTACTCGCAAAATCCGTGCGAAAGAATATAACATGTACACATAATCAATCATAAGTATAAGTTCATCAAAGCATATTAAACATCTAAGTTTCTAAGCATGCAGTATCAAGTACCATAAGCATACTCTTCACATATAACAAATGCTTTCAATGAATGTTTTCAAAACAATTCCATAATGGTATTACTTAAAAATACATCCATATCATATTGGGCCCTGTTGTGTACCAACTATCGCGCGGAACTATTGCGCGTTCCCTAATGAATTGGGGTAGCGAGCCACCAAGTCATTAGAGCAGGACCCTTCCATCCTACCGGAGCCACGTTAACATGCACCCCGGATTTGTTTAACGACCCCCTTCCGAGTCGGGTACACAACTTAAAAGTAAAATACTTATCATGCTGTTACATATATGCTAAGGAATACTCCATATTTACTCTTATGGGACACACCACTCTTCAAGGGTGCTCTTGATCCCCTAGGGACACACCACACATTCGGGTGCTCTTGATCCCATACTATTTGAGTATCCCTTCAAGCATTTTAACATATCACATGCAATTTCATAAGTGTGCCCCATGGGCTATAAGGCATGCTCATACATACATCATATTTCATGCATGTCCATACATACATCATATTTCATACTTGTTCATACATGCATCATATTTCATACATGTTTATACATACATCATATTTCATACTTGTTCATACATATATCATATTCCATACATGTTCATACATACTTCATCATGCATCATATTTCAACCACTTAACCTACCTTAGACCTGACAAGCTTTGGTCACATAGGTCATACTCATATCGTAGGAAGTGGTAGCATGCTATCAATTAAGATTTCAATCAGACATCTCATTTAAACACCTCATACATAAACATATCAAAGCATGCTAACAATTAAGGTTTCCTTATCAACCATTCCATTTAACACCACATACATACACATATGATCATCCCCAACCATAAACATATATCATAGGGTAGTTTGACCTTTACAAACCCTAGTCCTAGTGGGTTGGCCGAAACATCAAGAGTAGGGAAATATCAGGACTTTTGCATTAATCATTCACACATACATTTATTCAAACACCTCATACATAAACATATCATAGCATGCTAACAATTTAAGGTTTACATATCAACCCTTCCATTTATCACCACATACATATACATATGATTATCCCCAACCTTAAACATATATCATAGGATAATTAATTTTCACAAACCCTAAAGTCTATGCCTTGGCCGAAAGTCCTATGATAGGGCAAGTTCAATTTTTGGCAATGAAATATTCACACAACCATCTATACAACACCTTGTATACACTATCATACAATATACTAAGCATGGATACATTATGTGATAATTCAATCCTCACTAACCCTAATTCCTAGGTCTTGGCCGAAACCCATCTAAACCCTAACCCTAGTTTCATAGGGTAGGAGTATCAAATATTCATACAAACATATATTCAAACACTTGATCTACATTCCTAAGCATGAATCCATTATAGAAAATCATAAAATCCCCAAACCCTAATTTCTATCATGCTTGGCCGAAAGTTGTAGGGCACTAAAACCCTAATTCTTGTTATCACACATGATGGAAAAATAACATAAATTCATACCCTAAGTTCCTAGGGATATCCTCATGCATCAAGAAGCAACCAAAGCCCATAAGTGGGTGGTGGCCGAAACTTTGTAGGGTACCAAACCCTAACTTTTGTTTTTCCAAAAATTTGGAAACATCACATATGTGTATAAAGTTCCTAGGGGTACTAGCATGCATCAAAGTATGATCAAAAGCCTTCTCTTGGACCCCCTTACAAGGAGTGGCCGAAACTTCCACTAGGGAAGTTCTTGTGAATTTTCCAAAGAACAAAACAAGCAAACATTCAATAGCGATTATGCCACAGGCGAGAGGATACTTACATCCTTTCGCTTGGATTTCTCTTTCTCTTACTCCGTAGGGTACCCTAGATTTGTAGGGCAAGTGAAAATCCTTTCCGAATCTTCTCTAGGGCTCCTTAGACTTAGTAGTGGCAAGAACCTTCAAAGGTCTTCTTCCTTCCAACTTTTCTAGGGCTAGAACCCTAGACTTGATTTTCGAAAATGAGAAGGAGAGGGGGAGAGGGTCTCGGTGGGGAAGAGTGAAGAGGAAGAAGAAAAGAAGAGAAGGAAGTTACTCCAACTTCACCTTATTTATACTTTTCTCATGAAAAGACATGTCTCTTCACTCTTACACACTTAACAAGCATGTTTCTCATCCTCTCAACAAGAAACAATGCTTGGTGTAGTGGTTAAGACATGGAGAGTGCAACTAGGAGGTTCAAGGTTCAATCCTTGCCCCCTCCTTTTTATCACCTTTTGCACTAATCCATATCAAAGCCCACTAAGCCAAGCCCATCATGAAATTTCATAATATTTCATGTTTATGAATTCATAATATTTTCTAATATTTTTCCTGAATTCATAACATTATTTACATAATATTTTATAAATATTATTCACATAATATTTCATGATAATAATATTTCATGAATTCAATAATATTGCATATTTATGAATTCATAATATTTCATAACATTTCATGATACTATTTCATGAATTCCATAATATTTCATATTTATGAATTCATAATATTTCATGATACTATTTCATGAATTCCATAATATTTCATATTTATGAATTCATAATATTTCATAATATTTCATGATACTATTTCATGAATTTCACCATATTTCATATTCATGAATTTATTTATGAATTCATAATATTTCATAATATTTCATGATACCATTTCATGAATTTCACCATATTTCATATTCATGAATTTATATATTTCCTAATATTTCATATGGGAAATTTCGGGGCGTTACAAATGTAAACAAGAACTGACTAGAAAACAGATAGCATGAATAACATGTAAATACTATAAATCTGAAAGCAAGAAAATATGGTAATGTGAGGGATACTTTTACTTAGAAGTTGCAGGTCTGATGCTGATATGTGTGAGGAGGAAAGATGGAACTTGCTCTGATACCACTCTGTAACGACCCGCCTTCTGGTACTAAGCTTCAAGGCGGATCGCTACTAACTAACTGACTAACTGACTAATTACTGATTGCTAATAATGTTAAACCAACTGGGAGAATTTCAAAAATTCTTATTTTACTATTTACTAAACTAACAATTCATAAATATGTTGAGAGTACTAACTAGCCCAAAATAAAGCAAAACTTTTATTTTATTACCTTGGCAGGATTCGATCCCCCAACCTCTGCGTTGCATGGCTAAAGTACTAACCAGCTGCTCTACACCAGTTTTGTTTTACACAGTACCAGTCGACTGCTATATGCCAGTCGACTGGTCGGGCCACAGAATGTTTCTGTGCCCGATACCAGTCGACTGGTATTTTCCCAATTGACTGGTAGTTCTGAAATTCCAGTTTTCAGATTTGCTAGAATTTACCAAACTTGAGCCACAATGTACCAAAATCATATCTAACAAGCAGAATGACATAAATAAGGTTCCATAACCATTCTAGGGCATTTATTACACGTTTTTGGAGGGTTTCTAACATGTATAGCAACTTAGAAATCACAAAAACGACATGTAGAAGCATAACATGAATGTGCCAAGTTCGTATCAACTTCTTATTGAAACTATTCAGTATCCCTATCTAAAGGCATCCTTAGCTACTACATGTCATTCCATATGGTGCATTAAGCTTAGAACAAGCATATCTTAAGTATTTAGCATGTAGATCAAAAGTATCAAGTTCTTACTCCTAAAGCGTAAACATGGGTCTAAATTACCCTATCATAAGTAAATGACTCATGACATTCAAGCATTCACAAAACCAATATTAAGTCAGGTAATTAAACTACTTTAAGCATACTAGGCACCACGAATACAAGTCTAATTAAATTCATACATGGTTCACATAATTTATTGCGGAATAACTAAAGAAGCATAATAAAGACTTTCTATGCTTTGCAAGTTCCGAAGACTTTTATTCCAACTCCACCATCACACACACTTTGCATCAAGCCCGCCGCCTCCGCTACTAGTGCTTTCCTTTACCTGTATCTGCAGTATAAGAAAATGCAAACTAATAAGCATAAAGCTTAGTAAGTACCATCTAGCCTCACAAAACTATAAAAACTCAAATTATGCTTTTGTAAAACATGCTATGCACATACATGCTCACATCCATAAGTAATCATGCTAGGCTCATGCTAAAATACGTATCATGGAATGTCATGGCATATAACTAGACATGGCACATACTAAACTAGAACTGAAAAGTAAGCTATAGCATGGCATACATATCTGAACTGGAACTGAAACTAACTAACATAAAACTAATTATTAAATTCACCACATGCTAATATGAATTTCTGAAAACTAAATACATATAGTAGGTGAAAGTAATAATCAACTGCTGTGGGCCCGGCAATGTACCAACTGTGCGCGCATCCCTAATAAACCCGAGGTAGCGAATCCCGAATCCATTAGGGTTCTACTAGGTTATCTAAACCTAGGGACAACTAGGAGCCCATCCCATACTAGGTTATCTAAACCTAGAGGCAACTTGGAGCCTATCCCTGGACCGAAGTCTGGTACAATGCCAACTGAAAATAAAATAGTCTTTTATACTTTTCTTTCCTTTTCTGATTCTTGCTTTTACTAGGTTATCTAAACCTAGGGGCAACTAGGAGCCCATCCCGTTGGACCTTGGTCCCGATCATAAACTGAAGCAAGAATTTCTATTCTTTAATGCTTTCTATAGCAATAACTGAACTAAACAATTTAACAAACACGTAACGTGCTTCATGACCCAAAACTGAATGGTCGCACAACGTGTTTGTTCATAATTTACGATTTCTAATCGTAAAACATACATACAAGGAAATAAGGCATATGAAAAAGCAACCGAAACTACTTATACTGTAGGTGAGGGATACTTACATCCTGCGCTTGTTCTTACGACTCTAAAGTGTAGGTTTTTGGGAAAAGGAACGATCCTTAGAGTTTCGGAGAGCTTCTAACGGAGAATTCTTCCTCGGAGAGATTCCCTAACGTAGCCTCCTTCTTAAATCCTTTGGATCTTCCCTCGGTTCGCGCGCGCGGGAGAGAGGGCGAGAGGAGAGGTCGCGTGCATGAGGGAGGGCGTCGGCGTTGCTGGGTTGAGAGAAAATTAACCTAAAACTCGTAACTCCCTCTTTTATACTTATGGGGGGGCGAATTTAACTAAGTCTACCTTATCTATTGTTTCCCTTAATCTTTTTTAATAAAAGCAAACCATCCTAGTTGGTCTTCCCATTCTCCTCTCCATTCGTAGGTCAAGGGATCAAATCTCACTTATACGGTTTTTCCCTTTTTATCCCTTTTTGCCACTTTCGTTTATGGAAAATTTCTATAAAAATATCCATAAATTCGGAATAAATTCTAAGATATTTCTATAATTAGTTTTGAAAATTTTCGGGCGTTACATTGTAAATTCCATGATTCTTGTCAGATCATGCAAACATCAACTACAAACCATGAGAGATGATCATTAGCATTTATTACTGAATGAAGTTTCTTTATTTTGTGTTAAATATGAGATAGTCACCCCATACATGGAAGACTTGTTCGTCTTAATGGGATATCACTACGAAATCTTGAAGGAAAAAAATAATGTTCACTATTATTGCATTGAAACATTTTATGAAGTGATAGATTTGCAACTTCAAGAGTTGAACAACCATTTTAATGAGGTGAATACCGAATTGTTGTTATGTATGACTTATCTTAATCCATCAAATTTATTCTCTGCTTATAATAAGAAAAAATTATTTTAGTTTGCTCAGTTGTATTCGTCTGATTTTTCTTTGGTAGATTTAATGAATCTTGAGTACCAACTTGATATCTTTATTTTTGATATGCAGAATAGCAATTAATTTTCTAAGGTTGTGAGGATTAGCCAGCTTGCTAAAAGGATTGTTCAATTGAAGAAACATCAAGTGTATCCTTTGGTATGAAGTTAGCATTACTATTACCATTTTCAACTGCAACCATAGAGAGAGTCTTTTGCAATGAAAATAATTAAAATCTCACATCAAAATTGGTTGGGAGATGATATGGTAAATGATTATTTGATACCATACACCCCCCCACCCCCCGCAAATAAAAAAAAAATCCTAGCTACCAGACTGGCAAAAAAGTATCCTCATTGATATTAAATGAACCAAGAAAAACAAGTTGGATAAAATGAGTGATGAAAAACAAGTTGCATGATGATAAAAGAACCAAAGTTGGAAATAATACTAGACTTATAGTCCGAGAGTTTAACCCAGTGGAAAGATTAAATTACGATGAGCTCGTTCAGAATTAATCCAAATGCTTTTAGCGAAAAAAAATAATTAATGAGGTTGGATAACGTTAATCCAAATGCTTTTAGCATACTACTCATAAAGGGTTTATATTTCAAATAAATGTTAAATTATCATTCCTAAACGATTTCATTAAGAAATACATGTTTGTAGAACGATCACCAAAAGTTGAGAACTTATATTGTTTAAACTGCGTGTTCAAGCTTAAAAAAGCTTTATATAGTTTGAAACAAACACACCGGACATGGTACGTGAGACTCTCTATATTCTTTATTTCTATGAACATTAGGAGAAATAGATCTTGTTCACAAATTATAGTAGAAATGATATTTGTATTAGCCAACATATGTAAGTGACATCATATTTTGGCTATCAAATAAGGTTTTATTCAATAAATTATCATTGTTATGAAAAATGACTTTAAATGAATCTAGCAGGAGCAAAAGAATTGAATTTTTTTAGACTCCCAATCTATCAAATTGAGGAAATCATTTTCCAAAAAATGAAATATGCAATCAAATTTCTTAAGATGTTTGGTTTGAAGAGTGCCAAGAAGTGTCAAATTAAATAGCCATTACCATTCATGATTCCAAAAGGTAAACAAGTAGCCATATCGATTATGATCCAAGAGGTAAATTAAGTAGGCCTTAAATATTTTAAGTGAGTTATACGCTTTGTTTGCAATTCATATGCATGGCAATCTTGTATCAAAGAGCATCACTTGATTATAGTTCAGAGAATTTTGAAACATCAATATTATTAATGTAGGACTTTAGTATTTAAAGACTAATGTACTCAATTTTATATATTTTAATTATTACTAATTGAATATAAAAGAATGCTCATTTCTTATATCTTCCCTAGTTGGTTAGAATAGGCAAAAAAAAAATATTGTATACATTCTCATCTACTGAGGTAAAATATATAATCATGGATGAATGTGGCAATTATTTCAAATGATATTGACTATAGATTATCTACAAAAATGTCCTAATTTTATGTAATACTGTGAGCATCATTAATTTGAAAAAGAAAAAAAAAATCTATACATCACTGACAAAAAAAAAAATGAAACATCGAGAACTGTGATTAATGTATAAAAGTTGACATAGTAGTTAACTATATAACATTAATCCTTTTCCTAAAACTAAATTTAATACACTTCAAAAAGAACTTGTGTGTGCATTATAGATCAGAATAATCATTCTACACTTGCATGATTACTTAAACTATCCCTATATACTTGGTATATTAGATCATTCATATCTATTAAATGAATATGTTCATCCTACCTATGAAATTGATTTAGCAGCCAACCTTACGTAGAAACCAGAACTATTTAGATAAGAGCATAAATTTTTTTTACACAGCTTGGCAAGCAATAGGAAGATGACTGTAATAAGTTATAAAAAATTCTACATGGGCATTCCTTGTGCAAGAGCTAGCAAAAAATATACAAGAAAAATGATATTGATTTCATTCATTTCAGAGAATGATCCAAAAGCAGCAACTGTTGTTCGAGTGGGAAGAAAACTGCTACCGTAGAGAAGACTGAATGCATCTCTCAAACCTTGGTATCTGGGATTTGAATATTATAATCTTGTGTTGATATAGATTTAAATGGTGGGAGCAGCAGGATGCAAGCAACGATGACATGAAAGAATCACAGTGGGCAATCAATCGACCATGGAGTTGTCCTTGTGAGAGGACTTAGAGTAGTCTGAGCTTCTGGAATCTTCAGTTCTTGATTTAGAACCCCTGTGTCTCAAGACATTTCTACAGAACCTGCCATATCATCAAGAACATGCAAACTTAGCAGACGAACTATGTGGAAACTTGTGAGATCTGTAATTTTAAAAGAACAAAAATGGAAACAGATTGAAGGAGCAGTGGTACATGTCCACGACTTCCCTC
This sequence comes from Boesenbergia rotunda, assembly GCA_024364735.1. Classification (NCBI taxonomy): domain Eukaryota; kingdom Viridiplantae; phylum Streptophyta; class Magnoliopsida; order Zingiberales; family Zingiberaceae; genus Boesenbergia; species Boesenbergia rotunda. The sequence goes on along the minus strand of JAGFNQ010009038.1, from coordinate 27,658 downwards.
CTCTTCAAAATTTCATACGACCATAATACTGGATCTGTGTTCTTAGGTAAGGAATCCTGTTGTTGAGACATCTCCTGCAGCCACTGCTCAACTTTAATACATTCGTTCATGACCTGAACAAAAGACTGTTAATCTCTGGGCGCAATGTGAAAGTGGAGCTATATAAGGCCTAAAACATGAAAATTTTGAAACTTACAGCATCTCGTTCAGAGGTTGATGACGAAGATACAGTCATTCTATAGTCAACAATGCACTTCAAAAGTTCTCTTGTAGCTTGAGCTCTAGCTTCATTATGCTTGTATCTGTTTTCAGTGGGATCTACCAGCTATCGGGTATCAGGAAACAATATAGCAAATGCAAGAGTGAAACTCTTGAAATAGGAGATTCTCATATTAGATGTTCATACAAAGACATATCAGTTCAACGTCACAATGTGGAGAAAATATGATTACAAGCACCACAATTATAAAAAGAGCTATGATAGGGAGAGTGAAAATGGGAGCGTGAATGATATGGCACTTTACATACACACCTCCGATTATCTCTTGGACACCATCGGCGGCCTTCGGCCGCCGTCCCGAATCAAACTATACCCTAGGGGGCACGGTGAACCCATCGGAGATCGCTGCATGCAAAGTGTCACGTCATTCACTCTACCATTCACTCTCCCATTTTCACTTTCCCTATTATTTTTCATGATAAAAAATTCAGTAAACAGTAAACACCAGCACATCCTAGAGATCGGGATTTACCTAGTTATATTTGATATCTGCACAAAATGGCCACATGCAAGTATAACAAGGTGTTGACCACCAGATTGACAGTGTGTATAAAGATAATTGTTTTAACATCATGCCACTGAAAAAAGCCACTTGGATATCAAATTGTAAAAAGTGAAATGGTCAACCTTAGCCCTAGGAGATGGGAACGTTCAAATTACAAAGTAAATTCAAGAAGGATTAGGGTCATGTTACTTGTCAAAGAATGCATTTAAGTTCATCTAATCTTGAGATATAAATACTGATGCAGGGTAACTCTACCACAGTGACTGAGAGCCAATTGGGTATAGACACATGTCCCGACATGCACTCTTGATAGCAAATACCTAGTCGATCCGAGAGACCTCTCCATGACTACAGATTAAAAAATTTAATCCGAATGGAGAGCCGTCTCCCATCGACCGTCTCGTGCCGTATCGAACAATCCAAATTACAACTTAGACAATTACCAAAATTGGTCATGCAATTTGCTCGACCGTTCGACCGTGGAAAAGACGACGAGTTGACCGCCGGCTTTTGTGTTTATGGCCGGGGTCCAGTTAAGAATTTATTAAACATATTTTGCAAGCAAAATAATATATTCTTAAACATAAAATGACAAGACATGTAAACATGGCACATAAAAGACATAAGGAAATACAAAGGAGCTTTTGGAAAGTTATACCTTTCCGATCACCTCGCGGTCTTCTACCTTATATCTCTCCCTTCGCGGACGTCGTGTGGCCGATGATCTACCACGATCCGAGATCACCAAGAGCTCCAATCAATCCTCTTCTCCAACCGGCCAAAACCCTAGCACTTAGGGTTTGCGCCGCCGGCCACCTCTTCCCCTCCCTTTGCGCCGCCATCCACCAGAGATGGCTCCCAGCCCTCCGGATCAGCAGTACACCTCGAGAGAAAGATGAAGAAGAAGAAGAAGATGGAAAGAAACTACCTTCTTCCTAGCCCCAACACCACCCGCAACCTCTTCTCCCTCTACCTTGCGGCGCCGGTGCAACCCTTGGTTGCGCCGCCTGCAGCCAGCTGCCGACGCCTCCCTCAATCTCCCTGACCACGACGCAAGGTAGAGGACACCTAACCGATCAAGGGTTTCTCCAGAAACCCACTATCTCTTCTCTGATCGTTCACCAGAACGATCAAAGACCAAACAGAAACATTCTATTCTCTCCCTGATCGTTCACCAGAACGATCAGGAGCCAAACAGAACCATTCTGTTCTCTTTCTGATCGTTCACCAGAACGATCAGACTTTCCTGGATCAGTCACCAGACCGATCCACAATAGGGAGTTCATGCCAACTCCCTGATCGGTCTCCAGACCGATCCAGCTCCAACCAATTCAACCCTAAGTCCAGAGAACAGGCTTCCTAGCCTTCTCTGACTCATTTTGGTCTCGGAGAAAGAGCTCACGTGCCATTCTCAGACTAGTACGCTCAATGCTCAGTCCCCCGGACTAAGACTTCGTGCCCGGCTTCACTCATCGGGACTTTGTTCAACCTAGCTTCCCTTGCTAGGACCTGGCTTCACTCACCAGGGTTTCAGTCACCCGGCTTCACTCACCTGGATTTTCATCACCTGGCTTCACTCACTAGGACATGGCTTCACTCACCGGGGTTTCAGTCACCTGGCTTCACTCACCAAGACCCGGCTTCACTCACCGGGGTTTTAATCACCCGGCTTCACTCACCGGGACCCGGCTTCACTCACTGGGGTTTCCGTCACACGACTTCACTCACCGGGACCCGGCTTCACTCACCGGGGTTTCCATCACCCGGCTTCACTCACCGGGGTTTCCATCACCCGGCTTCACTCACTGGGACCCGACTTCACTCACCGGGGTTTCCATCAGCCGGCTTCACTCACCGGGACTTTGTAGCCAGTCCCTGACCAGGACTCGAGCCAAACTCATCTTATTATCCTAAACTTAAATCGGTGTCAACACCAAAATAACAATCAGGGTCAGACTGCATCAACACCGCCTTCATCTCCTCTATCTCCTTTGATGTTTTCGGACACATCTCCTTGGATAGAGGAACTCCATGCCTGAAAGGTAGGAAACCCTTCTTGGAGTTTTCCATGCTAAAACGAGACAAGACTGTGTCAACATATGATGCTTGGGATAAGCACAACATCCTTTTCTGGCGATCCCTTATGACCTTGATCCCAAGGATGTGTCCCGCTTCTCCTATGTCCTTCATATCAAACTGCTTTGATAGCCAGACCCTTACGTTTGATAACACTTTGACATTGTTGCCAATTAACAAAATGTCATCTACGTAAAGTACAAGAAACACCACACGTTTTCGTCAAATCTTTTATACACACATGACTCATCCGGACTTTGAGTAAATCCATATGACTGGATTACTTCATCAAAGCAGATGTTCCAAGACCTTGAAGCTTGCTTCAATCCATAAATGGATCGATTAAGCTTGCACACTAGATGCTCTTTGCCCTTGGCAATGAAACCCTCTGGTTGTTGCATGTAGATGGTCTCCTCATAATTGATACCCTCTTTCTGAGTATACCCTTTCGCAACAAGCCTTGCCTTGAAGGTCTCAACATTCCCGTCTAATCCTCTCTTTCTCTTGTAGATCCACTTGCATCTAATGACTTTTATGTTGGTGCAGGAAACACCATATCGAACCTTATTTTGATATTGGCAAAGGATTCAAAGTTAAGTTTATTGGTGATCTAACAATGTTACTCAAGTGTGCAGGAAAAGTCCTAGCGAAGGGCTGCTAGGCACTTGGCGAAGGGCTGCCAGGAAACAAAGTCCTAGCGAAGGGCTGCTAGGCACCTGGCGAAGAGCTGCCAGGAAACAAAGTCCTAGCGAAGGGCTGCTAGGCACCTGGCGAAGGGCTGCCAGGAAACAAAGTCCTAGCGAATGGCTGCTAGGCACCTGGCGAAGGGCTGCCAGGAAACAAAGCCCTAGCGAAGGACTGCTAGGCACCTGGCGAAGGAATACCAGGATACAAAGCCCTAGCGAAGGACTGCTAGGCACCAGGCGAAGGGCAGCTTGGTACTCAAGACCTGGCGAAGGACCGCTAGGCAAAAGTCCAACTAGAGGAGCGGTTGGCATCAGGTACATTCTCCCGAGAGGAGTAGGTGAGGACGCGTTCCCCGTCGAGGGAACAGTAGGCGTCGGTTCGATCTAGGGCTCCATTTTGGAGACCCAAAGTCAGAACCAAGACAGCTAAGGCTGTATAAACTAATATTTTATTGTTTTATGGTGTTTTGGACTAACCCTGGATGCAGGACCGAAGGAACGAGTGTCTGCAGCTCAGAGAGCCTCAAAGGAATGAGGCAACAGCTGACCAGGGCGCCCGGAGTGTCCCGGGCGCCCCCAAGGTGAACACAAAACACAAAACCCAAAGAATTGCTTCTGCAGCTACTGTCCCGGGCGCCCCCGCTGCTCCCGGGCGCCCCCAGCGTCCCGGGCGCCCCCAATAGCAAACCATCGAAGCAGAAGCCAGCGAAGCCAAGGGATAAGGTTTGACCCAGTCAACCCGGGCGCCCCCAGCGTCCCGGGCGCCCCGGTCAAGATCTGATCCCGAGTTTGAAGGGATCAAAAGCTGACCAAGACCGAGACGGATCGAGTGACACGTGGGGGGGTGCCACCGACGTTCCGGGCGCCCCCAGGGCCTATAAAAGGGCCCTCGACCCCAGGCTTCAAAGAAACACATCTTCCAACGTTGTAACGTTCTTCTGCTCCTGCGCTTCGCTCCAGAAACCTTCCAACTCGACACGAAAGCGCCGAGGACGTCCCTCTGCTCCGAGAAACATCCCATATCGGACGTCGGTAACGAAGAACTAATTCTTTATTTTCGTTATACTACTACTGTACTAGAACTGTAATCTTTTGTAATAATCTTTGCGCGATTATAGAATTGCCCTCAATAAACGGTCAACGACCGTGGGCCTTGGAGTAGGAGTCGGCCCAGGCTCCGAACCAAGTAAAATCGATCGTGTCTCTGTGTGATATTGTTTTCTTAATTTCCGCTGCGTACTTGCTCTAAGCTTTTTCGAAAAACGTTAACGATATTCACCCCCCCCCCTCTATCGTTTCTCTCGATCCAACAAATAGTATCAGAGCGGGGTAGTTCAAACTTGGTGCAACCACCAGTTTAAAAGTTTTTCGGATTTACAAAATTTTTAATCTTATTTCTTTTCTTTCTAGTTAATGAACACCACTCGATCTTTTTCGCATTTTATTTTAAAATAAAAAATATCTGTAGGTGGATTTAAAATATCCTTATGCCTTTTTTAATTTTGAATTCTCATTTTTTCACCATAAGTTAGAATTGTTAAAACGATCAACTTTTGAAAATTTATCATAAATTTTTTTTTATTATTACTTTAATATTTTTTTCGAAACTCGTGCTACCCTAATTCGAGTAAAGTTTTTTTTTAACATTGACTTCTTACTTTTTCATCATTAATCAGAAGTAATAAAATCAACATTTTCAAAAATTTGTCATAATTTTTTTATTATTATTTTACCTCAAAATTCGTGCAATATTTTTGTTGGGCTATATCTTTTCTCTCCCGCACTACTAATCCAAGACTAAGTCTTGGTACATTTTTTTTATTTTGTGTGTGTGCAAGGTTTATATTAAATGGCCAACCAAGAGTGGAACAGTGCACGTCCACCGCTATTCTCCGGCGAGAACTTCACGTTTTGGAGATGTCAAATGGAGTCCCTTCTGGAGGCCCACATGGACTTATGGCAGATCATCCAAACGGGATTCTCGTTTCCCGTAGAAGATGAGTCATCAATCGAGTGGGACAAACTGGATGAACACACCCTCAATCAAATTGAGACCGATGCAAGGGCTACTGCAATCCTACAATGTGGCCTAACCAAGGAGCAACTCGAGCTAGTAGGTCCATGCAGATGTGCTAGAGAAATCTGGGAAAAATTGATTAATTTTCATCAAGAGATCTCAAATGAAGAAGAAGATCAGGTAAGTTATCTTTCCCTTTCGGTCCAAGCACAAACAGCCGAGTCAGAGTCTGAACCCGAATCCAAAGTCGAACCAGAATCAGACGACGAATCGACTGAGACGGTAACTAATTTTGAATTCTTTTCAAAATTTGAATTAAATAATCAAACAGATACTGTAATGGTCGAGGAAGGTGTAAATTCTTTTGCAGGGAAAAATCTCAAAGAACCACCAAAGAAGGAGCTTCAACTAGTACCCGAGTCTGACTCAGACACAGAATCAAAAGATGAGCCTAGATCCGAGGCGGTAAGAATCAAGGGGGAGATTCCCAATAAGGAACCAAAAGGTAAAAGTGTAAAATCAGATTTTAAAAATCATGTAATTTGTTACACATGCAGGGAGAGAGGGCACTACCAAAGTGATTGTCCTACTCGTAAGATTCAAACGACACCACCGATGGCGACAAAGGAACCAGTTCCAAAAGCACGAAGGGACAAAAGTCGCATCCAATGCTTCAAGTGCCAGGAGTTCGGGCATTACCAACGTGAATGCACAGATAAAAGAGCTACCAAGTATGCGGGACAAACGATCGACAATGGTAAATTTACAATATTTGAAAATCCATTATTTACCTTGAATAATGTGATTGATTCATGTAACTTAATTAAAGCAAACTTCAGAAAATTGAAACAAGAAAATGAAACCCTAAAACATAAGGTCAATAAGTTAGAAAATTTAATTCATAATCTTGCTGATTTTGAAAATCCGGAGTATTACTCCAATTGTGACCTTACTTAGACAATTGTTTGTTTTAATTATGCGTTTCTTTTTATTTTTGTTTTTTTTGCTTAGAATTAGGATTGGTTAGTGTAAGGACTAAATCAATTAATTGAAATTTGAACAACATAGTATTGGGTGGAGGTGAGATGATAGTACGTTAGGGAAGCCATCTTAGCTGAACTAGCCGAAGCTACCGATCCAAGTCTCAAACTAGTTAGACCAGAATTTACCAAAAAGTAATTTTAAAGATGAAATTTCACTAAAAGGCTTTGTCTAGGAAAGGGTTGATGATCCAATAAGGCTACGGCCAAAGAAGGCCTTGTGCCTCGCCAAGACCTGGAAGCCAATTTTTGAAATTCAAATTCAATTTACTCTTTGTTAAATTCGAATCTAACACAAATTTTCAGTTAATTATAGATCCAAATATCTCTTTTCAAAATAAATTTAAATTGGATTTAAAAATTAATTTAACTTTTCAAAATTAATCTTTCTATTAAAATATGCATCTCACAAAACAGTTAAGGATATCCTGTTTTGTCACTTAGAAATGGGTGAGATGCTTAGGACCTAAAAGTTGAGTCCAGCCCAACCAACTAATTCAGATTAATCAAAATCAAATCTTAATTAAATCAAAATCAAATCTTAATTAAATCAAAATTAAATCTTAATTAAATCAATTAAACTCAATTAAATCTTAATAAATTAAATTTAATTCAATCAAATTCAAATTTAATTCATCTGACTTTTAAAATTCAAATTTAATTCATCTGACTTTTAACATTCAAATTTAATTTAACTAACTTTTAAAATTCAAAGTTAAAATTCTAATTAATTTCAAAATCCTCAAAAATCATTTTTAAAAAAAACTAAGGTTTAATGTTTCAAAATTAACCATTTTTTGTTAAAATTAAATATTTGTCTCACACAACCCATAAAGTTATCATACTCAGAAGATTGTTCAAAATTATTCTTTTGATTTTAATAAACCCTAAAGACACAGAGGAAGGTCCACTTCATGATCTACAAGGACTCCTAGGATGTGTCAAATTTATGGGGAGTTTGAGTCAAAAGAATTTCTGAAATTTTTCTTGTAATTATTTGTTTTGAAGTTATTAGATAATTCTTATAATTTAAATCAAACCCTAAAACTCAGAGGAAGATCGCTTGTAGTCAACAAGCTTCTTAGGACTGGGTCAAGCTTAGGGGGAGATTAAATTAAAAGAATTATTGAACATCTTTTTAAATTATATGTTTTCATGCACTGCAAGTTTAAAATCCTTTTGAAAACTTAAATAATTTTTGTTCCAAAATACTATTATTTTATTTTTCAAAATTCTTGTGACTTATGAAGTTACTTTTATAATATTTACTTGGGTTGGAGAAATTTCCAGGACACTTAGGAAAATGTCCTTGTAGTCAACAAGGTTTCCTAGGATTGTGTCAGACTGGAAAAGTAACCTAGTCAAGTAAAATATTATGTTTTCAAAGTTGCATAATCTCTTTCAAAAGTACTAATACTTTTCTAAGGCAATAGTATTCTAAGTACGTGAATTTTCTAAAGATTTGCCTATAAATACAAATTTTTTTAAAATTGCACAATACCTTTCAAAGTGGAGCTTTGTTGGTGAAATTTAAGCTTTTTCCTAGGCTTTCAACAGTTATACTAAGTACTTTTATATTTTCAAAACTTATAGGCTCTGATACATAATTTTTTCTTAAGACTTCTTTCAAAATATATTTCTTTATTAATAAACAGCTAAGGAAAGAAAAAGCTCAAATTGTTAAAAAATCAAAATGTTTTTCAAAAGCTTTCTCTTATTCAAAAAGCAAAGTTGAATTTCTAAGTGTGCTTTCAAAAATTTCTAAGAGCATCTTTTTGCAAATATTTCTAAGTAGAGTTTTTTTTGGTGAAAAACTTGTCTAGAAGTTTTACAAATTTTGTTTTTCAAAATACACAAAGTATTCGTCTAAGTGAGCAAATTATTTTTAAACAAATTTTTCCCAATTCTCAAAGTTAAACTCTTTTTGGAAAGTTGACTTCAAAATTTTGCCTAAATTTTGCAAAGCCTTGTAAGTAAAAGTTGTTTAACAAAATGTAGATTTGCAAAGTTTTTAATTTTTACCTTGTTCGCCCATGTATTGCTTTTGATATATGTCAAAGGGGGAGGAAAGGTCAAAGTTAAGTATGTTAAGTGGTTTATAACACAAGTATTCAAGGTTTTAGGAGGAGTATGAGAAATAAAATTTTTTTTCAACTCTGCAATTATTCTGTTCATATACAGTTATACATCATTGTTTACCTTATGTTCTTAACTGTTATATGTTTTTACTTAACTTTGAATTGTGTTGCCAAAAATCAAAAAGGGGGAGATTGTTAGTGCAGGAAGCACCATATCGAACCTTGTTTTGATATTGGCAAAGGATTCAATGTTAAGTTTATTGGTGATCTAACAATGTTACTCAAGTGTGCAGGAAAAGTCCTAGCGAAGGGCTGCTAGGCACCTGGCGAAGGGCTGCCAGGAAATAAAGTCCTAGCGAAGGGCTGCTAGGCACCTGGCGAAGAGCTTCCAGGAAACAAAGTCCTAGCGAAGGGCTGCTAGGCACCTGGCGAAGGGCTGCCAGGAAACAAAGTCCTAGCGAAGGGCTGCTAGGCACCTGGCGAAGGGCTGCCAGGAAACAAAGCCCTAGCGAAGGACTGCTAGGCACCTGGCGAAGGAATGCCAGGATACAAAGCCCTAGCGAAGGACTGCTAGGCACCAGGCGAAGGGAAGCTTGGTACTCAAGTCCTGGCGAAGGACCGCTAGGCAAAAGTCCAACCAGAGGAGCGGTTAGCATCAGGTACATTCTCCCGAGAGGAGTAGGTGAGGACGTATTCCCCGTCGAGGGAACAGTAGGCGTCGGTTCGACCTAGGGCTCCATTTTGGAGATCCAAAGTCAGAACCAAGATAGCTAAGGCTGTATAAACTAATATTTTAATGTTTTATGGTGTTTTGGACTAACCCTGGATGCAGGACCGAAGGAACAAGTGTCTGCAGCTTAGAGAGCCTCAAAGGAATGAGGCAACAGCTGATCAGGGCGCCCGGAGTGTCCCGGGCGCCCCCAAGGTGAACACAAAACACAAAACCCAAAGAATTGCTTCTGCAGCTACTGTCCCGGGCGCCCCCGTGCTCCCGGGTGCCCCCGCTGCTCCCGGGCGCCCCCAGCGTCCCGGGTGCCCCCAATAGCAAACCATCGAAGCAGAAGCCAGCGAAGCCAAGGGATAAGGTTTGACCCGATCAACTCGAGTGCCCCCAGCGTCCCGGGCGCCCCGGTCAAGATCAGATCCCGAGTTTGAAGGGATCAGAAGCTGACCGAGACCGAGACGGATCGAGTGACACATGGGGGGCGCCCCCAGGGCCTATAAAAGGGCCCTCGACCCCAGGCTTCAAAGAAACACATCTTCCAACGCTGTAATGTTCTTCTGCTCCTGCGCTTCGCTCCAGAAACCTTCCAACTCGACACGAAAGTGCCGACGACGTCCCTCTGCTCCGAGAAACATCCCATATTAGACGTCGGTAACGAAGAACTAATTCTTTATTTCCGTTATACTACTACTGTACTAGAACTGTAATCTTTTGTAAGAATCTTTGCGCGATTATAGAATTGCCCTCAGTAAACGGTCAACGACCGTGGGCCTTGGAGTAGGAGTCGACCCAGGCTCCGAACCAAGTAAAATCGATCGTGTCTCTGTGTGATTTTTTTTTCTTAATTTCCGCTGCGTACTTGCTCTAAGCTTTTCCGAAAAACGTTAACGATATTCACCCCCCCTCTATCGTTTCTCTCGATCCAACATTTTACACAATTGGGTGGTTCTACTAGCTCCCAGACATGGTTAGAATCCATCGATTCTATCTCAGAGTTCATTTCCCTTTGCCAAAAATCTGCATCTTTGTCTTGGAGGGCCTCGTCATAGGTCCAGGAATCCGGTTCATGTTAACCCAGGACCAAGTCCGAAGACTCTCCCAAAAACATGTACCTTTTAGGCTATCTCACAACCCTCCCACTGCGACGAGGTACTACCTGTGTGTCCTGAGTGACACGCGGTGCAGTGACTTGTGGTGTGTCCTCTTGTACAATTGGTCCTGAAGTCGGAACGCCCCCCCCCCTTAACTCTTCAAGCACTAGTCTACTCTTTGGCTTATGGCTCATCATATAGTCCTCTTCCAAGAATCAGGCATTTGTGCTAACAATTACCTTCTGATCCTTAGGACTAGAGAACATACCACCCTTCATTCCTCTAGGATAGCCTACGAATAGATGTACCTCCGTACGAGGTTCCAACTTATCAGTATCTCCCTTCAGCACATGTGTTGGACTACCCCAAATCTGAACATGTCATAGACTGGGTGCGCCCAGTCCACAGTTCTGTGGGAGTATGAGGGACTGACTTAGATGGAACCAAGTTCAGTATGTACGCTGCCGTTTCCAGAGCGTATCCCCAGAATGAATCAGGTAAGTCTGAATAGCTCATCATTGACCTAACCATTTCCATAAGTGTTCTATTCCTTCTTTCTGTAACTCCGTTCTGTTGGGGTGTGCCGGGTGCAGTTAGCTGGGACTGAATTTCAGCTTCTGATAGGTAGCACCTAAACTCTCCAAAAAGGTACTCGCCACCACAATCTGATCGCAGTGTCTTGATACTTTTACCTCGATGTTTCTCCACATCAGCCTTGAATTCTTTGAACTTATCAAAGCATTCAGACTTGCGGTGCATCAAGTAAATGTACCCATACCTTGAATAATCGTCAATGAACATGACGAAATATTCAAAGCCTCCTCTCGCCTGGATTGACATAGGGGCACATACATCAGAATGAATTAATTCTAGCACATCTTTGGCCCTATACCTCTTAGCCTTGAAAGGCCTCTTGGTCATCTTACCTTCCAAGCAAGACTCACAGGTTGGGAGATCCTCCACCACCAATGAACCCAAGGGCCCATCAGCTATCAACCTCTGAATCCTACTAAAGTTAATATGACCAAGCCTAAGGTGCCAAAGATATGTCTGATTCATCTTAGAAGGCTCTTTTCTCTTATTCAAGTTAGAGATGAGCTATTTACTTCAATGTGCATCGTGGGAGGTTTAGATTCTAGAGTATACAGATTGCCAACCATTGTAACTGAATAGATAATGTCTTTGTTTCACTTAATAACAACATTATTATCAAAAGTAACAGAATATCCATCCTTAAACAACTTAGAAACTGAAATTAAATTCTTTCTAAATGAAGGTACATAAAGGCAACTCTCAGAACTAACACTTTATTTCTCTCAAAAGATAAATAAAAGACTCCCACTGCTACTGCTGCTACTCTTGTAGCGTCGCCCATGTAGACTATGATTTCTTCATCCGCTAGCCGTCGGTTTTCCTGGAACCCCTGCAGAGTATTGCAGATATGGTCAGTGGCTCATGTATCTACACACCAAGTACTAGTAGATGCACCACTAAGCATGTTTCAACAACTAAGGCTGAAGAAATACCTTTGCATTGACGACGAGGATAGTCCACCTTCCAGTGCCCAGTTTGGTTGCATGTGAAGCACTTGCCCTTCGGCTTCTTCACATCAGTCCGGGGTCCTTGCGATGCTCCTGCCTTCTTGAACCCTCCATGTTTCTTCTTCTTCCTGCCTTTTGGTTCAGAAGAAGAAACCGTTTGAGTTACTAAGGCATGTGAGTTCTTCTGAAAGAGAGCCTCTGCCGCCTGAAGTTCTCCTAGCAGTTCACCCAATGTATAATTCTTCTTGTTCACATTATAGTTGAGGTTGAACTGCTCAAAACTCTTCGGTAGAGACTGCAGTATGATATCGACCTGGGATTCACCGTTGATTTCAGCTCCCAGTACCTCAATCTGATTGAGATGAGCCATCATCATTAGGACATGATCCCTTACGGGTGTCCCTTCAACCATAGTGGTTGACATCAGACTCTTCATCGCACTTTGCCTAGCAGCTCGACCTTAGTGCCCGAAGAGACCTTTGAGGTTCAGCATCATGTCACTGGCAGTGGGCATGGCCTGATGCTGATGTTGCAGAACATTTGACATCGATTCCAGAATGTAACACCGCACCATCTCATCTGTATTTTTCCACTTCCTATAACGCTCCCTCAACTCTTCACCAGAGTCTTCTCTAGGTTTTTCCGAACATTCTTCAAAGAGTACAAATTTGTACTCCTCAGCAGTGAGGACAATGTCTAGGTTCCTCTTCCAGTCAATGTAATTTGGGTCAGTAAGTTTATTGTCCTTAAGAATGGTTGCTAGTGGAGTAAAGGCCATTATGAAAAACCTGAGAATTACAACATATACTACTTTAGAAATCGAAAATAAATTGATTCCTCAAAACAATTAATTTTTGAATTTCACCAACACTCCTATACACCGAGAAATTCGCATGCCACGATGGTGTGGACGTATACGAATCCCTACATTCGTAAGAGGAGGTTTTACCCATCGATCTTACTATCTTGTCAACCTAACTTTTTGACAAGTAAGATCAATAGTTGGTTTCCTTCGGCTCTGCAAAATAATAGCAGTGACTCCGATGGGGAGGATACTATTATTCGTATCTAAGTGTGCACCATCACACGACACTAAGAAAATTATCTCCGATTATGTGCCTTCCGATGGGGAAGTCCACACGCTCTTCAATAATTTTCTATAGTCTTTTTCGATCTAGTGATCCGTAGAACAAGTCTATCCGATGGGGAGGAAGGCACTCAAAGCCGACGCGCAGACTTGTTCGCTTCACTTATCGAATTGTAATGGAAGCCGTGGGACCCTTAGGGTCCCTCTCCCACTTAATAATTTATCTCAAGAAATTTTCTAGCACTACCACACAACCAAGCACACAACCAACAACATGAAAATAAAAATAGTGAAAAATCTTAGATTTTTCCAACTTTCATGGCCCCTTGATCTCTCATGTGCCTCCAGTCGTGTCGTCACTTCGTCCACTCCTCCCTTCCTTCTGCGCATGCTACCTTGAGGGATCTCCGAGCTGAAATGAAGAGCTAATTATTTACATCATTGATCCTATACTCCATGAAGGAGTGTACATGAAATCAAGATCAACTGTAAATAAAAAAACTCGAGTAAACATGTGCCGTATTTAATTACAAAATTAAATACCTAGCCTCGTTAACCATGAGGATAATTAATTACAAAATTTGCAAACAATCACACAAATAATATTTTGGCCATGAAGTTGGAATCTCGTGCCTGCAACACAGAGTTAACCTACACACATCCACGCATCATCAAAATAAAAATGTATGAAAAATTGTAAAATTAACCAATTCTAAACACACAAAGCCGGAAACCTCAGCTCTGATACCAATTGCTAGGTATGGCTTTGCGGGTTTCCATAGCAAATACCTAGTCGATCCGAGAGACCTGTCCATGCCTACAGATTAAAAATTTTAATCCGAATGGAGAGCTGTCTCCCATCGACCGTCTCGTGCCATATCGAATAATCCAAATTGCAACTTAGCCAATTACCAAAATTGGCCTTGCAATTTGCTCGACCGTTCGACCGTGGAAAAGGTGACGAGTTGATCACCGACATTTGTGTTTATGGTCGGGGTCTAGTTAAGAATTTATTAAACATATTTTGCAAGTAAAACAATAAATTGTTAAACATAAAATGACAAGACATGTAAACAAGGCACATAAAAGACATAAGGAAATACAAATGAGCTTTTGGAAAGTTATACCTTTCCGATCACCTCGCGGTCTTCTACCTTATGTCCCTACCTTCGCGGACATCGTGTGGGCAATGATCTACCATGATCTGAGATCACCAAGAGCTCCAATCAATCCTCTTCTCTAACCGGCCAAAACCCTAGCACCTAGGGTTTGTGCCGCCGGCCACCTCTTCCCCTCCCTTTGCGCCGCCGTCCACCGGAGCCGACTCCTAGCCCTCTAGATCAGCAGTACACCTCGAGAGGAAGATGAAGAAGAAGAAGAAGAAGAAAAGAAACTACCTTCTTCCTGTTGGATCGAGAAAAACGATAGAGGGGGGTGAATATCGTTAAAACTTTTTCGGATAGAGAAAAGAGAAAATACGCAGCGGAAATAATTGAATGCCCGCAAGAACACAAAGATTTTTACTTGGTTCAGAGTCGCGGTCGGCTCCTACTCCAAGGCCCACAGTCCTTGACCGTTTACTTTGGGGAATTCTATAATTGCGCAAAACTGGTTTACAAGTTGAGTACAGAAATATTGTAGGAAATGAAACTATTTACACTTTTCGTTATCGACGCTCAATGTGGATCGTATTTCGGAGCAGAGGGACATCGTCGGCGCTGGAATCTCGAAGTCGAAGTTTGCCGGGGTGTAGCGCTTGAACGAAAAGCTTTGGAGCGTTAGAAAACTGTGTTGTTGAAGCCTTGGGGTCGAGCCCCTTTTATAGTACTCTATCGGGCGCCTGATAGGTTGGGGGTGCCTGACACGTGCCCTTCGATCCGGGAATCCTTATCCGCGGGCTCGGTCAGCGCTTATCCTCCCCTCTTGGGCGCCTGAGCTGATGGGGGCGCCCATGTCCTCACGGGCGCCTGATCCGCCTTGGTTCAGTGGCTTCGCAGCTATGATTTGGGATTTGCCTTCACTCTTGGGCGCCCGTATCCTTACAGGCGCCTGAGACCATTCGGGCGCCTGACTCCATTCAGGCCCCTAGGCCCAGTGAAGAACCTTCACTTGCAGATGATCAGTCCTTCGACCCTGCAACTAAGGTTAGTCCCAGAAACATAGTAAGTAATAATTACAGTCGTAGCTGTCTTGGTTCTGACTTCGGATCTCCCAAATGGAGCCATAGGTCGAACCGACGCCTACTGTTCCCTCGACTGGGAACGCGTCCTCACCTACTCCTCTCAGGAGAGTTTACCTTTTGCCAATCGGCTCCTCCGGTTGGACTTTTGCCCGATCCACTTGACCAGGTCTTCATGCCCAACTTCCGGTCAGGTCTTCGGTGCCCAGCCCCTTGCCAGGACTTCGTGCCCAGTTCTCGACCAGGACTTCTTTGCCCGACTTCCGGTCAGGTCTTCTTGCCCAGTCCTTGACCAGGACTTCTTTGCCCAACCCTTTGCCAGGACTTCTTGCCTAGTGTACCTAGGACTTCTTCCTGCACACTCAGTGAACAAAATTAGAACACAATAATATCTTAACTTCTGGACCCTTTTCCATGATCAAAATCTAGGTTTGACTTAGGTGCTGCCTGCACCAACAATCTCCCCCTTTTTGATTTATGGCAACCGGGTTCAAAAAGTTAAGTTAAACAAAAGGGTAAAGTACCAGTTTTAATTTCCTCCCCCTGAGTTTTTCAAAAATTCGTGGGGTTTTTGAAAAAGTTTCTAAGTCTTTGTTTCTAAAATTGAAAAGATTTTCAGGTTTTCAATACTTAGAAGATTTTCAAAACGGGATTTTTAAGTTAGAAAAAGTTTTCCAACATATTTTGAGTTTGGCACATAGAAAATTTTCCAACACATTTTTGAAGTTAATACTTAGAAAATTTTTCACCAGAAAAAATTTTAGAGTAAGTACTTAGAAATAATTTCGAAAACACTTTTGAGTTAAGGAAGAATTTCAAAACACTTAGTTTTTACACTTTAGAAAAATTTTCTAAATTAATTTTGAAGTTTTAACACTTAGAAAATTTTCAAGCAGTTTTAATACTTAGAAAAATTTTCCAAGAAAAACTTTGAATTTATAACTTAGAAAAATTTTCCAGAAAAATTTTTAGAGTAAGTACTTAGAATTTTTTTTAAAACAAAAAAATTAACTTTCAAAAAGAATTTAAGTACTTAGAGAACTTTACTTTTTGAGAAAGGAGATAAAAAAAATTTGAAAAAAAAATTAATTTGAAAAAAAATTTAAAACCTTCTTTTTCTCTCCTTTCCAATCTCTCCCCCTTTACCATATATCAAAAAAAATATAGCAAGAAAAATGAGTAATCAAAGTAAGGTGTTGTACTGAACCAATTCTAAGTTTAACCTGGACCAAATCAATTTGAATTTCCTCTTTCGGGTTCTGTCTAACCTAGTTAGCTACTTACTAACTGTTATAAACAGTAGCTTTCGCTAGGGTTAGTCAAGTTAAGTGATCTGATCAAGTTAGATTTTTTAAGCTTGACACTTAACTTAATTACTGTTTAATTGGTATTTATCGCCCCAATTACTGCAGATGCACTGACTTAAAGCATCTTGAATCAAGGCATAGACCTAAGCATCTCAACCCAGTCTAGGTTATCAATCAAAAATACCCTAAGGTGTTTGTGAGATGTTGGCTTCTAGATCTATAGGTGCATGCAGTTCTAAGGTTAGGGCCTAGGCTAAGTCCATTTGCGAAAAAGCCCTAGTTTTGAAAGGGATAAGTTTTTAAAAAAAAAACTAAGTCTAAAAATCATTTTAAATAAATAAAGAAAATGATTTTTCAAATGAAACAAGAAATAAAACAGTTTTTTGAAAAGAAGTAGAGCAGTCCTATTCTACCAAGCATAACCCTACAATTGACTTAGCATACTAATTGAAATGGCAAGTATTTACCGAGATAAATGCATAGACCAAAGAAATCAAACTAAAGTCAAGTGATAGTCAAGTACGAGTCAAATACAAGTCAAATACAGGTCAACCCTACTCAGTAGGGATAGCAAAATAGTCAAGAGTACAACTGAAAATATCAATCTGAACTAGGAGGAAGGGCCAGGATGATCAGATGAGCTAGGCTGCCAAGATCGGAATAACGACATCATTTCATTATATCGTGCGTCGTTAGTCTCTCGATCGGCTCTGAGGGTGTTCATATACTCCATGTAATGTGCCTCATTTGCCTCCATATACTCTGTATGATGGGCCTCCATTTCCTCCCTAAGGCTGTGCACCTCCGTCTGCAACAGTGTGATGTGCTGATCGGTGGTCAGTGGTGGAGGCTCCTGTAGGTGCTCATTGATCTCGGCTGCGAGATCAGCTACGTCTACTTCCACCTTTCGTCGGAGTCGTCCTGTCGTCTGGCTCTCTCTCGTCTCCACGCTAGTACCCCGTGGCCGATACATCTATCCCCGCTAAAGAAAAGTTTCTAATCCCTATCTCGTCGAACTCAGTCATCGAAATAATCTCTCCGGCAGTGATGTCGCGACCGTGGTGGTGAAGAAGGGCGGTGATGACATGGCAGTAAGGCATACGAACTCGATCGTGTGTGGATACGCTCGAGGCGTAAATGATGGTACGGAATATGTGGAGACCTATGTCGATGTCAAGCTGATGAATCATGGCATAGAGTAAGAAGGTGTGAAATGGTCGCATGGTCGCGACATCTCGAGTGGTAAGTGGGAGAACACAGCGAACTATCACTCGATAAAGGACGTAATCCTGAACTCGGAGGTCTACCGACTGAAATCGCCGAGCTAACGGGTTTCACACATCTCCAAAGAAATAAGAGTAGAGAGTGTCTAAAGTAATGTGCGAATAGGGGGGTGCGAAGGGAGGATCTGTCGGAGGATAACAAGAGAAAGTAGACTGCAACTGTCGAAGTCCGAGAAATCGATTGAACAAAGTCGGAGAAATGGTTAGGGGAGTGCCTTGTACTGTGGTAGTAAAGAGTAGGTCATCTATCTTGACAAGGTTGTTATAAAACTCTGCACACAGTGTTGAGTTTACCGAATGTGTACAGAAAACTAGGTGGTCTAGTTGGAAAAAGTTGATTGCGTCCATTGCTAAGGGACAGGATTGGGTGAAGAATTGACTATTCAGAAAACTAGTCTTAATAGGCTTGTAAGTTGTTTGGGCAAATTTATTGAACAATTCTAGGTTGGGAAACCTCGGGTCGCGGCTAGGTTCGGCCACGGGGTTGGGTTGGGAGACGTGGCGTTTTCTAAGTATATGAAAGAAAATAATGCATTTAATAGGTGAAATAAAAAAAAAGAAATTACTTGAAAATGCATAATTAAATTGATACCGGGGTGGCATTTTCGAAGTAGAGCGCGAGAAAGGAACATCCGGGTGCCTTGGAAAGAAGATGAGTGAAGGAGAGTTTTGATTTTGGTGTGGGGGAAGTGGAAGGAGCCATGCGCCTTATATAGTGTTATACGGGCGCCTAATAGGTCACGGGCGCCCGAGTTCATTGGGACGCCCGTAAGGTCACGAGCTCCTGGGTCAGATGGCAGTTTTTTGGCAGAATTGACTGCCTTGGATGAAGAGACAAACTTGGGCGCTCGATAGCTCACGGGCGCCCGGGTCAGATGGGTAAGGTTGACAGCTTTTGCTGTCTTGGTCGAAGAAAAAGTTGGGGGCGCCCGACAAGTCACGGGTGCCTGATCTGACAACAGTTTGACTATTGACCAGTTTGACCATTTGACAGGATTTGACTATTTTGACCCGGTTTGACTCTTTTGACTGACTAATTATTAGGTCAAATAAGCTCTAATTTGCATGATTCAGTACAAAAATAGATGAATTTGAATTAAATCCTAACCATCTCACCCAGTCTATAGTTATCAATCACGTTTAACCTTATGGGTTTTGTGAGACAGTTTTAATAAAGGTAAGAATTTTATTTTGAAAAACCATGATTATTTTTGAAAAGTTAAATTAATTTTAAAAACAATTAATTATGCTTTAAATTTAAAAAAATGGTTGAATCTAAGATTAATTGAAATCTGTGTTAGATTCAAATCTGACAATAGTAAAGTGAATTTGGTTTTCAATAATCGGCTTCTAGGTCTTGGCGAGGCACTAGACCTTCTTTGGTCGTAGCCTTATTGGATCATCAACCCTTTCCTTGACAAAGGCTTTTATTGAAAATCCATTTTCAAGTTACTCCTTGAAAGATTTTGGTGTAACTAGTTTGGGTCTTGGATCGGTAGCTTCGGCTAGTTCCGCCAAAAATGGCTTCCCTAATGTACTATCATCTCACCTCCACCCAATACTATGTTATTCAAATTTCAGTTAATCATTTTGGTCCTTAATCTAACCAGTCCTAGGTCTAAGCATGGTAAATTGCATAAAGTAAATAAACAAGCAAGCATGTAATTTTTAAAATAAGAAAAGTATTTATCTAACTATAAAAATTATTTTTAAGTTGGCTCCCCCTGTACTAAAGCCACGATAATGATTACGCAAGATATGAATCTTGTCTTTGGGGATCCAATACTGGTTTAGTCCAGCCTGGTTGTTCAGGCAAAGTTTGGGTATCCATGCCTGAACTTTGGGTCTAGATTGGTTCAGTACAGCATAGTATGACCTTTGTCTAGACTTGGTTCGATACCCTAACCCGGATCGATTTAGAATGGACTTCTATTTTCTAAGGATCATGTCAAGACCCTTGGAACCCGAAGTGAATCATTCTAGAGCCGCTCTAAGGTCCTTGACTTGAGTTTTCAAGGAGGAGTTCTCTTTCTCAAGCTTTTCAACTTGAGTAGAGGTTCCTTCTTGAACCTTCTTAGTCAAAGATCTAGAGTCAGCTCCCTCTTTCAGGAGTTTTACTTCCTGTCGAAGGGACTCGACTCGGATTTTGGCTTTCGCCAAGTTACTAGATAGGTAAGCAATTAATTTTACTAATTCAACTTTCGAATAACCACTTACAGTTATTTTGCCGTCCTCCGAAATTATGAGCTTTCCGTCATCCGGCTCCGATTCTGATCCGGTGTCGATCTCTTCCGAATCAGTCAAGGCGAGCAGGTTCGATTGTGGGGTCTCTCCTTCTTCTTCGGAGGAAGACTCGTCCCACGTAGCTTGAAGGGCCTTCTTCCTTCTTGTCTTCATGGATTCTTTCAAATTAGGGCACTCCGATTTGTAGTGTCCCTTCTTGTTGCATTCGTAGCAGGTTACGTTTGATTTAGACTTAGACGTTGATGGTTCAGCTGGATCTTTCTTCTTTCGGCTGGCTTTTCTTCTGTTGGTCTGATGCTTCAGTTCCTTTATAACGCCTCAAAATTTCCATCTTAAGTCCTTAAAGTCCTTGAAATTAGTTAAAAATACTTTAGAGATATTCTTTGGATTTTTAGAAATTTTTAGAATATTTTTACGGATTTTTCTGAGTCCGTTTAGTATTTTTACTAAAGGAAATAGAGTTTTCGGCAAAAAGTTGCCTGGATGAGTTTTGAACTCGAGACCTCCCATGGGATCAACGACTTAAGTTGATCGGGTTAACCAGGAGCCCTAGCAGGGGTGTGCTGAAAGAAAATAGAGAGATATTAAGTTAAGTTATAAGTTGGACTTAAATACCCTAAGTATAAATAGATAATTAAGGAGAGAAATTTTATTTTTTCTCTCAACTAAAACCCTTCCTCGACCAAGCCTCACGCCGCCCCTCCCCTCTCCTCTCTTGGGCGAAAACACACCAAGGCTTCCTCTCCTCTTCCAAGGGGGCGCCGGCCAAGGCTCTCCTCCGAGAGAGCTTCCAATATTCGGAATCCCCGCGACGAGAGGAACGCGTAGGCACGAACGGTTCATCGAGATCTCAAGTTTCTCCCGAGCCCTAGACGTCAATTTTGGTTGTAAGTCCAAGATATCAATGTAAGTACTGCTCACCTGCAGTAAGAGGCGGTTTTCCGCAAGATTTTCCCGTTAGAAAGTTAAAATGCAATTTTCCTTAAAGTTTATGATTTTGCATGTAATTCTAGGTTGATCCATGCTTGTATAAGTTTGATTAAGCACCCTATATGAGGTTAGGGGCTAAGAAAAGTTATGAGAAAAGAAAAGAGAAGATAAAGATAAGAAAAGAAAAGGCCAAGGCCTTAAGAAATCCCCAAAAGTCAAGACTTAGGGATTTGGGCACACAAGGGGCTCGTTAAAATGCCAAGGCATTTAAAGATAAGAAAGAAAAGAAAGAAAAGCTATTTTATTTTCTAAGGCCAGTACCCGGCGTCCAAGGGCGTCGTTAAAGAAATCCAGGTGTCCAATTCCAAGGTCTTGGCCCTGGTAGACCAAGGTCTGCTCTATTAGGATTGGTGGCTCGCTACCCCAACCTTTTAGGGACGCGCATAAGATGGTACTTACGTCTTAAGTGGATCCAAGTGAGATATTATTTTCAAGTATATGCTTTAGCAAAGTTTTCTAAAGTTTAAGAAAGTTTTCTAAAAGTTAAAGAAAGATTTAAAAGTCAAAGAATTGCTAAAGTTTCAAGTTAAGCCAAGAACAAGTAAGTTAAGACTTATTAGTGCTTTAGTATGCATGTCTTGAGTTATACATGTTGTTTTAGTGTTTCTTTTAAGCATAAAAGTATCTCATGTGATTTCACATTGTTTAAAAAGCATGCTTGCACATTTCGAGATTTTTGTGAGCTAGATAGTACTTACTAAGCTTTATGCTTACTAGTTGCATTTCCTCTTGCTGCAGGTAAAGGTAAAGGCAAGCAATTCTGAAGGAAGGCGACAAGGCGGTGCTGAGTGACGTGTGTGTGGTGGCTGACCTTGGAGAGGTCCTTGGGACAAGATGAAGGAAGGGCTTAAAGTGCATTTATTATAAAGTCTTAGTTTAAGTTAGATCATATAGCATATATTCAAGTAATCGCGTTTTAGATATTTTGCATGTCTTAAAACCACCAGTAAAGATTCCATGTCATTTCATTTAGCATACATATCCTTATGATTGCATTGGATGAGTAGAAGTGTGAGTAGTTTTGGATATTGATACTTTGTTGGAGATATTGATACATGTGCCAAGATAGTGCTAGTTTCCCTTTGAATCAAGTTTTTATTGCTTAAATATGCTTAGAAAAGTTGCATTCACGTTCCACAATGCTTTAGAAATGTTTAGAACATGTGTTTTGGTGTTATGAATGCATAAGGGTGAAGTTTGGTACAAAACTCTAGTTTAAAGTTCTTATAGATTTTCATAACTTATTTACTTCCGCAAAAGTTCTAATTTCGAGTTTATGAAGTTGTTTTGATTGGCTAAATTGTTTAGGAAACTAGTAAAGAGTATAGAAATGGTGTTGTGTCTTTGTATGGCTTGAAACCATAAGTTTTGTGGACTTTTGAAACAAGGTTTCGAATCTGAATTTCAGACTTTCAGGCGTGCCAGTCGACTGGTTCAGTATCAGTCGACTGCCCTATCGAACAGTAGCTTCTGTTCGATGCATCAGTCGACTGCCAAGAGGCCAGTCGACTGGTGCCGCGCCCAGAAACTTTCTGTGGCCGATCCCAGTCGACTGGTCAGATCGCAGTCGACTGGTATCATTTCAGAAGGAAGTGTGCCATTGTATCATGCATGACTATTAGAGTTAGAATATCATCCCTAGATGGATTTAAAAGAAAAAAAAAGAAGTTCCGCATTCTTAGTCGTGCATTAGAGTCAAGATAGTAGAGAAAGTAGCGGACCGTCTAAGGTAGAGAAGGCGGGTCGCTACAGGTGGTATCAGAGCAGTTCCCATTCTCCAGCATCACACACACATCAGCATCAACCTTGCCGTCTTCAAGTAAGAAAGCTTTAAGTTTCAGTTTTTCTATTGCTCCTTTATTTAATTGCAGTATAGAGAAATGCTTAAGTACTTACTCACATGTGCATAGAACAAGGAAGCAGGTTTAATACCTTAGTATCACGGAATCATGTTTAATCCCTAGAATGGATATTAGGTTACTAAGTAAGAAGATAAGTTTATACCTAGAGAGGTAGTAGTGATTTCTTGTTCCCTTATGCATTATTAGATGGCAAGAAGAGGCCGAGCTCCTAATGCAAGGAACGGAACCCCAGTTCAAGATAACAATGAGCCTGGCACAGAACAGCCAAACCTGATGGCAGTCATTGCTCAAATGCAAGCTCAGATTTCAGAGCAACAGAAGACCATCGCCACACTGATGGCAAATCAGCACCCAGTGCCCCCTACACCACCCACAGCAGGAGTGGGAACTCCAGTGGTGGCTGAAGTCCCACCAGTCACCCAGGAGACCCCTACCATGAACCGAAGACAAGAAGCATACCTCGTCCAGTGGCAGAGGCTGAAACCCGAAAGCTTCTCAGGCACGACTGAGCCCTGGGATGCCCAGGCTTGGTTCAAGACTTTAGAGAGCACAATGGAGCTTCTTGACTGGCCAGAAGTCGAGAAGGTCAAATGTGCCTCCTTCTGCCTAACTGGAGATGCTCGTATGTGGTGGGAGCGAGTCAAGAGTAAGAGGATAGTCAACCAGATGAGCTGGGCAGATTTCGAGCAAGAGTTCTATGAGGAGTTCTTCCACATGCGGGTTACCAACAAGCACTACGAGGACTTCATGGAGTTCAGACAAGGTAACCTACCAGTGGGAGAAGCAGTCGCGAAGTTCAACAGACTAGCTCACCTCTGCCCAGAGCTAGTCAGCACAGAGAAGGAGCGAGTCAGACTGATGCTCCGCATGCTGAACCCTGAAATAGCACTCAACGTGAACAGCAGGACACACCGACCCCAGACCAGCGAGGAGTTGGTCAGTAGTGCTCTAATCTCAGAGCACTATCTGAATAGCATCCAGGCACAGCAAACGCAGCAGAAGCCAGTCCTGATTGAGAACAAGACAACAGGAGGCCAGAAGCCTCAGCCAAATAACCAGAACTGGAAGAACAAGAACCACAAAAGGAAGCAATGGCCTGGCAGCCAAAAAGGAAACCAAGAGAACAAGCAAGCTAGGTACCCACCTTGTCCTAAGTGTGGGAGGACCCATCCAGGAGCATGCCTTTTGGGTGTAACTGGATGCTACTCATGTGGACAAGAGGGACACAGATCCAGAGACTGCCCAAACAAGTTTAAGGTACTTCCTCAGCAGTCTGTACAGTATGGAGGCAAGCCTCAGTTACATTACATGCCTACTATACTGGAGGGACCTCAGATCAGTCAGGGAGGGTTGGAAGCAGCACCAGTTCCAACCAATACCAGAGTCTTTTCCCTCACGAAGGAAGAAGCTGCCAGCGCCTCCACGGTCGTAACAGGTCAAATAGTTATTTTTCAGCATTTAGCTACTACACTGTTTGACACTGGGGCGACCCATTCTTTCGTATCAGTACCTTTTGCTAGTAAGTCACAGGTGCCTGCAGAGGGTTGGGAGTCCAGATTCCTGACAACTCTCCCTTCAGGGGAAATCATGGAATCCACCCAGCGGCTCCGGACTGTGCCAATCAAGATTTCAGACCGAGAGCTATATGTCGATCTGATAGTCCTTGCGATGCAAGACTTCGACATCATACTGGGCATGGATTTCCTCAGTAAGTACAGCGCTTCAGTGGACTGCCGTAGAAGGAAAGTGGTTTTCAGTCCAGAAGGAGAACCACCATTCGAGTTCCAAGGAGCCCCAAAGAGGAAGACTCAGAAATTCCTCTCAGCCTTGGTAGCCCACCAGATGCTAGAGCAAGGGTGTGCTAGTTTTCTTGCACACATAGTGGACTCAGAAGCAAAGAAAGAACTCAAGCAGGAGGATGTACGGGTAGTCTGTGAATATCCAGAAGTGTTCCCAGAAGAACTACCTGGACTACCGCCCAACAGGGAGGTGGAATTTGAGATTGAGCTGGTGCCAGGTACCGGCCCGGTCTCAAAAGCCCCATATCGTATGTCTCCTGCAGAGCTGAAAGAATTACAAGAGCAACTCCAGGAGCTACTAGACAAGGGCTTCATCCGCCCGAGTCATTCACCCTGGGGAGCTCCTGTACTTTTCGTCAAGAAGAAGGATGGGTCTATGCGCCTGTGCATAGACTACAGAGCTCTGAACAAAGTAACCATCAAGAACAAGTACCCCCTTCCTAGAATAGATGATTTATTTGATCAACTCAAAGGGGCTACAGTGTTCTCGAAGATAGACCTGCGTTCTGGGTATCATCAGCTAAAGGTCAAAGAAAGTGACATCCCCAAGACGGCCTTCAGGACAAGATACGGCCACTACGAATTTGTAGTGATGCCTTTTGGAGTAACCAATGCTCCAGCAGTCTTCATGGAGCTGATGAACCACATCTTCAGGGAGTATCTCGATAAATTCGTCATTGTATTTATTGATGATATTCTCATATATTCACAGACTCCAGAGGACCATGCTACACACTTGAGGATAGTGCTGCAGATCCTTCAGCAGGAGAAGCTCTATGCAAAATTCTCAAAGTGTGAGTTTTGGCTAGATCATGTGACCTTCCTAGGTCACATTGTATCCAAAGAAGGCATTCAAGTTGATCCAGCCAAGATAGAAGCAGTCAGCAACTGGTGTAGACCCAAGAATGCCAGTGAAATCAGAAGCTTCTTAGGCCTGGCAGGATATTACAGAAAATTTGTGGAGGACTTTTCCAGAATAGCCTCTCCACTCACAGCCTTGACCAGAAAGAACAAGAAGTTTGAATGGTCAGATAAATGCGAGCACAGTTTTCTAGAGCTGAAGAAAAGATTGACTAGTGCTCCCATCCTGACAGTTCCAGAGAGTGACAAGGCCTTTGACATCTACAGTGATGCATCCAAGATGGGCCTTGGAGCTGTCCTCATGCAAGACGGTAAAGTAATAGCATATGCCTCCAGACAGCTCAAGGACTATGAGAAGAATTACCCTACCCACGACCTTGAGCTAGCAGCTGTGGTTTTTGCACTGAAGCTCTGGAGACACTACCTGTATGGAGTGCAGTGCAGAATCTTCACAGACCATCAGAGTTTGAAGTACTTCTTCACTCAGAAGGATCTGAATATGAGGCAGCGCAGGTGGCTAGAGTTGGTCAAAAATTATGACTGTGAAATCCTCTACCACCCAAGTAGAGCTAATAAAGTGGCAGATGCACTGAGCAGAAAATCCCGTGCAGCACTGATGTCCCAATCATCACTGTCTCTACCACTTCAGAAAGAAATAAAGGATTTTGGAGTCGAGGTAATAATTGAGCAACTTTCTGCATTGACTCTAGAGTCAACCCTGCTTGTGGATATACAAAGAAAGCAAAGTCAAGACCCAGAGATCCAGAAGATCAAGCAGGAGGTCCAAGAGGCAGAAATTTCAGAGTTTCGAGTATCAGATAGTGGCATCCTCTATCTTGGAGACCGCCTTTGCGTCCCCAATGATGAGGAACTAAGAAAGAATATTTTAGAAGAAGCCCACAGCACCCCGTACTCTATGCACCCTGGTTCTACCAAGATGTACCAAGATGTAAAGCAAAGATTCTGGTGGTCTGGACTCAAGCGAGACGTGGCCAGATATATCAATACCTGCTTGACTTGCCAGAGAGTCAAAGCAGAGCACCAGAGACCAGGAGGAGTTCTGCAGCCTCTTCCTGTTCCAGAGTGGAAGTGGGAAGAGATATCCATGGATTTTATCACGGGTCTCCCAAGGACCACCCATGGACACGATGCAATATGGGTGATAGTGGATAGATTGACCAAGTCTACCCATTTTCTAGCCATCAAGGTGTCACACTCAATAGAGCAGTTAGCACAGTTGTACGTGAAAGAAGTAATCAGGCTTCACGGAGTTCCGAAGTCGATCGTTTCTGACAGAGATGGGCGGTTCATCTCCCATTTTTGGAGGTGTGTTCAGGACGCCCTAGGCACCAGACTTCAGTTCAGCACAGCTTTCCATCCCCAGACAGATGGACAAACAGAGAGAGGAAATCAGATTTTAGAAGACATGCTCAGGGCTTGTGCGTTGGACTTTAAAGGTAGTTGGTGCAAATTTCTGTGCTTAGCTGAGTTTGCCTACAACAATAGCTATCAGGCCACCATCAGGATGGCACCTTATGAGGCATTGTATGGTAGGAAATGCAGATCACCCATATGTTGGCAAGAAGCTGGTGAGAAGAAAGAGATGGAGTCGGGACTAGGCAGCCAGACTGAGCTTATAGATGAGACCACTCAGGCTATCCAGATGATCCGCCAGAGGATTGAGACTGCCCAGAGTAGACAGAAAAGTTATGCTGACACACGCCGTAGGCCACTGGAATTCTAAGTTGGAGATTCAGTATTTCTCAAGGTTGCCCCTATGAAGGGAGTGATGAGATTTAGCAAAAAGGGCAAGCTGAGTCCTCGCTACATAGGACCCTACAAGATTATAAAGAGAGTTGGGAAGGTAGCCTATGAGCTGGACTTGCCAGAGCATATGTCAGCTATCCACAGTACATTTCATGTCTCCATGCTAAAGAAGTGTATTCACGATCCTAGCCAAGTGATTCAGCCTCAGTCAGTACAGATCCAAGAAGATCTTAGCTATGAG